>OX457135.1:14590213-15190213 GCA_949752895.1 Dendrolimus pini
TAAAAACACATTTAACAAAAATTGTTGCAACAATATCAGTTAAGTAGTTTTTGATATATGGAGTATTTTCAATTAAATACTTCTTAATGGTTCCATAGCCAACGACGAAAACAAGGAATGTTGGTCGACCTCTACGGAGCCAATTTATAAAAAAAATATGACCACGTTTCTGAATATCGCAAAAAGCTCGAGTGGTTGCCTATCTCACTTCGCCGGAATGCTCATCTTCTCAAGTTACTATATCGTATATTGTTTATACCTTATACCCCTCCTTATCTTAAGGAATGTTTCAATTTCCTTCATATATCACATACACTCAATTTGCGCTCCACTAATAATCTCCTGTTCATGGCACCTGCACACTCTTAAACATTTTATTCCGACTCCTTCGCCATGCTGGCTGTTTTACTCTTTGCCCACTGACGTCAGAAAGGCTAAATCTTTTTCTATATTTAAATATTCACTTAGGAATCATTATGTTAGTCTTACGCAATAATGTATGTGCTAGTTTATACTGTAATGCTAAATAAGCTAATAAATGCTGTCCATGTATGTCATTTTCATTTATTTTTCCTTTGTTGCATTATAATAATAATTACAGATAATTTAAGAATTTCACTTAAGTCAGATCGCCTGGAAGAGATCGCTTTTAGCGATAAGGCCGCCTTTTGTTTTACCAAGTAACTATTGTCTCCTTGTGCATTTTTTTGTAATTTTTGTTTTGGTGAACAATAAAGTGTTGTCTATGTTATATTTAAGAACCTATATTGTAATGCATTGGGAAAATGTTTGGGAGTATAATCCAAATTCTTGAGTTTTAATGTTTAGATATTTTGTAATTAAGTCTTTATACAGTAAGGCTTTGCCCTACAACACCCCGTCGTCACCCAGCCCTTTTATTTCAAAAAGCGATTAAAAACTTCACCATTTTTCAAAGGGCTTTAATATTCCCCTTTAAAAATATGAAAGTGTATTTTCCCTGTTTTATTCGTATTTTATTTTGTTTCGATACTTCGTTTATTGTCAATCAAAATATTGTGTTTCTGAACGAAATACGAAGGGGAAAATTGTTTGAAGTGTGTAAACTTTTCTTTTGTGATTTTTTACATATACGGTCTGGTAAATTCAATTGCATTTTGAATTATTTACAGGTAATGTTTTGGTCACTAAATAAATGTAATATAAATAAATATTTACACGACAAATTGAGAGCCTCTTCTGTTTTAAATTCGGTTAAAAGTAAAATGAGAGAATTTTTTTATAAATAATATAATAGATACGTTATCCCATGTATGAACAATCGGTTTTCTTCCGACAAAAGCAGACACAAAACCGTTATTTTCTGACTTTTGCAAATAAACTACAAACATCATAAGGTGAAAGATTTATGAGTTTTCAGAGTACGTTCGTGTTGTGACGAGTGGTATGAATGTATTGTAGAAGTTAGATTGTTTGTTACATTATTTGTGCGCAAGTAGTTTGAAAATGTGCCCGCCACTTAGTTTGCGGGTGACTTGGAACTTATAGACATATAATTAGAACTCTGCAAGATATCGAAATGAAACACAATAAAATAATATTGTTACGAGTTACGGGACTCGAATTAAAATGCCGTTGGAATTACTATAGAATTTATTAGAACTAAACAAACTCGTATAACACAGGTACAAATATAACTGGACACAACCAGTACAAACGTAATACACGATTCAATAACACGCGCAAAGTCCGTAACTATATAGCTTATTGAATGGACACACGTCTTGTCTTCCTTGTGACCATCGCTAGATTGCCCCCCCCCCTCCATTGTGGCATTACTTTATACTGTCAAATACAATATGTTTCGACACAATACTCGACCGCTTGGAAGATTTCTTAGAACCAGCTTGTATTTTAAATACGAGACACCTGGCAGTGATCACAATACAACAATAGGCCCATAAGATATTACAATAAACAATGGGCTATTTATAATTACAAATTTTAAACACAAAGTAAACGAAAGAAGTTCGAATGCGGAGAGGTAATAAAGTGTGTATTTTTGGCAGGCAGGTGTGCATTTAATTTTGTCGGCGTGTAACAATATATGTATAACACACTACAAAAAACAATCTAGTTCACTCCATAAAACTTTAATTAAAATCCGTTGAGCCGTTTCCGAGCTTATTCGAGACAAACTTGGATAGATATAAAAATCTTCTTATGTCATATAATAATATGATTATATAATATAAATAGCAACATTCATTGGCATTTATTTCGAAGTCTGATACATTTAATCTTATCTTTAATTTGTATATATAGTTTATTTTTAGTTTAATTTATAGTATCGTTTAATCTTATTCATAAATATTAAGGTTAGGTTCGGAAACATATCGGTGTAGGGCGAGGCTCCAACGCTGCGGTGCGACGATGAATCGCACTGCAACGCAAAAATTTCAGCACACATACGACATAATGACTTCTTCTTTGCTTTAACAAGCATGAAAAAAAAACAAAGAAAGAAAACACTGAGTGTATCCATTCTAACTACTATGAAATTTGTACGATGTGGCAACGCATCGGAAAACTCTCCGATGAGTTTCCGCATCGTATATTTCTGCGCGATATCCTAGATTTCTGTGGTTCGGTGTCTGCGGTGTCACACTGTAGCCATGTGGCCTCGCCCAGTGTTGTAGTTGTTGATTGCGACAGTAGTTACTTCATATTAGAAAGAAAAAAAATAAAGAAAATAATTCTGTCTAAAAATGCGACACATATCAATAATAATGAAAATGCGTGTCGCAATTTGCGTGGTGAGGTTGGCACTCAGTAAATTATTAAATGATAAAATCATAAATCAAATATATTATATAATGTTACACGCCGACAAAAGTAAATACACACATGCAGTTTATTACCTTTTGGAAACTATTGTTTACGCGGTCGAGTATTGTGTCGAGACATATTGTATAGTTTAGTATAAAAAAATACCCGAAAGGAGGGGTGTGTCATTCTAGCGATAGACACAAGATGTGTGTACATTCGATAAGCTATAATATAGTGACGGACTTTGCGCGTGTCATTGAATCGTGCATTAAGTTTGATTGCGTCCGGTTATATTTGTACCTGTGTTATACGTGTTTTTATAGTTCTAATAAATTCTATAGTAACTCGTAACAATAATATAAAATATATCAGTAAATTACATGGGCCGCTTGCTTATTTGCCGACAAACCAAGATAAAGAACGGTTATATATTAATTTTTCTTTATTAAAAATTAAATCTAATTAAACTTTCCCAACACTCCAGTAAATCTATAATATTACTTATCTGCATCACACTAAGTAAAAATCTTCTGACTAGATAAAGATCTTGACGTAAATATTTGGTTGGATTTCTCATCTTGATATAGGCGTGTAAACCTTTTATAGCGGCGACGGGGGGTCTCTATAATTGAGTGCATAAATCACGAACACCATCGAAATGAGATGTGATCTTTCATAACTTCCCGTAAAATAGTTTCAAGTCGACGTCTCTGTGAAAAACGGTGTGGTAATATGGAAAATGTTAACGCGAACGCAACATCGTTCACATTTATCAAAATTTAGTTTTTCGTTATATTTTAATCATTATTAGTTGAAATTCATACTACATAATTATATAAATGAGAAGAGTTTTTAAGGTTCTTAATTCATCGTGGCAAATATTATATATAACTTATATATATATATATGTCGCAGAACGGCCTCGTTCTCACGACATATTTAGTTATTTCAGGTTTAGTGGGCGTCATCAGGATGAAATGCGAGCATAAAACACAATAGCCACGGTTTATACACTTTTAATTTAGATTTGATCAACATTATGACATAGTTTAGACCGAGCAGCGGGTTCACGGCACCCGCTCATACTTCTAACTTAAAACACTTTCTTTAAAATACTCTAAGGTCCAACTCGACCTGCTGCCATCAACTTAATGTGTCACAAAAACTCCTCAGTCTACCGAAGTAGATACTACTCAAAGTATAGAGGGCGTCTGACCCCGCTCCGCCATAAGCTCTGCTCTGATTGGTCGTTTATTAAATTACAATATTCATAACTTTTATTAGGTTAGAACGATCTTGAAGTTATAGAAACATTAACAAATCTAATTAAATTACATTAAGAATTTTAGAAGTGATTATAATGTAAACAAATGATATTGTGCGTTATACATCCAGTCAACAATATATCGTCATATCGTCATAGTCATAGCTTCCCTCCGACGTATATATATATATATATGTAATTTAACAAAAACATATGGTCCAATCGCTAACACAAGGTGGATAATTTCTTCATGTGACAAAATGAAATTGCTAAATAAATAAATAATAACATTTTTATTCTATGTAAACTGAAAGCTTTATCTTTTTTCATAGTTAATGAAAAACGTGCTATTTGCTTTACTTTACTGAGTTGAAAAGCTAAGAAAGTCAGGTCCAGATAAACAGCGTATAAATATGCCACTTGGAATGGGGCCCAGTAGAGTAGAATCCTTGATAAGAGTGCACTTCACTGACTTGCAGCATGGTTTGTAAATGTATTCACAGTTCGCTTTGTACTCTATGCTATGGTACATGTAGGTATTTATTATTCAGCAACTAATTTTCAAGAAAGCATAGCAGACAATATTGATGATAGACAGTCTCAAATTCTCTCCATAGAAATTGCACTACTGCAGTTTCAAACAGCATACTTTCAATTTTTCACTGGTTTCACTGAGTAATTGTTACTTCCAGTATTCTTTGTACCTAAATTTTGATGTACTTGCAGTGTGAGGCAACTTGTAGAGCCTGATTTACATTTGCATTAGTGAGAAGCGAAACTGTCAAGCTAGAAAATTTACTAATACGTAAAAAGTTGTCGATTAAGTGGATGGTTGTCCCAACAGGCGAGAAGAGCAAATAATAAATCGAGCTTAACAGTTTAGAAATAATATTTTCTTAAGTTTTCGCGACTTATATACATTAGCTTAGAAATATTTGTAAAAACGAAAGCATCTATAGTCAAAACAAAGGAAATCTACAAATACATTGCAATAAGAATATTAATACAGTACAATTACTGTTCAATGGTCAGCACTATACTTATATAAGTAATACCGTCTGGTTCCAACGTCGACACTTTTTACAGTTCCTGGCATACAGCCAAACTTCACGCCTATTAGGTACACACATCCCGGCGTGTGGTCTGTACACTAGCACATACCTGCTTATCGCCATATGAAACAATATTATGGCGCGGCTTCTTATGCGATAAAGTTAAAGAAATATGCCGCTTCACGCAGATGTGGCAATGGGTGTAGAGCACGGTTTGTGGTGCGAAATTGTTAATGATGTTAAATATTGGTACATAACGTATTTACATTACACTAATGCGTTTGTTTTTTAAAGCTTTAAATAAGGCGCATTCGGCCACAACCTTAATCTTTAACACTAACGCAGATGAAGCCCCAGATTTAGAGAAATATTAATAATTATTTAACTAAGTAATGGTGTATGATAAAGAGTTATCTATTAGATAAAGTCGTATTTAGTGAAATTAATGTCCATGCATTGCACAGCTTGAATCATACTAATAATAGGTATGTATACGTACCTAACAGTCGCCGTGTTTCATCACAACCCTGATCGTCAGAAAGCTCTGAAAGAATTCTCAACTGAAAAACTTGACTTGTTCATACAAAATTTCTGTGGAAATCCAAAATTTCTCAAGTTAGGATATTGGGGATATGAAAATGCATATTTGGGCTTTTGGTAAGGAAAAGACAAATGCGTGTTTCAGGTTTACAATTTCGCTTTTATTTAATTCAGATGGTAAAAACAGATAAGCTTTTTATAAAGGTTTTTAAATACAAGCTCTTGAGATCCTGGATATCATGTAGCAGCAGTGTGCTAGCCAAGACAAGTAAAACGAGCCCAAACACGACGGGTCTATCTTGTTTAGTTCAGGAGTTCCTATGGCCACCTCCCGACTCCATCATCAGATCAGCTCCATAGTACCATATTATTGCAATGTCACGCGTTATACATATGTGTGCAAAATTTCAGCTCAATAGGAAACCGGGAAGTTGGTAAAATTTAACTTGCAAGATTCCACCCGAACTTACATACATACATTCATTGCAAGTTAAATAAAAGCTTGTAAAAATTCAAGCAAACAAGCTGATCGTCCAGGCTCCGATACTCACACATAATGGTCGCTATAACCAAAACTGGTTTGCACAAACATTATTATAGCAAGTAAACGTATGCATTTAAACAAGACAAGCATTTGCAAGTCCGAACAAATTGTTCGTCATAAGCGATTTTCTTATGCTGGGGAAAGTGTGAGCATGGTCTACGATCGTAAATATGAAACAACAGCTTAACACAAGTGTGTAGCTGGATTTATGTCTCAATATCGCCTGGGCGCCACCTGCACGGGATTTTTTCATCGTTAATAACATTGGTTTCGTGGTAATGTAGCCTTATCACGCAACTAGTATTTGCTTTGTCAAAATTAAAATCAATTATCTTGTTTGAGTATTATTTATAGTTATTTAATGGTCACGGTTGAAGTTGATTTTTTTAAGTAATTGGTCAAGTGGCTGTCAATCCACGGCTAATGAAGCGTTTATTACTTCATTTTATTGTTACGACTCTGGTCCCGACAAAAACAAAATCCACCTGCATATCTGAAACAAAGCACATTTATTACCCGTCGGCATTTGAACTAATAAAACATTTTAAAATCTTTTATGGTCGTTTTCTTTTGTCTACTTTGTGTTTCGTATTTGTGATTAGAAATCAGCCCATTGTTGTATTGTAATCTTTTATGGCAGTCATTAGCCAGGTGTGTCGGATTAAGATGCGGGGAAATTGCAGTTGCGCAGTATAAAACGATGACTTGATGGGGGGGGGGGGCAGATGAGCGATAACCACGAGCGAAGTAAGACGTGTGTACTACAATCGGGAATCTTTTAGTGACGGACTTTGCGCGTTTTATCGAATTACGACCTTCTGCATTACGTTTGTACTTGTTGTGTTCGGTTATATTTGTACCTGTGTTATACGTGTTTGTATAGTTCTAATAAACTATATAGTAGTTCTAACGGCATTTTAATTCGAGTCACGTGACTTGCAACAGTATAGTGTACAGTAGATATAAATACCCTTACACATACATCATCATCTGGCAAATTTTCTCCATATACAGGTTTGCCACAAAATCTAGTAATATTACTCCCCCTCCTCCTTTAATGAAAAGGACAATTCAACCACTAAGTTTATACAGACCTGATAGTTGGACTTAACATGTTGTTAAAATGCATTATAACATTATTGCAGTTGCTGTCTCATATAAATAGCTTTAGTAATCTGGTAGGTAAGTTTAGCCGCTTAGCTTTCGGAGAGACTGCGTCCTTCTGCGTATTATACCGCATGTAAAATGGGGAGTGTCCCGAGGAACTGTTTGATCTGGTGCCAACGCCTCACTTTTAGAACCGCACCGCTCGCCAGTGACGAGATATTCACCCCCATTTCCTTGAGCTCCCACGCTCAACTACGCAACGGTTCTCTAGAACATTTATTCCGCGTGCAACAATGATCTGGAGGGAACTTCCCGCCGCGGTTTTCCCTTTGCGCTATGACATGGGTTCTTTAAGAAAAGAGCTATAAAATTTCTTAGAGGTCGGCAACGCGTTGGCGACACAACTGGTGTTGCAAGCATCCATAGGCGACTGTAGCCACTTTCCATCAGGTAGGCTGTCTGCCTGTTTGCCTGCTTCAGGCAATAAAAAAAGATAAGTCCTTTTGTTAGTATAAAAATTAAATGTTCTAAAAATACCCACATATTATTTACCATAATAATTCAATAAAGCAATGTTACCAGTCGATTGTTATTCAGTACGCTCACCATAAACTTACCGGTCGCGTGGACATTTACTTAATTCGCTCGCGCGCCCGCCTCGTATCGCCGCTTGCCAATTCTCGTTATTTGTGTTGCTTTAGACGTGACGTGATTGTGCTAGTTTCTTGTTACCTTATAAATTGATGTTTATTTAAGAATAGGCCAACAAATAATAAAATTAAGACAAATGGTTACGGAATTTTGATTTACAATTGAAAGTGAAAACTTTATCCTTCACATATATGCAGATACTCGTATATTAAAGTAATTTGATTTAAACAAAACAGCTTCTGAAAAAATATTATTCAGAAAAAAGATTTTTTCAGATAAAATAAGCACCCACACTTACTACTCCTATACATCTAGAGTAAAAAAAATGCGGATAAACGTTGATAGGGACGGTATGCCTGTCTCACAATGAGAGGTGCCAAAGACAGTACAAACCGTAAGAAGAAATAATAAAGGGGATCTTGGACTCTGAAATTCACTTACCGGAAAAAAACTCAAAAGGAATGCTAATAATTATGTTACAAACCTTTAAAAAAATCATATTCGAAATAATAACCTATTGAATGAATGAATGAATGAATGAATGAATGAATATGCTTTATTGTGTTTTAAAGATACAATTAACAGAAACAAAATTTTACAATACAATAGGCGGTCTTATCGCTATTAGCGATTTATTCCAGACAACCTTTGGATGGACAAAACATTTGATAACAACAGGGGTATGTTACATTATTCTCACTATCGAATGAGTATCTTATAAATATACATATCTTATAAATACATACATGATATAATATACATACATTAATAAAAAATATAAATATTATACTAACATGATATATGTAAATAAAATATTATAAAATACACTTACATAAATAAATATAAGACAAGAAAAATATGAATGACTGCTGCATCTTTAATTTGAGCTATTTGAGTTATAATAATCCTTCACAAGCTTATTGAAAATGGGCAGTGATTTGGCTAGCTTTATATTAACAGGCAGCGCGTTCCAAAGACGAACTGCTTGGACTGTGAAGGATTTCCCATAAGAGCTAGTTGTATGCAGAGGAGTTTTAAGTAACAAGTTTTCCGAGGATCTGAGAGACTTTAAGTTACCCGAATAAAGGTAATGAAACTGTTCCTTGAGGTATGCAGGGGTCTGAGGATTAAATAATGTATTATACAGAAGAGACAATATATGAGCATTCCGGCGAAAACGTATTGGAAGCCACTTGAGTTTGGCGCGGAATTCTGAAACGTGATCATATTTACGCAAACCAAATATGAATCGTATGCAAAAGTTTTGAAGTCGCTCAAGTTTATATAGTTGGCTTTCAGTAAGATCAAGAACCTATTCTAGTATTTGTAAAATAAGACAGACGGCAAACAATTACGTTTTTATTTACTGTTATGCTTCTTATCCTTATAAACAATTAAGACAAGATAAACAACTATGAGGCTTTCCAAGCCACAATTCAGAAGTATGTTAATTCAGGGCTCCAATTTAAATTAATTATTCCAAACTTTGCGGTGGATAAGGCAATGTTGTCTTAATTAGGTCGTACAATCATACAACTTTGTGCAAAGTATGAGCTTTATTTATGGTTCTCTGAAATATGTAAGGGAACTTCAACTGTGTTCTCATTTCAAGAGCTTTCCCCTGTGGCTTCGCTCTTGCAAAGTTAGGACCTATATTCGACGAGAAATTTCCTATTCTGGGACAAATAACAATAATGTTGATTATTAACCTTTCTTGTTGATTTTATAATCATCACTGTTCGTTATCGTAGGTTTATGCCAGATTTAATAAAAATATAGACATCCAAAAAATATATCATTATGGCTACCACTAAAATTTAAATTGAACTTCAAAGACTTTCTTTGCATTTTCTTAGTGTGATTATAAGTGTGATACAATTGAGAGCAAAAAAACTTTTACTTAAATAAAAAGCTTTAAGTTCATAGATGATCAACATATTGCAGTGTTGTAAACACGAGAACCGCAAGTAATTTTATTTTATTATATTTATGGCTTGGCAACTAGGCCTTTAAGCCAGATCTTAGTTTATAATATACATTTAGTTTCTTCATTTTCTTAAGCCTATGTGTAGCACAGCTGAACTGTAGGTAATCAGCTAGTGCCATTCAACGGAGTTCTTGTGACAACTCAAAAGGCCACATTTGACTATACAGTTCACATTTCTCACAAAACACATAATCACTACTCAAAAACTATCAATATCCTACAACTATTGTTCATTTTAGAGTAATTTTACAAATTTTTAGAAAATAAAACTGCACAGCACAACATCACCTTTCAGTTCCCGCCAAAAACTCCAGAACCGCAAGTAATATCAACCAGTGTTGCCACATAGGGTGGCCGCTTTAAACTCCCCTTTAGCAGACTTTCAGCAATCGAGTGACCGCACGGACCAAGATTTATGTACGGACAATTCACGAGTCATTGCGCGAAAGGCTAAAACTTTCTGGCGGTGGCGATTAAGATTTACAGCAGGACTGGTCCTAAATAACTTGAATGGTTGGGGAGCCCACGGATTTTTTTTGTGAAATAATTTGACAATGGATGTTTTAAAGGACATAATAATAATAGAATTTTACTTTACATTTCAATAAATCACTAGCTCGTGTAAATATTATCCCTTTTACATGCCTATACTACATACAAAATGTTTTATGATAACCTATTAATTCACAAGGCCGTAAGAATGAAACAAACAAATTCTTAAATCTACAACAATGTGCACACTAGGGATGTGATGTTAGTGGTCAAATGTCAAACAGAAGATATTTTTCACACATTATTCCCAAATACCTTCCCTTGTTATTAATCAGCACATAGGATTGTTCCATTAGCACGTACTACATAAGCGTATAATGAATTGGATTTCAATTACTTTCAGGCGTACGTGAAAAGGGCGGAGTTAGTTCCATACATCTGAGTCAGGCGAAAATATTATAATTGTTTGAAAGATTGGATAGAATAACGTTCTGAATCAGAATTTATTGTAGAATTGAATTGTGTACTGTATAATCAAATGTGGCCTTTCGAGTAGTCACAAGAACTCCGTTGAATGGCTTTAGTTGATAACCTACAGTTCAGCTGAGCTATACATAGGCTTAAGAAAATGAAGAAACTTTATTGTAATCTAAGTTCTGGCTTAAAGGCCTAGCTGCCAAGCCATAAACCTAAATAAAATAATCTAAAAACCTTGTCAAGCTACAGGCCTGTAGGATTCGAATTTGTTACTGTCTTGAGGGCGGTGCCTAATCCACTAAGGCACCATGACTAATTTTATGACTAGTATTGTAAATTTATACATTGTTTTAACTTAATTCCTGTCAATAAATCTCAATTCGTAAATTTTGAAAATGTTCTGCTAATGTTGCTTGCTACTCATAATCTAAAGCTACATTTGCCATACAAATTTGTAACCTTTGAACAAAACACAATCAATAAAAATCTGGTTCTCGTATGTTTTTATTTACTTTCACACTAACTAGCTCTTATCCATAAACAACTAGCTATACGATAAGGACGAAAACATGTTATTAACATGTACCTTTATGCTATTATTTATTAAATTCTAAGTTGCTTGCCCATATTATTATGTATTTAGTCCGGGCCAGCTGTAGTCCCAAGCCGCTGCCACTGGCCGCCCAGTCCATTCGCCTCACAACGTAAGTTACGCACCGTACACGCCTGCCTTTATGCTTTATTCATACAGTTACACAATTTAGGGATGTCAGACACTATTATAACTATTATTTATGCTATGCTATAATAATTGCTGTCAAAGTTCGTGGCAGAAATTCTCGTAACCACGGCAGCCTTCATGTCCGTAACACACGGACAAATTGTAAGAGAGTTGCCTGCGGTGGTACGATCGTCTTCTACGAACACATATCTTGACATGTACCCTACGCCTGGTCACGATAGAAGGGATGTGAACACGAAACGTAATACCGAAAAGCTCTTCCCGGCATAATAGCTGCGCCCGCGGTTTCACTCACGTGGTGATGGAAATTCGTTATATTTCGGATAAATCACACTATATCTTTATAAATTATTATTATACCCTATGTGCTATTCTGAAGTGTAAGCTATATTATTGTAAAGTTTCATCAAAATACATTCAGTACTTTTTGCGTGAACAAACATACATTCTTACAAACTTACGCGTTTATAATATTTACATAAATTAATTTATAGAAATTTTGCTCTCTTTAGGACTTTTTGGCAATGCTGCATCATCAGCTAAAGCGCTTCAGCGGTTTAAATATGGAACCTTAGAATGCTGTTGCATATCTGCGCCGTTTAGGGTTCATATGAGGTATAGGGCAGTTTCTTCAAAGAAAACTGCCCTATAACACTTGATGACAGGCCACTCATGACTAGAAGGGCTGCTGCATAATTCACATAGCCAATTGGAATTGCTATCCAGTGTGGTAA
Source organism: Dendrolimus pini (assembly GCA_949752895.1). Taxonomy (NCBI): domain Eukaryota; kingdom Metazoa; phylum Arthropoda; class Insecta; order Lepidoptera; family Lasiocampidae; genus Dendrolimus; species Dendrolimus pini. Next base: position 14,602,612 of record OX457135.1, read on the forward strand.
TACAGCTAGCCTCTGGGTATGCTACCATCTGGCAGTGCTGTGGCATATAGTCTATATTTAAATTAACCTACTTCTAATGTTCTCTTTTAAGATTTAGTTTTATTACTTAGTTTAATTTTCTTCGTTAGTATTTTCTACTAGTAAGTTTTAGACAATAAAGCGAACAAAAAACGAAAGGAGAATGAAACTTTAAACGAGTCCAGTCATGTAGCGGGATGTGATAGTTCAAGGAGCGCTTCAGATTTACAGATTTTATTGGGCGTTTGTCATCCTAGTATTATTCGCTGTAAGACCAACCCTAGGCAGCAAAGCAATGCAACAACGTCCGTCAAACGTCGTCTCCGATTGTCGAGGTAATTAATCATGCCGTGAAAGTGACCGGGGTTACTTACACCGACCTGTTTTCTTTTGTTCTACTATTTCAGAAAACAATTTTCGCTTGTGTATTTAGAACTTTTAGTTTTCGACTTTCAATTATACTCTTTTTTCAATCAACAAGGCAAATATAGTTCTTTTGAACTTTTTGTTCGCACTTAAGAAATTATTTATTTTAAAAAGCCCCAAAAAACTAGTCGTTAGTGAATGAATCAAATGGAAGAAGACTACAAATCAAAGCTTCCTAGGTAAAAGCGTATCTCTGAAAAGATCCTTATTATTATATAATTGGATGGAGACACTGGTCTACTTTCAGCTACTATACATAATTTAGGATCCTTTAATTTTTAAGTAGTATACTTGACGATCGTCATTACTAACATTCAGCCTCTACCAACTCTGCCAGCAATACTGCGATATACAATTATCCTGTCTGTATACAGATAAATCAAACTGAAGTGTTTGTAATGTCAAAATAACAGTTTTTATTAAATACATATGATAGTAATATATCCTTGATGAAATATTAACAGATGAAGATTTAAATCGTTAGTTACAATAGATTAATCAGCTCCACACGACACTATTATACCCAATTGGATTAATAATGTATTACTTCTAAAATTAAGATTAATAGAAGAAAACTATCCATATACTACCTCTATTATTATATATAATATATGTAAGTATAACAAACGTATACAAAACTGTTATTTGTTCTATGATAACATCAATGCGATATTATTATTGTTAGAAATTTCGTACATAAGTAATAATGAATTGCCGACTTGTTTATCTTTTGTTAAGTAAACATTAACTCGATGTTGATAGGGGTAAGCGTTTGAGTTTTGTTTTCGCTTGTTCAGTAGTATATTGTTATTTATTGATACAATTCGGATTTTGCTTAGCTTTGGAGGAGTAAATTTCTGACTGACTAATAGCCGGTTTCTAAATTCTTCTTACAATCTGTTGAATTTTGACTTTACTGGTATGTAGCTTATGTCAAATTTGAACCGATAGTAACACGAATGAACGTTGGGTAAAATAGTAACCGGCCATATATGAACATCTCACACCCTCTATTGCGGAAAGAAGATATTGTAGGTATAAGTACAATATTTATCACATTTTATATGGTGCTATATAGCCGTAATATCAATGTGAAGGTTCCCTTACGATTCCATATGGATCCAAAATTAAGTTAATGGAACAATGCGAGTCCATGAGTCGAGTACTACACCACTGAGCTAGCAATTGATTAATTAAGACGGACGAATGTAAATAGCAAATACGGAAATGCGCTAAAATTACAATCTTCTTCTTCTTTCTTATGTATAAAAATGAATTTTTGTCTGTATGTCCCTTATAGAATCGTAAACTATACATTTGAACATGTGATGATGTTCAGCAAAGTTGTAGTCCATGAGCCAGAGAAGGTCTGAGTTGGTTCACAATTGGAACCAGCAGGTGGCGCTGCTGTCGGCATATCGATTGAAGCTTTTCCGGGCAGGACGACGTCTTCCGGGACAGCTAGTGATTAATAAAATTGTTTATATAGGGAAAGTGCTCAAAGAAGCTTTATCTGCGAATTCATCCGCATTAATTTTTTCCACATTTCTTTTTAGCGCTGAATTTCGTGCTACATTTCTAGTAAACGTAATATTATGATCAATCTCATTTACACTGTAATATATAGTATCTCTATCTCCTGTGTCATTAATATATTTCAAAAGTACTAACACATTCTACTGTAGGGCTTTTGAGTACGTTATCGTAAACAATACAAATAATCATTTATCAGGTATCCATTCATGTGTTACTTGTTCTCCCCAACGCTGAGTAGTGATCGTTCACGCCGTGGAAAATTACGAACAGCATGTTTCAGTAAATACTGTTAAAATATTATTAACCAGGAAACTTTACGCCCCGTAGCTCACTTAGAATGCTTGAAATCTGTAACAAGTGACAGAATTTAAATTCGACGCGGAACTAATTTCGTAGTTCGGGAGCGTCTTTAGAATTCCATAGGTTACAATAAATGTTGCGGAAAAAATTGCAATAATATATTCTTCTTGTGCGCATGGCCTTATTGTGTCGGTGGTCTTATATCTGCGTCTCATTCCAGTTACATTGGTTTGAATCATGACCAGAAATGCATGCACCGCTTAGGCATTTCTTCTCAAATATTTATAAGATTTTTGCATATTTCGGAGGAGGGAAACATCATGAAAAATTCTACATATCGAGATAACCGGTGTGTGAAACAAACTGCCTTGGACAAACGTGGCCGGATCCGCTGCTCCCCGTATATCCGACAGACCGAGCCCAAGAGCACGACATTTATGGGCTGGTATTGTATAGTTTTTGCAATCCTAGAGAGCGAAGAGGTTTTACCCGTGGTTGAATAAGGACATGCAGATTGAGATACCCGCTTTTGGTCCCATCCACACACAGTGTTTATTACAACTCACAAGTAAAGCTCGTTTCACTTCGTGAATTACAAAAAGTATTATATTAGGTACTAGCGGCCCGGCGCGGTTTCACCCGCGCTCTGTCCCGCTCCCGTAGTATAGCGTCATGTTATATATCCTATGACACTCCCTGTTTACGTAGCTTTCCAACAGTAAAATAATTTTTAAAATTGGCTTAGTAGATCTAGAGATTACCCCCTACAACGTCACAAACTTTACCTCTTTATAATCTTACAGTATAGAAGTATAGATATATTTGCTTAAATAAGAGTATGAACAGCCTCTTGAAGTTAAAGAAAGTAGACATATACACTTCTTTTAATCAATTTAAGATATAGATTGAATCGTAAAATCAGTGTTTTGATTTTGCAAAGTACTCGCTTATTACACTACTAGCAATTGATAGGCGATACTTTGAAAGATAATCAACAGTCTTGTATTACTTGCCCCCTTCAGAGTCTAAGTATGTCATTATTATTCAATTACCTTAAGAAAGAACGTTATAATGTTGTTTAAAACAAACGTTATTATTTAAAAGAACTTATTGGCACCAGAGTAAAGATGACCCGCAAATTAATAAGTGTTGTAATGATGCATAACCTGTTTCGTAGTTAAGTAAAACCTCAAAAATAAACTCACATTCACATTTATAATATTAATTAGGATAAGCAATTAAAAGTATTTCTTGAGGGATTTTAAATTTGAATATTAAAAACTTTGATGAGAGAAAAGGCCTTTGAGAAGTTTTAGACTAAAGCATCGTGAAAAGGAGTGTTTTTTATTCAAATATGTACTGTATATAAAGAGTTGTCTATTAATACTTGGCCTCGCGCCCTCAAGTCTGCATTAAGAAATAAAAACACACATGAACTCAACGAACTGTTTATGCAAATATAGATATTTCTTGTCAACATCATACTTTATACGTAATCACTATGAAATTGACCGCTGAGGTATCTCAAGGATATATGCGTCACTTTCATTAGCTCCTTATGATCAATAAACTTACATTAGTCTTATAAAAGACTTTATAGAAATGTTTTTAATTATAAATTTATAAGCCGCTTCAATTTTTTTTAAAATGTATTATTCTCCTTTTTTATTTACATTTACAAAGTTACATACATTATTGGCACATACACTGTCGCTACAATATAGGATTGTCAAATATGTTTCATTTCATTAATACTATGAAATTTCGGTTCAAACCCAATTATGACAACTGTTCCAACTACTTACTGAAGTTACAAAATACCTTTGAGGTTTTAAATCAAATATTGAATACCGTTTAAAGCTTGAATTAATGATTATATTATTATATACTTTTCGAACATTGTTATTGAAAATATAATTTAGGTTTGAGTATATTGCATGATACCAAATACTTACATCATTATACCGCCACTTCGTTCGTGCGGAACGTGCGGGCTTTGTTGTCATAATTATCTCCTAAAGCATGTAAAATATTGAAACGAAATATATATAAATATTTAAGATAACATTACTGTTTTAAGCTATATAATTGGCATTATAATCCATTAGGCCATTTCGGTGCATATTCGGGATAAACTATCAGTCAGACCGAGAGACTAAACTTAAAAAAAGGTAATTGTCTAAGATCGTATTCTCAGATAGCATAAGATGAGATAGCGATTAAACGTGATTCTATCTATACTAAAAAGGGAACAGTTTTATTTAACATGTGTTTATTAAGAAAGAGCTTGAACAATTTTGGTTTTTGTTTTTCTATTTAAATGAGTTAATGAATTTGTCTACTAGAGTCTTTACATCTTTGGAAGTCAAAATCCACTAGTAACTTAAAATTATAATAAATAAATAATAATTTTTATTCCCCAAATTAAGCAAGTCACGCTTATATTATGGGTACAACGGGTAACTCTGGAGCCGATCCCAGACACGCAATCCATAGTAAATAACGGAGAAAATTAGTTTCCGAAATTTACCTTACCAGGAATTGAAGTCAGAGCCTCTGCGTTGAAGTGACAGGCCGGCAAAAGCTTAGCCCACTCAACCACAAAGGCCGCCAGAATTAAAAAGGTTCAAAATATTTTACTGAACGATTGAAAAAAACCATACAAAACGAATTGAACCTTGACATTATCACATCATTATGTTCACAATAAAAACGAAACCATTATACAAATGCCATGTCCTTTATATAGCCTGGGCAAGAATGTGGTGTATCACTATCTCGTACTACGCAATAGTAGTATTTATAGCTAATTATGGATTTTCCGGTGGCTTCGACCACGTAAGCTTTGGTTCTATAATTTGGCTCTAAACAAAAAGTTCACGATAGAAATGTCTACTGAAAATATTTTTTATGAGATAGTAACCACAATGAATGGGTACAAGGAAAGGCTTGTACTGGGTATATGCCAGTAATTAATGTGGAACACGTACAGTTTTGTTTATTTGTAAAAAAAAAAAAATGAACAAGTTGAAGTGCCAGTGAGCCGGTCACGTGTGCCGCAGGACCGATAGCCAATGGAGCAAACGAGCCCTGGAGTGGAGACCGCGTCTCGGTAAACGTAGTGTCGGACGCCCTCCAGCCCGATGGACCGACGACCTATGCAAGGTCGCCGGTAGGCGCTGGCTGAGGAAATCGGAGGACAGGGATGAGTGGCGCCGTCTTGGGGGGGCCTACGTCCAGCAGTGGACTGCGAATGGCTGACGACGAGACAGTTTTGTATCCGTAACAGAGGGCGGCTGACTACGGGGGTGTCAGTAGACCTTTACCTCTGCTGCGCGTAGTGGTGCAGTCCTGCTTTCCTGGGTTGTACCAATCTTGCACACTAGGACGTCACGGTGCAGTAACTCTGTTCTAGATCTCCTGGCGTTCTTATATAAAGTATTTTCTTAGGTAGGCAAGCGGGTAGGTTTATTAGGTATTTCGTTAGGTCTGCCTTCATTTTGTGAGCTACTGATACCATACGAGATTCCCACACGCATTCGTGCAGGCGGCATTAAGCGCTGCAATTGTGTGTCGCAAAAGACACGTTACCCTACGTTATCAAAAAAACGTATAGTTTTGTAGAGTTGTCATTTTTTTTAAATCAAATCCCTGTTTTCATTATTTGACTACGCAGCACCGGGATATTATTAGTATTTAGTTTAAAATACCCTATGTACCAAAAATTACTAAACATCATTATTTTTTTATAAATTTTCCATTTCGTATTAAAATGTTGATAGGAGAGGACACATTTTTAAGATTTTAGAAGCAAATTATCTTACCAACTATGCATTTACATAAATTCTCATTCAGGCATCGTTAGAAGACTAATGATATTACACACGACTCACGTAAATAAACAAAAAAATTTTTTTTACCGTCATTTAATGTATCGCCACCACCCCTATTTTTAGTTCATTTGTAGTTTTCGGGAAAAATAACTGAAATGTAAGTAGGATGGACATAAGTATTTCGCAAGAATTCCGTTCTGGCCAAAATTTTCGGCACTCTGAAAACGTATATATGTAACTCTGGAAACATCTTAAATACTTGTTTTTTTTTTGGTTTGCTATAAAATATGTTTTTTAACTTTTAAATAATAAAATTTCAAAAACCGAGACAACTTTGTACATCCCCGAGCTAAGCAAGTTACGCTTTTGTTAAAGAATACAATATGTGTAATATACAACGGATTATTATGGGCCCGATTCCAGACATCCAGATCATAAAATATAATTAACGAAAAGTTCATTTACGAAGTTTACCTTGCCAGGGATTGAACCCAAAGCCCCTGCGTTGCACTGAGTTAGACCCGCTAAGGCTTGCCCACTCAACTACAGAAACTGTCACAATTAGTTAACTGTGACACAATCTACTCTTGCAGTGTTAGTAGTGCTAAGGAGCATTTCTAAGTACATAATGTTTTGAGTAAGATATCGTCAGTCCTAGTAATCTTCTTCTATAGTGTCATTCAAATTATTAACTATTAACTAGAAATTAAGTCCTATCAAATTTTAGAAAACACAACAAATTAAATTTGACCTAACACGTACTTGAAACCACTTGGTCTAGACAAGGCAATTAATAAACTTCCTGGCTTGCAAGTCTGTATCAGCGATTTATTTACATTGAGTTTCTATTACTTCTAGGTATCGCCTACGTGCTGTTTAAACAAGATCACTGTTCCTATACGCAAACCAGATTATCAATTATACATGGATAATCGCTCTTATATTATGTAACTTTTTCGAGTGTATTTTGTGGAAATTGATGAGTTATGTGAGGAATCAATGTCTAGTCATACCAGCTTTGCTAAGCCCGGTAAAATAGTACGTCTAAAACTTTGGTTTATTCTCGTGAAAAGGAAGTGAAAAAAGGTTTGCTGACTAATGATTTGTGATATACTTTAGAATATTAAAAAACCTAACATGAATATTTTCATACAAGATAGCTAAGAGCTCAAAACTATTATATTATGTGTATGGGGATTTGTTCTTATTTTAAGGACTGGCTGTTTTTGAAAAATAGCACATCAAATATGAAAATATATAATTTAAAAAATTAATACAAACTCGACCAAGCATTTTTATTCAATAGCTACATCGATAATATAAAACGCCATTACCTTTTGTATCTAAAGTGTATAGTTAATATATTTTCAAGTAAAATTAAAAGCTTGCCTGACTTGTCTCACAGCATCTTGGTTCCGTGTAAAATACGTCTCAGCCGAGCACTTAAGAGGCAATGTCGTAATTAATTATGCAACGATACCGCCACGGATATACAGAAACTGAAAGCACTAAATATTTTTAAATTAGTATTTTCTCAAATTTGAGTTAACTTTTTTATACTTTCTAGTCGTCAGCCAACCATTGTGCAATGCTGGACGTAGACCACTTCACCGTCTTACCTCATCCAATCCCTACTGGCGATCTTGCAGAGATCAACAATCCGCCGGGTATTCTGGTGTTCTACACGATGTTTGTCTAAATGCGGTCTACACTCCAGGACTTATCTGCTCCAACAGGCATTGGTCGTGTACCAAATGTGACCGACTCTATTCCAGCTTCGATAATCTTGGTTCTATTATGAATATTCGCTTTTTGCTTTTGATACAGCAAATATACATAGCTATCTCCATAGCTCTAGATTATAATGATTATTCCAAATTTACCCTTGCATTTTCTAGTATACATATGAAAAGTAATCACCACATGTATTTAGTTCCTCGTCATTTAACATTGAATATTGTTGGTTATTTGAAAATGAAATATATTGCAAATATTAATATTAACGGTTGTGAATTCATGACACCTGGGAGCGATATTTTCAAAACAAACTTTGACCAAATATCACTAGAATACCGTGGGATTCCACACCGTCTCTCACACGTTAGCTGTATTAGGCAGAAGCTGCCTCATTTCCCTAGAATAGTCCCTGGTATTAAAATTCGACAGTTTGATATTGGCTAAAGAATAAACATACAAACACTCAAATAAAGTCTATTTTATTTTAGTGTGAATAAGTTTATAAAATATTTTTAAAAATAAATAAATTATTTTGGTTTTATATGCTATGAGATAATTATTTAAGTCGTATCTAGCTACATCTATTTCTGTTTGTACAACATGGCACAATGTAATGCACCAATATATATTCATAGCTTGAGTTCATTAGACTGTACACTCCCAAAGGTGCCAGCATTGAAGGTAAAACTGATATTAATTCAGACAAACCGCTACCAGGAGAAATGGTAAAATGACTTTTGTTTTCATACATTTTTCTGTTATTTTTAACCTGGTATTTTCTATGTCACACAGTAAAAGTTATATTCGGTAATCAAATTCAAAAAGCTTTTAAAAGTCACTTTCATTTTATTGTTAAAAGACCGACCTTTAAAATGCTGCTCCACTACAATCTAAAAGTGAATAGATTCTATAAGCAATTTACTTTTGTTTTAAACCAAAGCTTTCTTAGTGGCTGCAATGTGTATATTTAAATTCAAATTTAAAAGTTTTTATTCAAAATAAGTTCCACTGGAGAACACTTTGCAGGTCACACGTCATGTAAGTCAAAGTTTAAATCTACTTCCTATTCTATGACACCGCTCCGCAATGTGTTATCGCTGTTTAAAGGAGAAGAAGCGGCTAGAAACTCCTCAGCAACACGTCTAGCTAAAATAGATTTTTTCATCATAACCATTTTTCTATTATTTTAGGCTCTTTTAAAAAAATACATATAGAAGTTGTATTACACTTGCTTTTCAAAGAATGAATATATTATAGCCACTAATGAACATCATTATGATTGTGAATACTTGACTAACTATACCCAGCACGACTATGGGACTATGTTACATTTATGACCATCACCGCTTTACTTTTTTCGCGATTTCATTACAGCAGCTTATAGATTACATATTACTACTAGTTTTTGAACATATAGACCTACTAGTTTTAGTTAAAGGCACGGATTTAGATACATACATACATACATAACTTCACGCCAGGTCCCTTGCGGGGTAGGCACGAACAACAGAGCGCCATACAGGCTTATTCTTACACACCTCGCTTGCTTCTTTGACATTCATAGCTCTTGTCATGCACGCTCGTCTGTTCTTAAGGCTCCTGACATCACCTTCTGCTAATACACGATCAATTTGATCATGGAAGGTGTGTCGTGGCCTTCCGCGACTTCTGCATCCATCCACTTTTGCATTGTATATCTGTTTAATCATTCTTTCATCATATATTCTTTCCACATGCCCGAACCACCGGAGCATTCCTTTCCTTACCTTCACCCCAACACTCTCTTTCAGACCAACTCTCTTTCTTACTTCGGTATTACGAACGCGGTCCGCGAGCGTCACTCCGCAGATTTTGCGCAGTGCTCGCATCTCGACTGCGTTTACTCTACTTTCATGCTCTCTGTTCCATACCCAACTCTCGCTTCCATACGTGAGCGTAGGTACCAGCACCGCGTTGTGTATGGCTAGCTGGGCTTTCTGGCTGAGGTTCTTAGCGCCTAGAAGTTTACCTAACGCTCCATTCACACTATTCCCCAAATTTACTCTTCTTTCTATGTCAGCGGTGTACCTTCCATCCCTGCTAAAAGCACATCCAAGATATACAAACTCATTCACTTGTTCCAGCATAACATCATCGACCATTATCCTTGCATTCGTTCTGGTTACTTCTCTTTCAAACACCATAACCTTTGTTTTCTTCGCATTCAAATGTAAGCCTCTCGCCTGACAGTCATCTTTCATCATTGTGACTAGTGTTTGCAGTTCTGATGGCGATTCGGCTAAAAGCACGGCATCATCCGCATAAAGCAAAGTGCTAACAACTAGATCACCCATCCGCACCCCAACATCCATCAATCTTAATCTCTGGAGACAGTTGTCCAGATATAGGATGAACAGCAAAGCCGACAGCACGCAGCCCTGCCGGACGCCAATATTGACGTCAAACCAGGGCGACAGGCTGCCGTCCACCCGCACGCATGCCATACAGTCCTCGTAAGTGGACTGCACAGCACGCAGCAATTGGCCATTGATCCCATATCCGGGCAATATGTCCCAGAGGTCCTTCCGCACAACCCTGTCAAATGCTTTCTCTAGATCCACAAAACCGCAGAAAACCTTCCGGCCCATAGCCAGCTGCTTCTCCACGATATTGCGGAGCGAGAAAACTTGATCCATACATCCCCTTCCATTTCTGAAGCCCCCTTGTGCATCCCACAGTAATCCATCGGATACCACTCTCATTCTCCTTTCAATAATCTTCGCATACACTTTAGATGCTGTGCTGATCAAACTGATGGCCCTGTAGCTGGCGCACTCCATACGTGACCCCTTGCCTTTATACAAGGGCACGATGACAGCGCGCCTCCAGTCCTTGGGAACCTTTCCCGTCCTCCAGCACAAGTTGCATAAGGACAGGAAAGCGTCCCGGACGCAGGTTCCACCATATTTGATCATCTCAGCAGACACACTATCGATTCCTGCTGCCTTTCCGTTTTTCAGACTTCTGATCGACCATTCGATCTCTTCCAAAGTGATCTCGGGTGCTGACTCCTCGAAGTCGGTCACAGACTCAGTCGTGGTGCCAGCATCCGAGATATTATCATACATTTCTCTAAAATATTCACTCCATCGCGCTAAAACCTCTTGTGGGTTAGCAAGAATGTCCCCTGCTTTAGATTTTATTCTTTCCATTCTGAAAGCTGACGAACAACCCCGAGACTTCTTAACCTCTCTCCAAAAGAGTTTGGTATTCGCCTCGAAGTTCTCCGTCAGCTTCTCTTCTTCTTTCAATTTTATTCTTTCACGCTTCTCTTTCACTAAAGCTTTGGTTTCATTCTTGCAGAGGCGATAAATTTCTTTCTTCATCTCTTTCATACTGTCATTCTGATGCAAAGATGCAATATAATCCAGCCAGGCTTTTCTCTTTCTCTCTACGCTAGATTTAACATCTGCGTCCCACCATTCGTCACCTTTCGTTGTTATATGCCTCTTTGCGCATCCACATGCTTCTTTTGCGCTTTCCACTATACTTTCCTTCATACTATCCCAGTCATTATCCACATCTAAGTCGGAGAAGTCCGCCTTTGCAAGCCTTTCTTCGACTAGGCGCGCATACATACTCCTTACACTAACATCTTCCAATTTTTCACATTTTATTCTTACAAGCTCCCCGAAATTGGTACGCTCTCGCCAGTGCCTCCACTTCTTGAAAAGGCCCACAAACCGGCTTATCACCAGGTAGTGGTCCGTTCCAAGAGTGGGGCCTCTGTAGGCTCTTGTATCCGTTATTGTGTTTCGGAGGCGACTATCTATTAAAATCAGATCAATCATACTCTTCTGTTCATTCATTCTCCATGTATACGTGTGAATATCCTTATGATGGAATAAGGTGTTCGACACAAGCAAGTTTCTTTCCATGCATACGTCTATGATTGGCTTACCAGCCTCGTTCGCTCTCTTGTCGCCATAGGGTCCAAGGACAGCCTCAAAGCCGTCTCGTTTGGTCCCCACCCAGCCATTAAGATCACCACACATAATTAGTCTTTCGTTCCCTTCAGCCAGATCCAGAATTTCTCTCACAGACTCCCAAAACTTCTCGAGTTCTTGGGGATCCGCTGAGCTTACGGGAGCATAAGCTGCGACCAGAAAAACTCGCGTGATCCCCAGCTTTAGACGGACCCAAAGAAGTCTCGGGTTCACCAGACAATAGTCTTTCACTCCAGACACAAAGCGGGATGAGAGTACGACGCCTACCCCCCCACTTGCACGCTCGTCCAGGTCTACGCCGGACCACAGAGCAAGCATGCCACCGGGGAGGTCATCGACGTCACACCCCTTCCGCTTTGTCTCTGTCAGACATAAGGCATCCAGGCTATTTTTGCTACAGAACACTAAAAATCTTCAGAGAATTTTGCAAACTTATTATTATAAAGTGTTAAAATAAATGAAGAAAAATAGCTATCACAATCTCGAAGCGATGTCTAATTTGGTATAATAAATAGAAATAGAACAGCCATAAATAAATTTTACTCTCATGCGGACATTGGCGAGCCATTCTATGTAATGCCCAACTCGTTTCAACTGACCTTTTTGCCAAACGTCCCGCGATCGCGAACCATAAAAGGCTATGTCCAGATAACTTTATTCCATATACACCGTCCCCATCCCTTTTAAGAGGAAAGCTATATATTTTTTTGAATTCGCATCCCTTTTATGGTAACAGTGTATACTTTTTACAGCAGTATTGCGAAAGAAGGTCTACATCAAAGGATTTGGCCGGCCGCGGGTGCATAATTTTTACACCAGCTTTTGAGCTATAGATGCAATTTTGTTTTGTATAGGTACCCTCATGTAAATATTTTGGTTTCTTTATCTAAAGAAAACGTAGAACTGGGATCGTTGAAATGGTCACGTATAACCTTAAAATAGTTACTTTTGCAAAATAAAGTATTGTAATTCTGACGCGTGTTTATTTAAAATTCAGTCGTTTTGATACTTGGCAGATTCGTAATGTTTCTATAGTTGTGATGTTTTACCACTATAAAATTTAGTGGCTCATTTGGATCGATAAGTAACATTTTAAATTAATATGTGAACATCGGTGCTACTTGTGCAGTCATTGTCATCGTCTGTCCAACTGCCTATTTGTTCGTCTATTTTCTATTCTCTTTATATAGTCTGTCATTATATTTCTAGTCATTTGTAATCTAATAATTGGTCTTAAATCATTTACGTTGACAATAAGCAGTTATGAGAAGTGTGTTTTGTTTACAAATGAAAGTACAATGGAGCTATGACAAATATGTTACGTAATTGAAAAAAATAAGATAAAATACAGTAATCGTAAGTATATGAATAATATAGGCTAAAGGGCAAACACCGTGAGATATTTGGAATAATTAACGTCCGCGTCGCGTTGCCGGACGGTGTCCAATAAAACGAAATTGCATCGAGAGTACTGGAGTTCCAAGTTCAAATTAAACCGTCCCTCGTTCAATCGTCCTGCAGGGCGCACTCGCCGCCTCTCACAGTGCGCCAGCGCCGACGTTTCCGATCGGACGATTGGTTAGCGAGACGGGGGTCGCGTGCGCAATTGCGAAAATACCGCACAAACATCGACCGTCGCGTAATGTGTATCGAGTACCTGTATAAAAGTGCAGTTTCCTAAGTTTGTACAAGTGTAAATTTTCTTGCAATATTTTCTATTGTAAATTTTCGCATTGTTACACCGCCCATTGTGCAAATTTTGTGATAGTGCGCTATTGCGGCAGCTGGTTTAGTGTTCAATTGCTTTATGTATCTAGGTGCGCTATTGTTTCTGTTTCGTTTAATTATAGTACATTGACCTTTGTGGAACAGGCCAATTTAAGTTATCAACTCCTTAATTTACACAAGGATTTTAACTACTCGCCTACACGTTCAAGCAATGAACTTGAAGTGTGGCTTATCAAGTTATCCAAAGTGTTCGATTTACTAGGTTTTTTTGACGCTTTCATAAAGATTGTTTTCGACGTATGAATAATCGTAATTAGGTTCTGATAGATGAAGAATTTTAGTCATTTGCATTTTTGTCCTGTTTTATATAATATGTTCTTATGATTACTGGATTTTCACTTTTTACTGAGCATTTAATTGTGGTCACAGTGCTTTTTCTACTACGTCAACAAAACGTGTTGTTTATTAATGTATTGTTTTTTAAAGCTGTAATACATAATTAAAACTCTATACTTTTAACGGATTTAATGTCTCATTGATTTGATTTTTCACATATGTTCTATTGTTTCAACTATTCTTAGATATAGATTTATTTCGTGAAAATATAATTGATAAAATGAAAAAATTCAATTGATTTATGCCGTTTTAAACTTTGTTTTAAAAACGATCATTGGATCTAGCCATAGGTATAAAGATATGCCTAATTCGAAGTCATCGACAATCATAATCTGATTATCAAAACGATGAATCAGTTTAAACTGAGCTGTCAAATCAGATGACATAATCTACACCTACTCAAAAATGCCTACTCGTAAACATTTTCAAAAATATTTTGACTAGGTAATAAACAAAGATATTTAAGCTTACTATATATATGTACGTGATGTACACTTGTTTTATTCGAAAGAACAGTACTTTAAATTCTTTTAAGCAGCATACATACATGAGTTGAAAGATGCCACGGACAAATTGTTTCCAGGAAGTCATTACTTCTTGCGACAATGACATTATTACATCAATAAAGCTCTTCAACTTGTTAGTGTCCCTTATACACCACTCACCAAAAGTTACAATGATATTGGGGAATGAATTTGATAATCTAATATTATCTTGATCGAAACCTATTCATATTATTTAATAATTATAAACTGACTGTATATGTTTGTGTATTTTTAAAGTGTATATGAGTTCCCTTCCAAGCTTAGCTTGGAAGCGTCTACGATATTTAAGGTCTCACCTCTAAAGTACTCCAAACTCTATCAAGATATTGTATGTGGGTTTAAGATTGGTTTGAATGCTGATAAGAGTGTCTTTTTGTGAGAGAATACAATCTCACTATGGAGGTCATATTGGAATAGTACGTAATTGTAGAGAACCAGTGGGCAGTTCCATAAATCTTATTTATTTACTTAGTTCTACCTAAAACAGCTTACAGTATAAGATAGAAATAAATTATAGTGAAAAAATATATAAAGTAAAAATGTTTTGGCCTTTTTAGAAATGAATAAATATAATAATAGATCAATTCCGATTTTTAGGAAAACATACGGTGAGTGACGGGTCCACGTTTGTAGATGGTGGATTTCACTCATCGGTAATTTCGTTATGTGAAATTATGTTGAAATCTAGCTATAATTTTAACTATATGCACAATGCACATTCACATTAGATCAGAAACGTTATCTTAGCAGCGGTACCTCAAGATTTCGTTTCCAGGTTCTTTTGGTCTTTAACTAGTACCAGTATAAAAATTTCTGCTTGTCGGTTATTAATTTCGAAACACTACTTATTACTTACTTTCTTCACTACTTAACTATAAAATTCATAGACACGGAACTTTAATATGTGCTTTAAAATTTACTAATAAATTTGGAGCAATAAAAGCAAGTCTATTGGCCACTGTCGAGCACAATTTAGCTAAAGACCTTTAAAGTATCTTACCAAACACACGGACGAGTTCTATTTCCTTAATTAATTTATAGCTTGCTTGACACGCAAGATTTCAATTTGGTCCAATCATCAGAAACTTGTTCATAAATGTGGTTATTAGTTGTTCATTGATTTCTACAAGTACCTACCCTTCATTTGGCCCTCTTTAGTAGAAGTTCTTAGATCATCTATCTATTTATCGTGTTTTTTCATTATTTAATGAGAACGATCTTTAATACACTCCCCACATAGCAATGTTATTGTTATAGCGAAGTCTAAGAAAATCCTGGAGATTAACCGATTTCATGAAACCAGCCGCTTTTTTATGTTGTGTAATAAATTGGGTCAGTGGTGGGTAGTCCGAGCTAACCAAGAGCTATCTTATTAATAACAGTTCTTATTCAAATCAATTTTTCTTGAAAGTACGTTTAGATCTACAAATTAAAGTTCAGAGTGGTCCACTTATGAAATGAACGATACTTCAATTTTATTACTAAGTATAGAAAATATACTTTTAGACCACATAATTAGATATACCTAATAAAACAATCTGAATTTGTTACTGTTGTTATAACATTAAATATATCTACTTAAATAAATAGTATGCCGAGCTAGTAATGAAAGAAAACCGTAAGCGTTACATATAAAATTTTACAGGAGAGCTACTTTACAGATTATTTTGTATACATCGTTCATATGTATATTAAATTCATAATTTTGCCATTAACGCAGATATGGACCTACGCATCTTTGCATTAGAATCGAAATTATTTTAGCTGTATATTACAATAAAAAGCGAAATATCTAGCTTCTGTCACTTACGATGTTTTTCCATAACAGGCTCGATGTGTTGATGACAGAAGTCACAATGATTAGCAATCATGTTGAAACATTGCTCAATTCCTAAGACTATCTCTTTTGTTGCGTGCATAGTGCATATGTATAACTATAATACTGTTTGCAGTACCATTAGCATAGTTTTTACATTTGTATGCAAAATGATTATAATATTATGTACTTGTAGAAATATTATTTGATCTAAAGGTCAAACAAAGAATTACTATCTATAATTTTGTAAATAAATATGTGGTCGGCCAAAAGTTTAAAGTGTTTATCGTGAATTATGATGAACTATTAATAACCGATATGAATTATGATACTTTTACTGAAGAAAATAGCAGTTTTCTGGAATTATATTCATGAGCGAGCGAGACTAAGGAGGACCTTAACGTAAACAAATTTCAATGCTGTATTTAAGTACTTTTTAAAACAATGCAATATTAGCTCATAAACGTCCTACTTGTCCACGCTTTACCAAAACAGATTGGCGGGTTTCACACGTCATTACTCTAAAAATCCATGTATCCTCATGATGTGTTCACGGGGTAGTTATAATAATATGCAGCGTAAGAAAATGTCTAATTATAAGTGGTGCATTCTTCCCGGTCGAGATTCGATCCCATATCAATTAGTAATTATCTGGTCTGCTGCCGTCTTCAGCTTCTTGACATCTCCTTAACGCAAACTTTAAATTTCGGCTACTATATGGAGTCTGTTGCTCAGTTAGCTGGTAAAAGGCTAGGGGTCGAAGGTCAGGTAGTACTTCACACTATTTTAGTTGCTGAATCTTTACTAAGTACAAGTACGGCCTTGCATGAAATACTGCTTTCATCTGTGGGATGGCTAAGCCAAATACCAGCTCGAGACACTCGAGTCAATAGAGAAAAGAGCTAGGAAGCTGACAGGCAATAACCAATAATTCGACGAGAGGCTTCAGAGCCTATATCATCGACGTAAAGTCGTGGTTTGTCGGTATTCTATAGGATACACTTCGGCGAGTTTGCTACGGATTGGACGAATTAATTCCTCCTTCACCATTTTACCACCGCACAAGCAGACGTACGAGCTCACGTCACCCATATATGGTGGAAATACCAACAAAGCGGACGAAACACTATGCTTCCACATTTATCATACTTACCGCTGAAGAGTGGAACTCTTTACCGTCGTCTGTTTTTCTTGAAAAATACAATCTAGGTGTCTTCAAGTCCCGCATCAACAGGTATCTTCTAGGTAAGCGTGCTCCACCTTAGACTGCATTTCCGCCTGACATCAGTCAGTCAAACGCGAACCTATTCAATATAATAAAAAAAATCTGTCACTAAGTTCCCATGACGCTTTATTATTGATTATATCATACATAGGTTAAAACTGAAACGGCGTTATAGCTGCTCTTATTGACATTTTTTTCTTCCAACCTTAGAATAAACATAAACTTAAATACTTGAAATAATTTTAAGTAATTAAGAAAGATAACTAGTGTCGTAATGATTAACTTATATTTTAATGCTATACTAAGCATTAAAATATAAACAACATCAATTTTTAAGATGAATGGAGTTATTTTAATATCAAAAGTGTAGATAAATCGTGTTTTAATTTTCGTTGTCAAAATAAAACGGCTGACTAAATTCCAACCGGTCTTTAATCTCAACACGAGAACATTTTAACCAGCCAAGTATTTGAAGTACCAAACGGAATACCATTAAATATTTTATTACTATCTATTACATTTATTACGGAAATATGAAATAATATAAATACTTTTAATATGCTTTAAAGCCGCTTTATTTTCATAATTTTCGAGGCTTAATTTTTTATTATTTTTTTATATCGATTTACTACAAAGCCTCTTAATGGCCTTGGTCTTAAAATATCCTTTGTTCTGTTAATTAGATTATTATCGTTTAATATTCCGGTTTGTTTCAAGACATATTTTTTTCAGATCATAAATTGATATTGATGGTTAATGTGAAAATATATGTGAATAAAATATTCATACAATTTATAAAAATAAAATAGCCTTTAACAATAAACCAAATGTATACGCAGCCATTTCACGACAATTTAAAGTATGGAAAAATCGGAGAACTTCAATTTGTGTGGCCAAAGGATGTGGGTCCATATATTTGTAAATTTATTCATTGCTATTTGCAAAAACTGATAACTTAAAACACAAGCTCGTGTTTGCTTTTAAAAGTAAATAAAAATCAAGGGGCATTGTGCGAGTTGTACTTGCATATTGAGGGTTCCTCTGTAGAATGGATAATGGCTTAGAATCACTGAGCCTACAGAAATACCACACATTTGTATTCCGTATTCTACTATCTGAACAATGGGGAGTGTTCCGAGGAACTAAACAGTTCCTCGGAACACTCCGCACTCAATCGTTTGATTTGGTAACAATGTGACATTATCACCAAATCAAACGATTTGGTGACAATGTCACATTTTCACCGCCACACTATTCGCCAGCGCATCGGCGGTATGTTTACCCTCATTTCCTTGAGCTTTCTAGCTCAACTACGCTGATTCGCTAGAACGTTTATTCCGCTTGTAATAACGACTTGAAGAGAACTTTCTTCAGAGGTTTTCCCTCTGCGCTTAGACATGGAGTCTTTCAAGAAAGGCGTTATAAAATATTTTTAATACCAATAATGCGTTGGTAGCGCCTCTGGTGTTACAAACGTACATAGGCGGCAGTGACCACATTCCTTCAGGTGGACCTTAACTGTTTGCCAGCTTTTGACATTAACATAATACAATTCTTTTAATAAATCCTATACGGTCTTTTTCCAAAATAATGATACTATTTTTCGTTCAAAATAATTTAACTGTAATCTTTTAATTTTTAATTATATTAAATATATTTTGTAAATAAATCCCTTGATTTGATAATTCTTTTGACGATTGTAGTTTAAAAATGACAAATTTCACTTTCGTCCCCATATTAAAAAAATATTTTCGCATTTTGACGCTTTACTTAGATGAACACACAATTCTATAGTGTTTATACGCTTTTCAAATGGTATATTTGTAAACCTCGTAATTCTTAAGATAATCGCTCGTGATATACAGACAGACATTGACGTAGTGAAACAAAGAGGGTTCCTTTTTTATCTTTTGTTATGGGATCCCTAAAAATATCTTACTTCAGCTGGCGAAATGCTCCGCCAAATTGCATTCCACAAGAATTTTGGAATTCGTTTCATCGTAAAATTTATTACGAAATTGATTTTGGCATTTTTTCAAGTACAGTTTGTCAAAATTATAGTAAGTATCACATACAGAATAAATTTAGTACATATAGCTTTCTTTTATTAAGCTTTGTTATTTCATAAAACCAAACGTACTTTGTTTATGCTTTTTGATGTTCAAGACATCAAGTTTAAAATTAAAAATAGAGGTCTTGTAAGTTATTTTGATTTAAATATTTTATTTTAGCAAATTATTTGCCCGTTTAAGCTTAAACATATTATGACACAAAACACATGAAACAGAATTTTCTAAATTAATATTTAATTAATTTGTATATTGGTGAATTTTTCATCTGTGCCTCCAAGGCCGAATCTTAATTTATACGAAAAAGCGAAAAACACTAAAAATAGACTCGGGGTCTATTTTGATGATAACTTAAACGGTATCATTAGATTTTTGAAAAATCAATTGCCTTGGTCAGAAATAGAATCAGCTGATTTTGAAAAAAAACTATTATTAGGTATATCAAATCATAGTCTAGCTTTCTGAGTATCAATTTTTGTCAAGGAATGTGAAACGTTAAAGTAGTTTCGGATTTGGCCAAGAAGGCCCACTTGAAAAATCAGCTTTGTATATTTTAAAGCTTTTGTTTATTTTTCAAAATTCTCATATTTAATTCTAGTATAGGTCCGCGTTTGACCACAATCTTAGCCTATTCGGAGCAAATATGTGGTCTAGGATGGGGCACGATTACCTAGAAGGTACCTATTCACACGGCACTTGAAGACGCCCAGGTTATAAGTATCGGGAAAGACAGACTCCGGCAATGAGTTCCACTCCTTTGCGGTGCAGTTCATATCTTCTGAAACTATAAATAATAATCATAATAAGTGTAATCATCAATAATAACAGAACAGTAATATAGTCGCTGCAATGATATCCAATATATTTATTACATCTAATGGCGACCGACTGTACATTGCAATTATCCAAGCTGATCGCCGGATAAGCAACCCGTTAACAGCGAACGGGTCCGAACATTGCCATGAAAATAAAGATATAGAAGCTTTGTTGTGTGGTCACCGAACCGGTTATTTGGAATTTTTAAGGAAAATAACGAGACTTACTTTTTTAGGGTTCCGAAGCCATTTTGGCAAAAGCTAAACCATGATATAGGTAATAGTCATGTTTTATGCCCCGTCTGGTTTTCTGTCTATGTAAATCACAACCGTAATTCGGGAATACTACTGGGTCTATAAGTAATCTAATGCTGCTATGTTGAGCGTGTTGCAATAAAGCGTAAAATCAAATTAAAACTAAAAAATGCTCTAATAATGGATAATATTAGCGCAGTTAATTTTAAAGTTAAATGTTATGTACGAAAAATAAAATGGCGGCGCCCTTATATATTATATGTTTTTCTCACCACATTAAGCTGACGTCACAGATACGCTAGTGAGAACTGAAGAACACAAATTATGTCGTAACAAGATACAAGTGTTGTATAAAAAATTCAGAAAAATCAATTAGGGAAGGCGCCATTTAACGCAAGGTTTCAATCTTTTTCTGTGTGCATAAGGATTGTTTATTATTATTAGACAAGTTTAAAACAATAACGTCGATATTAAAATTAAAGTCATGAACTTTTATCTTTTTTATTCTTCTTAAAAGTCTGAAAATAAGTCAAGTTGACTGAGCTTAAAAAATACATTAAACGTAAATAAGTTTGAAAAAAATCCGTTGAATCTTTTCTGAGGTATATGATCTATTTTAAGGTTTTTTTTGTTTCCCTGAAGCAAGCATACAGGCAGATGGCCCACTTGATGGAAAGCGATTACCGTCGCCTATGGACGTTTGCAACACCAGGGGTGTCGCCAACGAGTTGCCGACCTCTAAGAGATTTTATAAAGCCCTTTTTAAAATCCATTGTTGTGGCGCAAAGGGAACTCCGCGGCGGGAAGTTCCCTCCAGATCATTTTTGTGCGCAGTATAAATGTTCTAAAAACCGTTGCGTATTTGAGCCTGAGAGCTCAAGGAGATGGAGTTCAACATCCCTTCGCTGATAATTTTTGTTTTCATAGTACCGTATTATGTAAATCGCAAAAACAAATTTTGATCAATTCTACAGAACTTTTAATTGTGCA
Organism: Dendrolimus pini; assembly: GCA_949752895.1. Classification (NCBI taxonomy): domain Eukaryota; kingdom Metazoa; phylum Arthropoda; class Insecta; order Lepidoptera; family Lasiocampidae; genus Dendrolimus; species Dendrolimus pini. Next base: position 14,624,287 of record OX457135.1, read on the forward strand.
TGGATTCCACACCCTTGACAAGTGTGAATATTTTTATATTGAAATGTTTAAAAAAGTTTACTTTCAATTTCTCCAATGTCCATTCTAAACGTAAATAATATAAGTTAAAACACACGTGGGATAAACACAGCTTGTCGATACTAGCCTTTAGCTAAAACCGATCTTCCATAAACATTACAAGTTTCTACATAACCCTGTTTAGTTTTACTTGTATTCACAGATCCATTGACATCTTGATAGATAACTCTTTATTGTGTACCAGGAAAACTTAATTTAACTTATAAATGAAATAAAACATAGTGACATGACCAATGAGTGGTCTTATGGCGTTATGGTCTTCCAGATAAACCCATTGATAAAGTGGTATAAATAACGACGTAGAAGAGAATTGCTTCACAGATTGTTCAAGTGATTTCCAGGTTGCTTATTGGGATGGGAGCAGATGGTATATGCGTTACACTGGTCTTAGAGGTATTGGTAGGTTTTCCATATCGGTATATATAATGTACAGGTTTGCTCACTATGTTTCCTTCGCTATCAGTAGGTACATGATGATTGTAATAATTTGACTTTTGGTCACAAAAAGCCTAAATGTTGCAAGCATTTCGGCCAGGATTCGAGCCTATGTCATTGGAACGAGCCAAAGATGTCCTAGCCACTAAGCTACCTTGTACCTTGTCAATTTACTTCACTTTTCGTTTATTAGATCTCAGTTGCAAAGTAAAACAACACGATGATAAAGGAAATATTTCAACATACACCCATTTAGTTGTGTTCTGGTCAATGACATCCGCCGCTAAGCTTGTATAGTAATAGTAATTGCTATATCCCCTAAACAATTGCCGGCAGTTCTAGCAACGCATCGTTTGCTGTAACAATGCTTGCGCTTCCGTGCCTTATTATGTCTTTGAACGTTCATTCTATTTAAGAGTCCAAACTACGCGCTGTTTATTCACGTAGACTACGTTCAAATATTAAAAAATATGCACTATTTATTCTCACATTCAATAAAAAGGTATAGTTCTAGTACATGGGCTGCAAAACTAAAATCGCTTTAGTGTAAAATCAAATAATTGTTATTTGATATTTTTAGTTCCTGACTGTTCCCTTTTACTATCGCATGTATCCATTAAACTTCGACATAAGCTCCATACAAGTAATGTCATTTAAGCCGATGGCACAACAACTGATGTATAGTAAGATATAGGTACCGACCATTTATCTGTTACTGCATATTTTTTATTTTTATCCGTGCAGGAACGGAGAAAGAATACAGTTTCCTGCGGCCGGGCGGCCTGTCGTAAGAGGCGACAAAACAACCCACAGCCAGGTGGTAGGGTATTTGCCCGACTGGTTGGCTACCACCCCTGATCTAAAGTATGCCGCCATAACAATCTTGAGTTGTGTTCTGGCATAAGTGATCAGGTTCCAGTCTCCCTTAAGAGAGCAGCAGCCCATTTGTAGCGCCGTTTGGTGTTGCAAATGTCCATAGGCGATGGTAACCGCAATCCCTCAAGTGGGCCGTCTGCCTGTCTGCTGAACTCCTGCAATAAATAAATTAAAAAAAAAAATTAAAGAAAATTTCTACTTCCGGGGCCATCATTAAAAGTCTTTTATAGTTTAAATACACCATTTTGTACATTTTCCCTGGTATCAATGACTGCCGCATTAAGACAGACGGTGGACAATGACAATTTCATAAGGTTTTCGTTTTTGTCAAAATGGCTACAGAATTCTAATAAAAGAGTAAAAAAGTCCAACTCGCAGCATATCTCTTTGAAAATGACCATACAAATTCCGTCTTAAGTCTTTCTATTCCATAGACAAGGTATGCTATTTCAAAGTATTAAGCAAAGTTATTCATAAAACATAAGTTATCTTCGTACATTTTAACGGGGATGAATATTAATGCAATTTTATAGCTTCCTCGTTTACTCAATTATCTATCGCCGAGGGCTCATGTATGCATATTCAAATAGGACCGCTTAGTCTTTTAATAAATATGTTCATGCAGAATATGTGATTGCTCATTATAGTTCTATCTTGTGTATAAACCTGAAGATTTTTAATAAAATTATTTCTTATTTATTTTAAAATTTAATTATTCATCCCGGTTCATTTTATCATACACAATTATTAGCACTAGTTTGATATCGGTTGTCTAAACGCCCTCTTGTATTCTAAGTAGAATCTGATAATAATTCTTTAGAGCTTATTTTAAATTTCTAAAAGTAGTACCTACCTAACCAAAGACCGTTCTAATATCGATAAGGTCTATTATATTAATTCAATATATTAGTCTATAATAAAAACTTATAAGACCTACGTTATAAACTAATGTTGTCTTTTTGGGGAATAACAACTGATGACATTAAGTACTCACCTCATGGAAAGTTGTTGCTGTCACTTACAGACATTTGTAACACCGGAGCTGGTACCAACGCGTTGCCGGATTCGAAAAAAACTCGTCACACCTTTAGGTATAGACAATTAAAGACGATTTTTCTTTAATGTTGCTCGGCAACTTCCGCTTATAAAATATGTAATAAACCAGTCCTTACATTTACTGGTTGCCGTGTGGGAGTCACGCATAATTCACAATATCCCGTTTTACTGAGGGTTATAATGAACGTGTTGGTCCGTGGTCAGTATACCGTGACGGTACTGGTCTACCGGCGTACACTCCATTTAGTTCAATGTTGTGCGTTATGCTAACGTGTTTAACAATAACAGAAGTCTATCGTTTTGTTTAAATAAAGTTTATTCTAAGCAGAATGTGTTGCTCAGTCTTGATTATTCCTAACTTTAAGCGGGTCGCTATAATCTTAACCGGTAATCACAACCTCTTGTGTCTCAGAGTGTTCTTCTTACCTTAATATATTCCATTAATATCATTTCTCTAGTAGTCCTTGTGTTATTTAAGCTGTAACTTAAACAAGTACCTATGTTTTTTATATGTAGTTATAGTTCAGGTCACATTTAAACAAAGAAAACTGATTTTAATATACAGTTACAGTTTCCAATACATCAATATTTCTGAAATGTCAAAGTGAAGTGCAGAATAAAACGTTCAAGTGAGTGGTTTTGTGAATAATGAATACAGTAATGGATCAGTGGAACAAACGTGAGACGATGTTAATAACCAAATACACTGCGGTGTTATTGGAAAGCGCGAGAAGCTCGGAAGCACGGACCAGTGCTTTGGCGAGATCCAGTGAAGCTGCATGGTCTTCTTCGTTAGATAGTCTGTCTAGTGGACGAAGGCCCATCAGACGACGGTACTTCGCTTACAGGTTTGTTTTAATGAATGATTGTCCTATTTTCCTTAGCATACGAAACGAAACGAAAGAAATATAATTGAAAAATATCTTTTGACACATAGACAATTTTAGATACGTAAAATATTACTTGTAGCCTTAAATACGAACCTTTGGAATCCGATTTAAACAGTTTTAAAGCTTTTATATGTACATCTGATTAAAATTAGACCTCTTTTGGGATCACTAGTGTCTGTTCGTCTGTAACATGCTTTTTCCTGATTAACTGGGCGTAAATTATATGCCACCATCTATTACTGCATGATAGCGGTGACTTGTTCTATGGTCGTTAATTTAGGTCGGAAGTCTTTGCCCGTTTACATTCTTCTTTACCAATTACATTTTTTCTGTACACAATTAAACAAAACTTAGGCTAGTTAATATATCAAGCTTGCGCAAAGTGCAGTCCTGTATCTAAAGAGCAATCTCTTCCAGACAATCGGAACTTATAATAAAGTAAAATAAATTAATGATGATCGTATACTTACGTTTTAATTTTTAAAAGATACTGTAGTGCCTCGAGTATGTTTCTTGAGGCTAGATTGAACACGTTTTGTGCTATTCGGAGAAGTCGCATTGCAAATTTCTTGGCCAGGGTTGAAGGGTGTAGAAACAGTATAATTGCGGCTATTGCTAGCAGGTTACATCAATCCAAAATGTATTGGAACTGGTTGCAGATTGCTGCATAGACAAATAATTAATTTTTATTTAAAATATTTATGTAAATGACATGTTATTAGTTATAAGTAGTGAGGGACTGACCGACTGACAGCTGACAATTTTCAATTTTAATTTTATTTTGTTAACTCGTATCTATATTTTTATTTTTTAAGTTCTTAATTTAATTTATAATAATGTAATTTGAAATTGTAAAATATGTTGTTTTTTATGGATCTTTGTGTCTGAAATAAATAAATTATTATTATTATTTAATATTAAACAATAATTACACCTATAACATATATATATCGGTTTTGTCAACTAAATAAAGAAACACAATGCAACTAAATATCAAGTATTATTATGACAAACATTATGTATGCAATACAATGCACAATTATATAAGATTACACATATTGCAATGGAGTGCTTCCGGGTCATATTTATGAATGCTTGTCTGGCACCAACAGTCAACGCATTGAGTTAAAGAGCCTTAACAGTAAAATAATTAGTTAAAGAAGTCGAATTGTAACTCATTTGTAGATAAGTAATTAATTCTTAAATACCTTTATCAGCATTTGCAAATATCAAATAATCAGATTTCATTTATGGCCGATTTGTCAATTATCAGATAAAAATTAAATTATCATTCGAAAAAATATAACCTAAATAAATTCAAAAGTGAAACAATTCAACTCTTTTATTCATGCAATATGCATTTTTAATTTTCCCGTGTTGTTTTTTATTCTACGAATAACTTATACAATCAGTAAACAACTAAATCAAATTGGCGCTATTTGTAATTGACTATAATTCCTTTATTGTCTGGCGGCTTAACGACAGCACAAACGTTTGTGCAAAACAACGGCCAATCACAAATTGTATTTGGTATTCATTGTATGCATCGGTGCAGCGGCATTAAACCTTAGTAAATAGAGTCGGGAGGTATTACGAGTATTGCATTTTTATTAGCTTCAATTGCAAACTACGGCCATGCAAGGGTTAGGCCGAACTCGAGTCGGTGTTGGTATACAAAGCGAAATAGATCGCAGATAAGCTTCAATGACAACGTAACCAACTATTAATAATGTTGGTTGAACAGTTGCTACTGGGTTTGGTTTATGTTATTTTATTATTACGTTACACATTTTCTACTGATTTAGGTAAAAAATAGGTTATATCTTTCACAGCCTCTGTGAGGTTCCTCAGTATTGGGCCGTTTGGTTTTCATTGTTTGATTCTCCGTAGAATTATCTAATCAATCTAACCTTGATGTTTTAGATCAACTCCAGTGTTTTCCGTCATATGTTACCTATAACATAAAGCTAAGTTACTTAAGTTAGAAATATACAATGTTTTCTGTTCAACTGCACCAAAATGTAGCATATTGGTCCGATTTTTATGAAGTACACGTTTTAAATATAGTACATAATGTGTTTAAGACAACACCCAATTCTACTATTACTATGTCGTCAAAATCGTCGGTCAATCGTCTCAATCACGGATTAGCCTGATTTTGGTACTCTGTTAATTCTAATGGCGTGCCAGTCTTTCTTTATAAATAACTATAAGCGAAAACTCGCGAAATAAATGTATAAAATGATTCTAGCTTTTCAATATACATTTCGGCTAACACCATTTCTGCTGTTATAGCATTTTTTCTACTATTTTCCGCCGCGATGATATCGAGAAGATATTGTAGATTAAGTAGAATAGGAATTTTTGACACTAACCCAATAGTATCGTACTTTGAATATCTTTTCAGCGCCAAGATATTGGGCCCCAGGTCTGTTCCAGAACAATTTTGATACCAGTCAAAACAGGCACTTGCACACAACAGGCTTTCTTTTGGAAAGACAACCTACTACATACATATGTATGGATGGTTTGCTGAGGTCTTAAATCGTGTTGTTACATATTATAACGTAAAAGTATCGTGTTACAATTCATTGCACATTAGTAACACAAAAACTTATATATATATATATATATATATATATATATATATATATATATATATATATATGAATTTATAAGTATAATCTATAATACTCGTATGACTGTTAAGGCTGTAGAATTTGTACTATGATTTAAAAATGAGACAAAGAACTGCGCCAGCAAATTCGGGCTAGTGGCTTCCGGAAATGTAACCATTAGAATTTTTGTCTGTCTGTTAGAGCATCATATGAAAGCACAAAGCTCGAGACTGAGCTAGCTTATATCCCGGGTTTATTATATATTTTTTGTTCCATGGAATAGACAAAAATGGTGTACTGCTGAGTTTTTCGGTGCCGCCGTTGCAGTTTACCAACAAATACATAGTTATTATGGCAATGCGAATAAAATTTCGCTGGCACTGATTCGTTTTAATATTCTGATTTAAATATTTTTTATGTATAAATGAATAGGTTTTATGAAGTGCGTGATGTAAGAAAAGAGCAAACACATTGCTTAGTCTCCACACCGTAACTAAGAAACATGATAAATTGAAATATCCATGATCATTTATTTACATCGACCTTTACTTACAATTTATTCTTGGAACCCTGACAGCGTTCGTAACAGCTATTGTTATGATCAATTAGCTTATCACACGATTGACAACTTAAAACTGTTTCTACATGGCTGAATTATCAGATTAATTTACAAGAAATATTATTCTTTATACAAATCATACAAAAGGTAATTCAATCAATTTGTTTCGTTGTGATATTTAAGTGGTTTTTGTAAAATTTCTTTAATATTGAATTGGAGAATTAAAAAACCTAATGATAAATGTGTAGACTCTATTTAGATCAATGTCCAATTGCGTAGCCGTATTTAATTCTAACACCTCCGTACCAAATTTCGTTTATGTACCATTGTGATGCAGATAGTTAACATGGACAAGACGATTTTATAAAGGTTAATTTTTAGTTAAAATTACCATAAAATTTGAATCTCTAATAGAGTGACCATATTGAAAGAATTTGTTTATAAATAAATTTATAAGAGCATATAACTTTTTTGCAACTAACATATTTAATAGTTAGAGTATTCTTAAGGCATTCCGCCTTCTCCAGTTCCTGTTAGAAAGGCATGACAAGTAGAAGGTGTAAAAGTACATCGTACTACAATGTAGATGCACCAAACTTAACCGGGATTCAACGTAGAATAATGAGATTTAATAAGGGTTTTAGTGTTAATTGAACTTCATAATCAACTTAAGGTCATTCACTATAACACGTACTAAAGCGTTTAACCTTAATATTAAATTAAAAGCAAATATATTCTGAATTCATTCTACAGCTAAAATAGACCTTCACGAAGATCATGGTCGCAATGAAACATGCTAATAACTGGATCTGTAAGAAAAATATGCAATTATGCATTTTCTTGAAGAAGCAAAAACATGTAAACCACATACCGGTTGCAGATGCAATCAATTACTTAAACAGTGCAAAAAATGGAATTGAGTCATGCAATGAAGCAAGAAAATAACAATTCAAGCACGCAACTAAACTGGAACCAAAGAAATGAAACACTATCTTTTCTATATATTTCTCTCAAAAGTTCTATTAACCCCATTTTAGTTAAAACTCATAGAGAGCGGAACTCAGACGTTTTAAGACACGGTTATTGCGTTATACAACTGCTGTTATACGTCGAACCAGATCTTTACCATCTTCAAAAACTTTGAATCACATTGAAGTTTCAATCGTACCTGTAAATATATTTCTATCGCATGCATTTGCGTACAATATATAATTTACTGTGACTCTAAAGCAATTGCTACGTGTTCTTATTACTTCGACTTAGATATTATTACGTCAGATAATAATATCTAAGTCTATTCTCAACACAAAAAGAAGCCCTCAAGTATAAATTATAGCTCATGGCTGAAGTGGCTTGTATTGCAATTAGGCGTTAATTGTAATGAAAGAAGCAACCGTCCCGTATTATTTACTGGCACTACGCCATTATTTGTAGTTTGCGGTTAACATGAATTATGTAATAGTTAAGTAATTCTATGAAGAAGCTCTTCTTGACCGTTTGTATTGGCAGATTTAAATTAAAGGTAAACGGTATCCATCTAAACTTTTAAGCATTGTATCGTGACGTCACAAATTTAAGTACTCAAGATCGCTGCCGAATACTCGTATTAGAATTGCACGAATGGTCCAATAGTACCGAGCGACAGTATTTGTAGTCTCGACTATTTCCATATCATCTTTACCATTTCTTTCTAAACTTTTCAAACTTCAACAATGTATATACTGTTACGAGCTACAGGACTCGAATTAAAATGCCGTTGGAATTACTATAGAATTTATTAGAACTATACAAACACGTATAAAACAGGTACCAATACAACTGGATACAACCAGTACAAACTGCACGATTCAATAACACGCGCAAAGTCCGTCACTATATCGCTTATCGAAATGTACTCGTCTTGCTTTGATAGTGGTTCTCGCTAGAATGCCCCACCCCTCCGTTCGGGCATTGTTTTATAGTAAACTGTTTGTTTGTTTTATATAAAAATCGACTGCGTGGACTATGTTTTTCCAAGAAAATCTAATCTGCACACCTGCTTAATTATTCGTACTAACGGCCATAAACGAAAACAATAACAATAGGCAATTGTCTAATTGCAAATTTTAAACACAAAGTATACAAAAGGAGTCCAAATGCGGGAAAGATGTGCATTTTTTTGTCGGTATGTAACAATACAATATAAATTATGTAATCGGAGGTAGTCACTTACTATCAGACGAATCTGCCTTTAGGTGCATTTGTCTTCATTTGTGCCATACAGATATCAGTACCTTTCGAATTATATGACAAAATCACATACAATTGATCAATTAGATTTCCAAGCCGATAACGCTAGCCTGGTTTGCTCAACGTATTTCACTGTCGTAGCTCTCCATGACCTGTCATTAGTTACTTAGTAAGGTTTCTTGACCTCCATGGGATTAGATTATATTTCTATAAAATTTACGTATCAATATTTTATATCCAGTTATATGGATTTGTTTTCATTAATCGATACCACTAAATATGTTTAATAACCACATCCGATATTATAATGGCTGCCTCAGATAGGTTTCAAAACGGCTGTTGAGCCGTTCAAAAGCCGTTTCAAAGAATACAGACATTTTATTTTAAACTAGGATATGTCCGCAACTTCGTCCACGGTTGACTTGAAATTCCGGCAGGGTTCCCGAGACACAAAGTACCGCAGATATCCTTTTAGTGAAAACTTTTTCGGAATAAGCTAATTTATACAACTACAAACCACTCCCGGGAAAATTCCCGCGGGAGCCCCGGGATAGAAATATCACACATTTTATTACTTAAATTTGCTATCGATCAGTAAAATATCACATTGGTATTAGTGATTTTTTTAAATCTGGCTATTTTAAATCATTCCCAGAAAAATTCCCTCAGGAGTCCTACGATAAAAAGTAGCGCAGGGTAAGTCTAAGAATTAGCTGTCGATCAGCGAAAACCGCATAAAAATCGGCTCAGTAGTTTCTTTACGTGAATCCCGAAGACAGACTAAACGACAGACAAGAAATCTAAAAAAAATGCATCGTGTACTGCGTCGTTTATATTATTGTCTATTCCAGTTGTTTTTTTTAAATAGCTTTATTGCACAGACACGGAATAATTGTAATTTTATAATATTATAGATTTTCAAATATATAACATTTCGATATTTTGCAAGGTTTAAAAGATATGAATATTTATAATTTAAAAAAAAACTGCGCGAATAAAATCGCGGTCACAGCTGTTTTATCTATTTTTTTGTTTCATTTATATCACTAACCCACAAAATGACAAAACTTAATACACTATCGATAACGCTTAACGACAACAATAATGCGCATCACTATGCCCGCCCATAAGGCCCGTGAGTGGAAGATCCGATTATTTATGACCCAAACTGCACGGACAAAATAATTCTACTATAGTTACGAAAATTTCATTCGTTACATAATACAATTATTTGCGATGCATATAAACATTATATCATGGTCGACGTAGCGTGCTGAAAGAACCGCCATCATCATTTAAGGCGGTAAAACTCCCTTTTAAGGTTAAGGATAATTTAGGAGATATCCGGAGGCAACCACATATTATGGGCCCATAATAACCGAGAAGCAATGGCCGAATTATGCAACAAAGTGCATTGTCTGTTGTATTATCTGCCTTTCTTATCGTTCACAGTCCATTTTAAGATCTCAGATAAGATCAGTGAACCAACAACAATATAACTTTTAATCATAATGCGTAATAGCTAGTTTATACTCGAAGGTAAAATCGTTCATTTTCAGTTGCTACAAGTAGACATTTGTGAGTCCCTTTTTTATTAATATCTCATGTTTGAGTTTTATAAGTAGTTAAATCGCTATGTAACCCTTCTTTGAACATAAACCGATTTACACTTACCATAACTACCAATTTTTTTTTAAATATATTTGATTAAAAAATACTTTTATGAAGCTATTGTTCAAGGCTAAAAATCGCACCATACATACAACGGAACGTGCAGTAAAATATGTAATCTCACCGAAACTCGTTACTATGGCAAGTTTTCGCCTTTGTCTCTGGCTTACATTTGTCTACTCGTTTGTAAACTCACTAGTATCATAAATGACTATTATGTTCATCATTGTTGTGGAAGTTATGAATATACTAAATATCATCGAAATTGATTGAGTGGTTTTGGCTTTTGCCTTAAGAGCGTAGGTATTAGTCAGAGGAACACTTTCCCAGTTATATAATATTAGTAAACATTTTAGATAGATGCCTGTAGAACCTAATGTCAAGATTTTTAGCGAAGAGGTTAACTTGTATACTAAGGCTACGGTGGAAAATAAAAATATTCAAGCAAGTAACTTTCATATTTATATATCAGTTATGATCATTCATAATATATATAAATAACGAACAACTTTATTCCCATAATCATAAATGTATTCAGTATTCAAACAGCTAAGTGTAATGGAAACATCCCATTAAACACGTAATGAGGTCCTTCTGGACTCGCACAACCAAGTTTATTGCCCGTCACTCCATTAAAACTTTTCCCGGATAAGTACACAGTCTGCGTTGAATTCCCTGCCCCGTTTGGTTCCTGGTCTTAAAAATAGCACTAGTTAGTAATGTTCGATCTATTTAGAGATTTAATTATACTTGCCCTTTCTCCCGGCTTCGGAACTCCTAATATCCCGCAGAATCCTATTTTATGGGCTAAAATGTATCTTATAGTAAATGTTTTATCCTCTCAACATAAAGAACATAAATATACATTTAGGACACTATTAAATCTTCTAAAATTGTTTTCACAAATGTCATGGTGTCATTTTTAACTATTTACACCACAACTTGTCTTGATATTCACTTCATTTTATTCCACTTTTTTCTCGGTAATTGAAGAACAATAAGGAAATTATGATAAAAGTAATTTCATTCCATACTAGAAAACCTTAAAAATATTTCAAGAAATACTATAATTTTACGACAAGAAAACAAATATCTAAAACTTTATCTCCACGTCGTTGTGAGGAATCCTTGTGGATTGCCAAACTTCATTAAAGTTCGAGACTCAAGGCTTTATGCACAAACTTACTTTAATAGGCTTTATCAAAATTAACGAGATTTATGGTTAGATTCACTACCTTCAGTACAGCAATCTCTGTTAGAAGATATGAAATGTTTTTCATTGTTGCCTGCACTGATGAGATTAGTAAAACTTAATATTAGAACTACTTTAAATTCAGTATCTTTTATTAATATTAAATTCTGATATATAAATAACATTTTTTAACATTATTTATATGTATAAATAGTAAAAGTTATATCTATCTGACTTGTAGACGTCGTTGTCAGCCAACCATTGTCTACAGGCTGCAGACAGGGCTCCAGAAGTTTGGGCTACTGATCCCGGTTTTCCACTTTCCTCGCTCACGCATCTAAAATACTCGGCACTTAGTCTAATCGCAATAGAGTGACATGTACTGCTATCATCACTTTTATCTTAATCAAAATTAAATAAATTAATTGTTAGGTTTATATTTACATTCACCGTCTACAATTGATTGCTGTCGTCTATTCGTAAAAATGAAAACGTTTTTCATTGTTTGCTTCCACTGACGAGATTACGAGTACTTCTAATTTAAAAGCTTGTATTGACATTAAATTTTGATATGTATAGTTTTTTAACCGACTTCGAAAAAAGGAGGAGGTTCTCAATTCGTCGGGATCTTTTTTTTTTTTTTTTTGCTTTTTTTTATGTATGTTCGCCGATTACTCCGTCATTTATGATCCGATTTACGTGATTCTTTTTTTGTTCGATGCGGAATAGCTTCCAATTGGTCCCCTAAAAATTTGACATAGTTTGGCCCAGTAGTTTTCATTTTGCGAAATTTTTTTGTTCCCGTTTCTTGGGACCTATATTTTTTAAGAAGCGCGGCACCATTCGTAGGTCCACCCATACATAGCTAGACACTAAAAAGTAAGAAATAAAAATAAAAACTTCGTTTGAAAATTACTAAGCACCGACTAAGATGTTTTAGATAATATATATTAATAATAATAGCTTTAGAAATAAGTTATTTTATACATTTTAGTTTTTTAGTTTTTGAAGTCGGTTTTTTTAAACGAAGTTTTTATTTTTATTTATATTTTTTTATTGCATGAGTTCAGCAGACAGGCAGACAGCCCACTTCATGGAAAGTGGTTACCATCGCCTATGGACATTTGCAACACCAAAGATTATATAAATGCGCTGCTGCACTCTTAAGGAATACTGGAACATGGGTACTAATGCTGGAATACAAATCAAGGTAGTTATGGCGGCATAGTCTAGACCAGGGGTGGTAGCCACTCAGTCGCGGGCAAACACCCACCTGGGTGTGGGTTGTTTTGTCGCCTCTTACGACAGGCCGCCCGGTCGCAGGAAATTGTATTCTTTCTCCGTTCCTGCACAGATAAAATAAATAGTACTCGGCACTTGGTATTATTATGGCACATCGGGATAAACAGTGATATATACGGCTTAGATCGGCTGTCATTAGTTTTTTAGAGCATTATCTCTGTTTTTCGAGAACTAACAGTGCATGATCTGACCAACGGAACCGTGTACAAAGCAGAAAATAAAGGATCTTAGCTGTAAATCTTACTATTTGTCCTGTGGCATAATTATCAAGTTCCGAATACTGTATTTTATGACTGTTTATTTAGAAGATACCTCAAGCAACATCCCAACTCAAAACTGTTTTAGTGTAGAATGTTGTTGAAATAAATATAACATGTTCTTCATAAAATACAACAATGCACAAAGCACGTAAATGGTCTTCACTGGGGTCGAAGGATGCAATTATTTAGACAATTAACCTGGGCCAGACAGTTTAGAAGTGTTGGCTAGACGAGCCAAGTGTCCCTAAATATGTCTAAGCGAATGTCTACAAGTACTCTATTAAGCTATTTACCTCAGCCTGACTTTTCGACGAGTCCACCTGAACCGCTTATGCTCGGCGGAATAAGTGCCTTTCATACATTATTTTGAATTTATTTTCTAAATAATGTGAATGCTCCTAAAGATGTGAACACGAATGAAAATTTATAAATGCGCTGGTTATTATCCACAAGTTTGTTCGTATTTATTTTACTGAATCATGGAAACAAAGAAAATATAGTTTGTATTTACAAGGATTCCTAGATTATGTAGGTCATTGTCCATTGAGAGATCATCTAAAGAACACCAACTAATTTTGATCTCCTACTGCATCCCATCTTATAAGGATTTTGTAAAATCGCTGACACAAATATTTCTTCATTTTTTAACAAAAGCCTGAATATAGCCTGAATAATAGTTTTACCATAAATTTTTTTATCACCCATTTTACTCCCTTAAGATCAAAGGTAGTCTATGCACTATACTATAATATATATATTTACCTTGCAGTAACTCTCTTTCAGTCGATTAGTCGTAAAAATATAAAAGCAGCGTTACTATCGCATTAATAATATTAAACATATATCTGGACGCCTACATGCAACCAAGGGATGATGTTCAGTAAAATTTTCGACATTTGGTCAGTTGTTGAAAAATCAAAAAGATATTTATTAGTAACTATTATATTTAGGTTGGTGAGTTTCCCTTAGGAATTCATAAAAAAGTGTCCCAACCGCGTTTAATGTTTGAACTGTGGTAAAAAAAAAATTAAGTTAGTATTTTATTCAAAAATGTAAATTTGTAATGCTGACAACTTCAGAGCGATATTAACTGTAATAAGTGGGCCGCAGATTTGCTTACCCACATCTGTTTCAACATATTGTGTAGGTGTTTCTTATTACGCCATATCCTGCGGCAATATGCAAAATTCACAGGATATAAATATCCAGATCACCGCATATAAAATCGATTTAAAATGAAACAGTACGTAAAACGGGAAATATTTATTATTTTTATTAAAAGTGTAAATGTAGAACTGATGCAAAACCACAAGGAAAGCTGAAATTCTTTAATATGTACATTTCAATCCTTACAACACTGATTTAGGGACTTGGCACAGAGGATAGATGTGGACTAGATAAAAGTTCTGACTTTTTCTTATCTGGTAAGGGACCGAAATTCATTTAATGTACTACAATAACTTTTCTAAATTGAATGACTAAGACTTTGAGTTTATAATAATAGTCCTTTTCATAAATTGCACAACTTCACGTTCACAAATAAAGAATATTGTCTTAGAATATTATTATTTGTTAAAGAAAAAAAAAATACAATAACAACAAACAACTTTAAACAATACACTAGAACGCGATTTGACATCGTTATACGACTAAGTGTTGTCAAGACTACGTATTTAAAACTCAATATGTTTTTGTATATAGTCATTATTATTATTGATTATTCATTGCATAATCTGACCAAAGAATAACTAAAACAGTAAGCAAGGACTGATAGTCTGCAAGTTTATTTTGGCCAAACATTCGCTTAATTTTATTGTTTGGATTAACACAATATTTGTTTATCTATTTATTTACTTATATAATAAGCAATTATAAACTATTAATAATAAAAAAAGTAATTATAACAGGAGGTTGACACTGGAAATCAGCATTTTACTGGAAATTATACAGACCGATGCAGCGATATACTAAATGCAATTATTCTCAAAACATTTAGGGCCGCTTGCAAAAGTTCCTTAAATTTATTTAAGAAACACTAAACGCTTTTAACACCCTTAAATACTATTAGCGTCTCGAACAACGCAAAATTTTTCGCTAAATATGTTTAAAAAACTGTCAATACATGTTGTGTAAAACGTTTTTAGGCAGTTTAATATGATTAACAAATTTTATTTAAAGGCGATGGTTATGCAAGAGGCCCATAATCTTACATACATTATTTTTCTCTTTAAATCAATCTTAATATCTTTAGAGTATACTGCTGCTAACACATCTTTACCTATTTGGCACTTTCATTTAAATAAACATGGCAATGTTTCTCCTATATTATAACGCCTAAGATATTGTGCTTTATAATAGAGGAGTTTCTTCATTTGTGTTCCTTTCTTTAACAAAAGGAGCTTTCAAGCTCACGACGTTATACTAAAATGTTTAATGTAATGTAAAATGTGATGTTATACTAGAAAGTCAGGTCATAACCTAGGCATGTGTAAGTATAAACACAAGACAGGCGTTGTTGAGATATGGTTACGTTATATGTAAATATAATGTGTGTACTACAAAGTCATTTTATGCACAAATTGCTTGTTTTGCCTTGACATTTAGACCCAATAAAAGTATTATTGTGTATAAATATTTACTTATATGTGTATGTTCTATTAGTTTAAATCACTGGCATAGTAAACAAAAAAAATATTTATAGGTATAACAACATCATCAGCCCATGAACTTCCCATCAACCCCAGCTGGGTTGGACTTCCCTATTTTTAGGGGTATACCCGCCATGCTTGTAAATTTTGGAATGATGTGTTTTACAGATCACTAATTGTGCAGGTCTCCTCAAAATGTTTTTCTTCATCTTCAGCACATGACAAAATTAATAATAATATGTAACTATTAGGTGTAGAAAGAAAGAAACAAGAAAAAAGTTGCTACTACCTCCCAGTGGCTCTTTTCTGCCATTTTTTAACTTTTGGTTTAAAGTATCAAACGTTTTATTTCAGTTTTAACTATTTTGTCTTTATTTCAATTTAGAATAAGTCAAAAGTACCGTCGAATTTATACAGTTAACGATTGAGGCGCCATGTAGCGATGCTTATAGGAATGTACCATCTATCGAAAGAGGTGGTGGAGTGGATGTTTTGATATTTTATGCTAGAGAGGCTCATCTATTTTGTATGTGTATTATCTATAGCTACTATAATTAAAATCGTTACCCATAAATAATGATAGCGATAAACCATAAACATCACCATTAAACTAACAGCCCAGTCCCCTTGAACAGACACTAATTAAATTTTGAAACTTCTGACACCGCAATATTCTCTCAAAATAATAGTAAACCCCATTTATTTTATGCCGAGGGCCATTCTTGTACAAAACTTTTAACATCCAATCATTTTACAAGACACATTAACTACGCTGTCTAATGTTTGGTTTTATGATAATGATTAGGTTTTGTGTCTTACGGCAGCTTTTGTTACATTGATATAAAAACAACGAGCATGTACGATTTTCCTATAGTAACAATAAATTCATAACTTAAATTATTTAGTATTTTATAAAAAAATATATTAAGAAACTTAGTTATAGGGTCAAAGCTACATTTGTAATTTTATATGTCGTTAGTAATGGATAGTTGCTTCTTAATATAAACAAATGTATAAGAAATATACCCATAAAACTAAAGCGCACCAGCCGTGCCACGACAGCAGCCGGCGATTGCTAGGATCGACTGTTTAATTCACTGATTATAAAAAGATTACAACCTTTTCAAGAAGTATCTCAACTAGCAATCTTTAAATATTTTTAATCAATGGTTTAGCTATTTTCTGACTCATCATACTTTAAGTTACTATTTTTATTGACAATAATTTTATTTGTTGGTAAACTGATAGCTAGCTGCGATAAGTTTATAATCTACCGAAAATTAAAGCGTGAGATTGCAAATTAGACTTCCCGTTTACTGTCTGTTAACAGTTTTAGTTACACTAGTTTTATTATAAACTAACGGGTTTCAAAATTATTATATATAATAAATATTACTATAAGTATTAAAATTTTCATTGCTTCTATAAAGTAATAATCCAATTATTCTGAACTGTGAAACTACAAATATAAATCTTATTACAAAAAACAGTAATAAAAACAGTATATATTATAAATATATTGATTATAATTCGGAATATACATTTTAAGAACCTTAAAAAGACGTGTAATAAATCTACTATTTATCTTTTCTTTTATTTCAGAACCTTAGTAGATTTAGTTAAGAGTACTTACTTTTAAGGAACCCATATACTAGTATAATAATAAACAAATATCTTTCGCAAGAAATTGTGTAACAATAAACAACTCTTGCATAAACATCAATAAATGATGTTATGAGTAGTCATTATGAAAGAGCCATAAAGTCTATAACATGAGCCGCACACGACATGCATTAAGTTCGAAAATATCTCTGAAAATTTTCTATGTAATGACATTATTTTTTTGTTTCAAATAGCGACGTAACAATATTTTAAAACTTCTCTTTTGTATTATCTTTTGTTCTCACTAAATTACCCCTGAAAAGGTTTAACGGATAGGACAGCTATAAAAATAACGATTCCGCCATTTGTCCATTGGCTCCATTGTGATCTCTCTGCTCTTACTTTCAACCATTTGTTTTTTTTATAATATACAAGTATAATAGAAGCTTGAGTTTTCTTAATATTAAAAAAAGAAAAATGGACAAATAAGCAGACTGTTCCTTTTAATGACCACTTATGAAATTTCTGCATCGGACGGAGATTTACTTATGTCCGTCATAAGTATAAAAATGGCAAGCCACTTCCGTCAGATCCGGTTTAAGAAGTAGACCTTAATGCTGGGTGAGTGTTTGCGCGGATCCAAAGTTAAAAAACCTGAATATTCTATTCACACGAAACCGTTGAAGATAATTTAGTTGCTTTAAGTTGTTGCGTTGATTGAATTATAGTTGACTTATTATTTCTTACATATTGGTATATTTAAAACCGCAAACGAATTCCGACTGCACTATATAGCGATCCTCGTGAAGTACCAAGTCATAATTGGAAAGAGGGGGACAGAGATAGATATACATACGCACCAGTATAAAAAAAAGAGAAGGAAATATGCTGTAAGGATCAACTTCTTCGGGTGATATTTCTGGGCAGTTTTACATAAAACATTACATTACACATTTTACTATATAATGTTATCTGAAAGTGAATAAACAATATTTGTAAGATATTGATTGTTTTTAAATACATGTGATCTTGTGTGATGTGTCTTTGTGTTGAATAATATCAATTTGTAGTAAAAATTTAAGCTACCGTAAAAACTTCCGCTCTCGCTTGATGTTTGCTAAAATTTAAAATTTGACTGAGGTTTTATTTATAGTTTTTTGTCAAATATACACGATACTGACATGATAAAATTCGTGCAGACCTATATTTTATATTAAAAAAAACCTTAGGATAATTATTAGATTATTAAAATATCTCAGTAGCAGGATGAGACTGATTAAAATTTAAAGGCAATACATAATTTAATATTTACTAAAGCCAGTAAAATGTTCGTCGTCTGTAAAATAGGCTTTATCAAATTCTATAAGAACCAACAGAATCATTATATTGATCGTAAATACGCAACTCGTTTAATAGATGGCAACAGTTCTATCAAGGCCTCGCAATATCGCCGGTGTTGCTACAAGCCACAAATTATATTGTATACCTAGGATATGCCCGCGAGTTTGTCCACGCTTGACTTAAAATTCCCGCGGGGTTACCAGGACGCAAAGTACCACAGCATTTAAAATAGGTTGAAGGCTATTGTTTTAGTGAAAACTGTGTCGGAATAAGATAACTGTTATGCATCCGAACAACCACAAACTGCTTCTGGGAAAATTCTAGCGGGATTCCCGGGATAAAAATCACACTTTTTTCTTAAATAAAATTTGCTATCAATAAATAAAAAAAATCACTTTGGAATTAGTTTTTTTTTAATTTGACCACTTTAAATAATTCCCAGAAATTCCCGCGGGATTCCCGGAATGAAGAGTAGCGTTGATGTTAAGTCTAAAAATTTGCTATCAGCGAAAACCGCGTCGAAATCAGCCCAGTAGTTTTTACGGGAATCCCGAAGAAACAGAAAAACCGACAAACACACAAGAAATCTAAAAAAATGCATCGTGTTCTCCATCGTTTATATAGTCTGCATTTGTTTTTTTTTAAAGCTTCAATGTACAGGCATGGTATGCTTAGAATTTTATAATACTTATTATTTACCGCCATGGTTTCTTATGAATTAGTCCGTTTTATTGGAATTCTGTATTCAATTTGGCAAAAATATAAAGAACTTTTAGAAAATGGGCATGTTCGTCCATTTATTTATACATATGTGTATGTCAGAGTGATTTTTTGTTATAAAATCCTGTTTGGTCTATATGGACTTTTGACAGGAAGAGATATCCTATTTACCACTACACGATGGTGTAATAAAGTAACTAATAATGATTGCCATCAATGTAATATTATATGTATACTAGCTGTGCCCGCGACGTCGTCCGCGTTGAATGGTTAAAAATCTCCCGATTTTAAAACATTTTTCATTGCTGCTCTGCTCCTATTGGTCTTAGCGTGATGATATATAGCCTATATACAATAAATGTACTATCCAACACTGAAATAATTTTTCAAATCGGACCAGCGGTTCCTGAGATTAGCGCGTTTAAACAAACAAACAAACAAACTCTTCAGTTGTATATTTTAGTATAATTAGACGGATTATAGTAGAGTATAAGATTAGACGGATCTACCAAAAGTGAACGAATTTTGAATTTCAATGACATTTAAATGATTTAAATTAAGTAACACAGATATAAATTGTCTAATGTGAGCTTAACTAAGTAAAGTTTTTTTATTGTTTATAGGCATATTGTGGGGTATATTTAATTAGACTTGAAAAATGTTTGTGACGTGTTTACGTCTTATTTATTTAAATTATACATTGAAGAACTTATCTATAGACCAGTGTATAAAATTCGAAACGACGTTTTTCGGAAAAAAAATGTTTTGAAAGATTAAATGAATTTGCTATCCGACCGATTGAAGTTTTTAAGTAAATATCAATGTCTTTAAATATTTATCTACATGAAATAAAAGCAAGCAACATCACAACATGGGATTAACTAAATTTGTTTTTTGTGTGTCAAGGGAGTCCGCGGATTGCTGCTACATATAATAAAATCGGTTCAAAAAGTACATGTCTTCATATAATTAAATAGCTCCTGCCCGCGACTTTATCCGCGTGCAATAGTAATAAAGTAAGTTAAAAAAAACCCGATTTTGAAAACATTCTTCATTGGTGCTCCGCTCCTATTGGTCTTAGCGTGATGATGTATAATAGCCTTCCTCGATAAATGGGCTATCTAACACTGGAAGAATTTTTAAACACAGACCAGTAGTTTCTGAGATTAGTGCGTTCAAGTAAAGAAACAAACAAACCCTTCAGCTTTATATATTAGTATAAGATGTTCCATATTGGTGACGAATATTTAGTGTTTTTGTCAGTTGCATACGGTACCCTATATTCAGACCACTTAGGTGTTTAATCATACTTTTCTGTACTAATCCGATTTGTTGCCGTTCAAATAAATTCATTTTAACGATGTCTAGTATATTTATAATAAGAGAAATGACAGGTCGCTTATGGCCTACATAAAACAATTTAAACCACAGAATTGGGTCGCGCATTATTCACTAAACATCATAAAAGTGATTTCCTTATATTGATTGGAAATGAAAGAGCTTTTAGATTTAATATTGTGGAAATATCAGTGCAGGGAAGAGATCGTGTTTCAGCGGATATCGATGCGGTGTTTCCGTTGTTTCGAAGTATTTGATTTCACGTTTTAATTAGTATTTACTATTTATATTCAGCTGTTTGTGTATTCAGTTCCATTAGTATCGGACGTGTTGTTTACATTTGACTTAGTTTTGTTTGAATTGCTAATTAATATGAATCAGAGAAATTGTCTATAATGAGTTCATAATCTGCTCTAAGAACTTACGCTTAAGACATAAATTTGAAATCAATAATATAGTTTTTCGACTGCTAACTCATTTTTCATAGGTTTTTACAAAAACAAATTCAAGACTTATAAACATATTAAAAAGTGAAGTAAAATTGTGCTATTTAAGGACGATTTCTAATACATATATGTTAAAAAACATAAGACACTATTTGTTTTGTTAATTATAATACTATAATAGGTAAGTTAGTTTACTTTTACACAAGTTCAAGGCTTGTTTAGTCAGCGTTAAATTTTATGGCTGGTATTATCAGATGTCTTTGCAATTATGCCTTTTAATAAATAAAAATTAACTTACCCCTCTTCCCCTAGTCTAGGGTGAACTATATATATTATTACTAGCTGTGCCCGCGACGTCGTCCGGGTGGAATTTGTTTTCATAACCCCCTGATTATGAAACATTCTCCATTGGTGCTCTGCTCCTATTGGTCTTAGCGTGATGATATATAGCCTATAGCCTTTCTCAATAAATGGGCTATCTAACATTGACATTTATTTTTTCAAATCAGACCAGTAGTTCCTGAGATTAGGGCGTTCAATCAAACAAACAAACAAACTCTTCAGCTTTATATATTAGTATAAGATATAATGGAATGGCTTCTGAGGTTACTTACTGAGTAATCAATCTACATGGATTACGGGACTATGACGAGGTGGTTTACTATATAGTAAACCACTGCTTGAAGACAGAAACTGAACTCTATAAGCAATGCGTCCTCCCCATTATTACCTACGGGGCCGAGGCGTAGACACTGACGGCAAATTGATCAATTCCAAGTCGCTCAACGGGCTATATATGGAGAGAGCTATGTTGAGTTTTTCTCATATGGATATAAATAAAAATGAGGATATGCGTAAGAGAACCAAAGTAACTGACATAGCTCGCTAAATTAGTAAGTTGAAGTGGTAATAGGCCGATTATGTATGCCGCAGGACCGACGGCTATTGGAGCAGACAAGTCCTGGTGTGGAGTCTGCATCTCGGTAAACGTAGTGTTAGATATCCTCGAATTCGATAGACTGATAACCTGCGTAAGGTCGCCGGTGGTCTCTGGATGTGAACCAGCAGTGGACTGCGGTTGGCTGACGACAACAACGACGACGATAGTCAACCAAATAGGCGATGTTTAACCCGCCAGACAAAAACAATGATCTCACACTATGCAATATATTTATCGATATCGCCAAAGAGTATCGATATTTAAACCCCACTTTTCTTACGCGTATCGAAGACTTCGAAGCCCCTCGACAGAGCATTTCTCGGCAAATATTTGTTTCAATTAGATGTCTCAAAGGTCCCTCGTTGTTCCTCCACGTCAAACAAATGATGATCGCTTGATCATGAGTGACGTTCATCGATATTGGCATTTATTACGATGTAGGCTTGGTCGTCTAATGAAAAAGAAATAGATTGTTTTCATCACATTGTAGAGTTACGTAGAGATAAGGAATGTTAATTATTTAGTTTCTGTCATTTGGGTACATTAAAAGTGAATATCTCGGCACATAATATTTATAAATAAAAATATTTTAAGATCTAACTAACGATATGATTGGAACATTTTTCATATTTTACACATTTATAGGACAGCAAACATCCTAAATTTTTATTTTCTTCACTATTTAAATACGCCAGTAGAAGTATATCGAATACAACTCTTGACCAAATTGTATCAGTATAGATCTAGTTTTCTTTATACTTGCCCTAAGGGTTAGAAAGACTACGAGACCATTAATTCTTCAAAAGTCATTCTGTAACATACTTCTGAATAAAACTTATAGAAAAAAGAACTTGAGATATAAATAGAATAAGAGAAATATAAAGAACAGTTTTAAGCTAGACGTGTTACTGGGTAGTTTCTTACCGCTTCTTCTCCTTAACAGCAATAACACGGTGCGAAGCGGTATACATAGACTAGGAAGTAAAATTAAATGTTAACCTATATGTATGACCTTCAAAAAGTGTTCTCCAGAGGAACTTATTTTGAATAAATACCTTTGAATTTGAATACGGAACTGTAAAAACTCAAAATAAACAAATATATCTATATATCAATCAAGAAAATATGTTTTATAAAACAAACCACTCGGCCTAGGGCATTTATACCTATATAATGCTTTGTAAAAGGACAGAAGGTTGTTGTTAATTTAACTTTCCTATAAAAATGTACTTGTAAAGTGCTCTCTAAAAGTTAATGAATAGATGACAACTCTTGGAGAAATCCAAATCCAACTTTTAAATTATACTTTGATCATTATTTTTTCGGATGTAAGAGGTCCCCTCGGAAATCCCGTGACCGTCTTTAATTAAACGCGACTTAAGACTTTAATTACTTTCGGGTAAAAAATCTGTATTAACGCGCGCCTACTCTTACGCTAACTGGATTAAGAATCGTCTGGAAAGTTTTGAGTACCTGAGCGATATGAAATTTTCTTATAAAAATACTGTTCAGGCAGTGTTTTAATTTTGATTGTTTTCTGTACATTTTCTTTATCAAATAACAGAGTTGGCATTATTAATTTAGTTAACACAATTTTTTACGTGACGCCAATAAATTTGATACATTACTAGCTGATCCGTGCCACATCCCTGGACATCAAAAATATATATATTCACAATCAAATGTAGCCTAATGTCACCCAGGAATAATGTAGCTGTATACTGGTGAAAGAATTTTCAAAATCCGTTCAATAGTTCAAGAGATCACTAGATAATAACATCCCATAAACGTCTCGCTCCTGGGCTCTGGCCTCTCACTATAAGGGAACGGACAGTATAACCACCACGCTTGTCCAAGGCGGTGGCCTGGCAAATTTGGCACATCGGTTATCTCGATGTGCAAGTTTCATCACGATGTTTTCCTTCACCGTTATTAGCACGTGGTAATTGTAACAATATGCACATTAGGTCGAAAAACTCCCTAAGAGGTGTATACGTTCCGGCTAGGATTCGAACTCGCGCCCTATGAGTTTGGGTCGCATGCGCTAACCATTACGCTACCACGACTTAAGAGAGTGAAGTGAGATTCAGGAGATTACTTCCTACAAACAAACTTACAAACTTTACCTCTTTATCACAGTTAATAGTACAGAGTACTTTTGTTTTGGTGTTATAACAATTAAACCTGGTTGTTGCTAGAATTTATCCTCATAATAGGTATACTCCACGTTCCATGATCTTTGATAAGCTCAATTGTCAAACCATTACGTACATTTTATTTACTAAAAGTTTTTTAAAGCGTACATTTAACTTTTATTTTATTTAAATGTTGAAATACAATCTGATAAAGAAATATATATAGATTTCGGGTTTCCCTATTTGAGGTACAACGGACGGTATCCAATCAGACACACTGAGGTATCCAAAAGTAGGTAGGTTTCAGATGTGCATATTGCTCATGATATTTCTTTCAATGTGAGGATATGGTAAAAGTACCGGTATGGAAATTACGTAAGAAAACCAAACACTGCCTGAGGCATGGTTTCATTTTGTGGCATTTACTTTATTCACTACCTTCCTCGACTATAGGAATTTAGGAATTAAATTTTGTATTTATTAAGTTCTATAAAAAAGAGAGTCTTTCCACGATCAAATACCAAATATCTTAAACAATGGCATGTGAATGGAGCGTTAGGTAAACTTCTAGGCGCTAAGAACCTCAGCCAGAAGGCCCAGCTTGCCATACACAACGCGGTGCTGGTACCTACGCTCACGTATGGAAGCGAGAGTTGGGTATGGAATAGAGAGCACGAAAGTAGAGTAAACGCGGTCGAGATGCGAGCACTGCGCAAAATCTGCGGAGTGACGCTCGCGGACCGCGTTCGTAATACCGAAGTAAGAAAGAGAGTTGGTCTGAAAGAGAGTGTCGGGGTGAAGGTAAGGAAAGGAATGCTCCGGTGGTTCGGGCATGTGGAAAGAATGTATGATGAAAGAATGACTAAACAGATATACAATGCAAAAGTGGATGGATGCAGAAGTCGCGGAAGGCCACGACACACCTTCCATGATCAAATTGATCATGTACTAGCAGAAGGTGATGTCAGGAGCCTTAAGAACAGACGAGCGTGCATGACAAGAACTATGAATGTCAAAGAAGCAAGTGAGGTGTCTAAGAATAAGCCTAAATGGCGCTCTGTTGTTCGTGCCTACCCCGCAAGGGACCTGGCGTGAAGTAATGTATGTATGTATGTAATGGCCAAGTAAAAAGTACATACCTACAAAAAAACGTGTTTGTATGAAAAAAATTACGAAACAAAAGCTATCTATCAAGATCATAGCCAGTACAAATCCATCGTCTCTAACTCTCTACCTACACGCATAGAAAACAGGCGTGATAATATGTATGTAAAGAAATAACATTTAAATATAACGCCTCGATTCAGCATTCGCTGCTGCCACATGTTTAAGTATTTGCTATGTGTTTACTGTCAGGCGCTTGATTTATATATTGATACTTTAATATAACGATCTACTCACATAATATTACTCGTGTAATAATTATTAAATTCTTATGAGTTGATACTTGGTAAACAAATGATTCCATAATTTCTTTTCGTCCTCAGGTAATGATTATATTCAGCAAGAAAAACAAATATTTACTGCGAATTAACAATATTAACCTGGTAAGTAAAACTTGTTATATATCTCTTGGTGACAACTCTAAAACATTTTTCTTTTATAATCAAAATACGTTAAAGAAAACTAAGATTTAGCCTTGAAAGTGTGAGTAATATAAAAATGAATAGTCAGTCGTTCTAAGACAAATTTGTTCTTGGATTTCATTGTAAGATATTATTATGTTCATGTTAGTATTGTCCGCTAATATGCATCAAGTCAAGTGCTTTAATATTAAATCGAATCTGGCGACTTCTATGAGTACAATATGACATTTTGTTACTTCATGAGGTCAAATGTATTCTCTAACGTATTTAAAGCCTGTCCATTAGAACTTCGAACTTAACTAGCTCTAATGAAATTATACAAACGGCTAGCTTTAGTTCTATGCTTGAGATTGCATTTAAAATTCTATAAAGAAAAAACAGAATGAATATATGAATTAAATGAACATACCATGATGATTATGATTTACATTTATTTTAAAATGACCGTGTGACATATTACTTTGATTTTGACTTTTTAATTCTTTTTTTCTAATTCCACAAATGTCACGTTTCTCTTCATTTCAAAATTATTTCGTACTTAATTATTTAAATAAAATACTGTCGGTAAGTTTAAAGTATTTACATGTTAGTGATAGGTAGACAAGAGCAAGATTTCTACATCTCTAGCCCCAGTTCAAGAGATAAGAGATGCAGTGATACAGACAGACTGACACCAGATTGAGGCTGTAAGTGTTGTTATTTAAATTTAGGTAACGGTACCCTAAATACTATAATTCCAATTTAACTACGTTTCCATTCTTGAAGAGAATAAAATCAATACACTGCAAGGGTCGAGTTAGTGAAAAGCGTTATACTTCACTATTTAAAAATAATTAATGCTCTCCACCCTTCACTACACCCTCTGCAGTAATAGGATTCTTTGCTCTTTGTTTCAACAATCTTTAATTAGTGCTGAACTTATGAGATTTGAAATTGATTTCCAAGTTTCTACAACTTTGGCATGAAAATGTAAATAAAAACTTATTTATATATTTTACATTAATATATTACCACTTTTTTATTACCACGATTTTTGAACTCGTATTTTATTTACAATATTCACCGGAATTAATTTCCAATTTACCATAACCTTAATTCGTTCCGACGTTAATATATGCCAAATTAAGATAATTCCGTACGCGTGTAACGCAGATCCTTATAACCATAAATTAATTACAATAATCCAAAGACGGTATCCACGTCTTCACTAATTACAATGTGTAAATGACATCACTTAATTATCATTATTAATTGTCACGTATACCCAAAGATCATATTCGCTGTACGTAATGTACGTGGAATAGATATGACGTGGTAACACAGGTCCATATAAAAAAGTGTGTTTGTCTGTGTGCAGTCCAGACGCAGTAGAAGTGAACAAAGTGTGACAAGGGGTAGGAAGGAATCGAAATTCCGTGACGTCACATCTCATAAATATATATTATATTGTTATAATATATTTAAGCTTTAAAACACGAAACGTATTAACGAAAAGCTTCATAACATTTCCAAGTCTATCTGTATGAGTGTAGTGTTTAAATGATTAAATATAATGTATTCTATCTCATGCTCTCGCAGGCTTAGTCTTCTATTATTTATGTGTTTATCTCTTTTAAGTTTCGCTTTTTAGTTTCATTGATTTTCAAATCACAACTTTTCTAAAGAAGTTTCACTTCAAAAGTTGTGTGTCCTGGGCGTCAGACTATCATTTTGTGGCGTATTTTTCGCTGAACACTAATTTGAAGTTAGAATTGGGGGTAAATGAGCAAATAATCGAGAAAAACCCAAACTCGATCGCTCGACTGAAAATAATCGTGAGTTTTTTGACAATTCCTCGATAATTTGCTCATAGACCCCACAATTCTCATTTCTTATTCGTGTTCAGTGCATAAAAATACGACAGAAAATCAGTCTCACACACAGCTTTCTTTTTTGTGCAACTGTATAGTTAGTTTATTCCACGTCTCTTTCACGCGTTGTTTATCTTCCTAATTGCAGTAGGGATGCGGACACATGTTAAAATAAATTATATTCTATAGATATACATAATAAGCGTTAAAATATTAGTATCTACCTTTCAATATATCATAAGAGAAATCATTTTAACTACTTTCTAAACAATAATTGTAATTGTTACATTTACTAAGTGATAACAACGGCGAAGGAATTTTTTTTGATGCAACCTGCGCATGGGGATAAACGATGTGTCAAACCTGCCAAGCCGCCTTGGACACGCATGGCGGGTATAGATACTGTCCGTTCGCCTATAATGAGAGACCCGAGCCCAGCAATGGGACGTTTATGGACTGTTATTCACGTATATATTTAATATCCAAATCTTTTACATTTTTTTTATAAATATCTTATAATATATATATATATATATATATATATATACATTTATATATAAAAAATATTATTATATGTTATTATTATGCTATATTATAAACACGTTTTTATACCGCACTTGTCAACAATACAGTGCAAAAATTAAATTGATTTAAGTTAGCTATGAAAGGATCCATATTAGTAAATAGTGAATTTATCCTTTCATAGCTAACTTAAATCAATTTAAAACTCAAATTTAAAAAAATGAAATTTAAAATGATTCAATGACTTACAATTTTTAGAATAACGACATTAACTTTTTTATACTTTCCTTTTTTATCTCTATTTTATTAGTAATTCTACTGGTGACATGTTTTTTGTTTTTGTTTAATATTGATATCATGTAAATTAAAGAGACATTTTATGTAATTTTCGTATAATTGTAATATATTTCTTTTTGTAATTAACTGTTTGAACCAATTTTAACTGTTAGTTATATACATTATTTTTTACTGGAAATAGATATATGTATTCATTTTGTGTTTTATATTTAAGAATATTAAGTATTCTATGTTTCCCAAACAAATTAAATAATAATTAATGATCTGATCCCTTTTAGTTGAACTTACTTATCACGTCATAAGTAGGTACCATCGTAAAAGTATCTGAGTTGATATGACTTTCCGTTCCCCTATTTAAAAACTAATCACAGATCTTGTTATCAAACAACGGTTCAAGTAATTTTTTCCTTATTTTTTCTCACTTCTCTGGCCGTCAACAACTATATCTATCTATATTCGTGCTGCAAAATGGGCCAATTCAAGAAAATTTATGTCACGGCTCGCTGCCACCGTTTATGGTTTTACAACATATTTATGGCTTTATGACATTATGGGGGCGGTTTATGATAATTCCGCAGCCAAATAATGTACCGGACAAAATGTCCTCTGTGGTATTTTGACGGAATAACCGTATAATGTTTTGGGATATATGCTTACTCGAGTTATGTTAATTTTATTTTAATGTTACTATGAAATGATCGTTAAATGAGCCAAAGGTTTTATTAGAATGTGAAAATATACTTTATTTTTTATGGAGACAATATTATTATATTTTCGTTATCTGATATTTTTGGTGAAATATAGATCTTTAAACTTTTAGAGATCGAAGCGTGAGTTTTTATAGATGTTTGTAAAAACGTAATACAGGTATGATATGCTGATATTAAGAGGCTCAACAAAATGGAATCAAATTGGTTTAAATGGAGTAAGTATATGAATGGATATAACAGAATTCAATGACATTGAATGATTCAAGTTTATGTTTATGAAATAATTTTGGTTGCTTCCATACATATTGATGATAATAGGCGGTCTTAGCGATAAGACCGCCATTACATTAAGAATATTTTTAGGCTATAAGTTCATCTGTATTTTCTGTAATGCACATTGTTTTACCTTTTCGGCACTTGGACTTCTTTTCCTTACTCTGTGTTTAGAAAAACAGCCCATTGTGTATTGTAATCTTTTATGGTAGGTAGTCATTAGCCAGGTGTGATTCTAGGAAATTCAATCCACGCGGCCGAGCAGACATATTTCATTTGTACACATTCCCTAATTGAGAGATGAGGCAGTCTAGCGATAACCACGAGCGAAGCAAGACTTGTGTACATTCGGTAATCTATTTAGTGACGGACATTGCGCGTGTTATTGAATCGTGCATTACGTTTGGACTGGTGTGTATATTTGTACTTGTGTTATACGTGTTTTTAATAAACTCTATAATCATTCCAACGACATTTTAATTCGAGTCCTGCAACTTGTAACAATATAAAACCAATTCATTTTTAAAATAAATTGTATTCAAACTATTATGAAATCAGGATAAAATAGGTAGGATAATTTAGACGAGTTTAACCACGTGAAAAGTTTGAATAAATATAATATATTTACATATTATAATTATAATACTGCAATTACAGCAATCGTTCACAGTTATTCATCCAAATAATTATTTGTTTACAACAAAAGCAATCATAATATTGTAAGGCGATTCGTACCACTTTATGTTTGTTCAGTTATAAAACACAAGTGTTTACGGATGGCTTAACTTAATATCCAAATCATTAGAATTAACCTAAAGTGGAGTTTGTTTCAAGGATCTACCAGTACCAAAACATATAAATATCAAAGGTCTACGAAAACTTATTCGTTGTTCGTCAACCATCGGCCGTCTCGTTATGACTGGAAAAAAAACATTGTAAAGAAAACAGCAATGGAAATAAGGATGGAATTGGTAATGAAAACTTTCGTAGAGTGTATTAGTAGAGTTGTTGGGTTGTAATAACATTTCCGCTAGTTACCCCGCTGTTTGCCAAACCAATGCAAACATGAGAGATTGTACCGCGTCAAGGAGCACTTTATGTTTATGTGCCGTTGAGTTTCATATACGTTTACGAAAAGTACATATTAGAATCGATCGTCCTATTTGTGGTATTTTATTGTGTAAGTGGTTGTTTTGGTCTCCACATAAAACCCTTTCTTTTCACTGTGTCCCAAACATGGATGTGAAAAAAACGCATTACCACAGTGCGTTTTTTCTTTTTCATATCACAAACTGGCATGAAATAATTTTCACAATACATCCATCTCGTTTTTCTTGTCTAATTTCTTATACGCTTCCTTTTTCTTACTCTTTAAGCTAATGTTAAACAGTTCAATCAAATTGAATAACTTTGGTGGAACGGTACAACTGAAAGGATACGATAAGATTAAATGACTCGGTTCTGTATTAACGTGGATAAGCATAGTGGTTTCATCCAATTTGAAAGACTGCAAGTAACCCTATAATATGAGCAATTTCAGAATAATTTAATTCATCTTAATCATTTTGCAAAATTTCAAGTCCCATATATTTTTGAACCCCAAACATCCAACTCAACATTCTTATGTGGGCTGATTGAAGACAGTTTTTAGTCTAGTATTTTGGTCTTAATAAAATATAACATTCCAATTGAATTAAAAACTAAAATATCCTTATTCCGAGTTCAGAGAAACTGTAAATAATATTATAAACACTTATTTAAAACTTTGCTAAAAATACCTAATTTAAAACAACTTTATTTTTAAATACATACCACGCCTGTTTCTCATGGGGAAATACAGAGGCGAATGATCTCCACTTGCAACAATCCTGACAAACATCTTTCATGCTTGTAGTTTTGAAAGCAATACACAGCTCATGGAGTAAATTTTTATCATTCATTTTGTTTACGTACTAAATACAAATAGGAATATTTTTAATTCGGTTTCAACAGCCACTTCACGCGTATTTATTCCGAAGTCACTCTCGTATTTAAAAAAAAAAAATTTTAAATACGTGTTTTTAAATATCTGATTTAGTATTAAAAGCCGTCCATTGAGCAGCCATCTATTGATAAAAGCGACCATTGTGATTAACACGATCTATAAGTTTATTCAAGCAATCATAACAAGAAAGCAATCTTAATACATAGATAGATTTATTTCCAGAACAAGTTAAATAAAGCATTCTACATAGTAGAACGTGGTTACGCCTTTGGTAAGAGATGTGTGAGTAGTTTTGATATATTTGCGGAACACGACAATGTTTGCCTGTTGTTTCTGTGCAAACATGAATAAATTAGTTTGTCTTGTAAAATGAGAGTTCAGCATCTTAAAGTTATATCGATTTTGCGTGCTTCCTATAAGCTAATAAACTTTGATATTAGGTATATTCTTTGCTTTAGGATTAAGTGATTCTACAAACAGGATAATATTTCTTAATAAAAGTTACTAATGCGTAAAAGCCCTTTGATTTCATATCAAAGATCGCATTATTCAACTTTTTTCTAGATCCCTTTCCAATATTGAAAAAATATTGTCGCAAAAATGTCATATGACAAATGTAGTGTACCTACTCGTATAATTATGGCACACGAGACTTACAAATGTGTGCTCTAAAAGTCGTTCATCTATTCTTTTTAATTCTTTAGATAATCAGCTGTGATACACAAAACATCGAGTGAGGGTTTTCGATTTCGAAATCATACTTAAGTTGTTGTAGTATATTATTTATGTCGGTACTTTGCAAATAAATCAGTTGTATCGCGTACTCGGTGTTTTAATGATCGTTCCCTATTATATTTCATAAATATATAACTGTTGTAACCAGCGTTAGTGAATTGACAAGGGATTATATTAATTTAAGGCAGATTTCTGAAGCTACAAATAAAATGTATTCGTCGAATACATTATAATCTGTCTATAAACGATTATTCACGCCACTGTAATTTTTAATTTCTTCATCTTGTATGAGTGACATAAATAGGAATAACTTATTTTGGTGATTTTATAGAAGCAGAGATCAGTATTTCAGTAGCGTGTTTGACAAACTTTTCGGTAGATTTTTTGTTAACCGTAAACTTGAAACAAAGATTGCAGTTAAGTAACATATTATCAAGTAAGTGGCATTAACATAATACAAGCTAGCAGGTGGTTCAATGCCGACGCGTTCGTGCGCGCACTTTCAAAGCGATTTTACGTGGTCACACGGTCTTCAACCATTATCAATGAATTGAGTGTTACAAATTAGATGATTATTGTACATTTGGAATGTTTAGTAAGCTACCAACAAAACAAGTAGGCGTGTGCAGGTCAGGTTACCTGTGTGTACTGTATATAAATACAACACGTGTATGAAGTGTTATAGACAACTTCGATAATAAAAATACGGTCCTTTAGACATTTTCGCTAAATCTTAAGACTCATAATTGTTATCTCCATATGTCTATCTTTGAATGTCACACTAATTTTTATGAGAAACTAAAGGACCGGCAAACTTTGTCTTACCCTGAAAAAATAAAAATGTAGAACCCGAAAAAATCGATTCAAGAGATTAGAAGCATCCTAGAATCCGATCCCAGTGCCACATATCGGTTCCAATTGTGAATCTAAGTAATCAACGCAAACACACACAAATATATCACCAAAATCGGTAAAGTCGTTCTCAAGTTATAGGCGTATATACATTTCTAAAGTTCATTTTTATATAAATATATATAGATTAGAAAGTCTTTGTAACTAAATGAAATTTGGAAAGATGGTGTGTTCTGTATTTTGATATAGAAAATTATAGAATTACAAAAAAGAAATGGGACAATTTGCGTGAAAATCCACGAAAAAAAAAGAAATATACACGACACGTACACGACAATGTACACGACAACAACAAACTAAAACAAATACAGTATAATAAACGAAAGCAAATCTATGGAAGTCTTATTTGATCTTTAAATATGAAACTATGATTACTATAATATCTAGGGTAATCTGCGAAATTCCGAAAAGTGTATTACAGATGCCAGTCAAAGAAATACTAAAGCCATTGTTCATTGTAGTATCAAAGTGACAATGCTCGCTTTCATTATCCGACCCATATGTGTCATTGTAGTGAAAGTAAGCATATTTTTACGGCGACTTATGAAAGTATCACCCATTCATATTACCACACATCAGGGCTGCCACCTTAGCGCTTTGGAGCTAGATCTAGGGTTTTTTAGGGTAATTAAGCTCTTCCTTTTACAAAATAACAGTGCTAAATCTTATACGTCTTATTACGGTAAGCAAATATTTAATGGTTTATCTTTTACTGGCATGGCTCAAAACCTGTATGTATTTTGTTAAATTGTCATTCTTATACTAATATATAGCTGAAGAGTTTGTTTGCTTGAACGCGCTAATCTCAGGAACTACATCAATCAGACCATGATTTGAAAAATTCTTTCAGTGTGAAATAGCCCATTTATCGAAGAAGGCTATTGAGTATATATCATCACGGTAGGACTAATAGGAGTGGAGCACCAATGAAGAATGTTTTAAAATCGGATGTCTTATTTAACTTACTTTTTTTAAAACAAATATATTAGTATAAGATTTTGAAATTACATACTATTGAATACAATGTAAGAAAACTTAACTTATTTGTGTTGTATTCTACCCATAGTCCCTCAAGACTATAAGTAGAATACTGAGCCCAAATTAAATATATATTAAATTTGTACCTACAGATTAACCCGTCCCTTGACGGTTTTTTTTTGGAAAGTAGGTAAACAATAAACGTGTTTTTATAAAAAAAACTTTTCAGTTGAATGTTTCATTATATTTCACACGAAATGTAATTAATGTGGCAAAAATAGGGATTTTACTATACGACATTTTTCTGAGTAAAAGTTAACGTCTCAACTGTTGAGACTTTGATATTTATTTAAAAGATGGCGCGTTATATTTCATGTTTTTTATTTTGATAATGTGTCTTTTTTACACCTAATATAGTTTTCGATTCTCATCCAAAGACGACAGCCCTACATACGCCATTTAAACAAATTTGGAATTTCATTCATTTATATGGATATGGTACAAGTAATGGTTATTACTTTAATTATACATTAAGCGACAAAAAATGTTCTTTAAAATTTTATTATGTTTACTTATAATTCATTTCCTTTGAAGTATAGTGTTATCTAATTTTTTAATAAAGAAAACTCCTTATTCCAATCCTTCCTATGTTGTAACTAAGTTATTATAAGCGCGGCATTTAATTAATTTTTAATTTGACGTTTCGACTACTTTTCAGTAGCCGTGATCACGGAAGACAAATATAAGCGTCAATGAGTAATTTGAAAGTTATTTGAGCCTACTTCCAACTTGTTCATTTGAACTACCTATTTTATTTTATTTGTTTTATGGTTTTATTTACTCTACGGGAGCCTAATGTAATTTACCAACGCTTCGCAACTTGTTCTCTTTCTAGCAACATCTTTTTTTATTCAGGTCTGAGTATTATTTTTAAAGATTAAATAATATTCAGACTAGAGTTTTGTTTGTTTGTAATTTAACAAATTGATTTGTTTCTGAACAAAAATTATTTTTTTAATTTACTAACAAAAATAAGGAAAAATAACTTATTTAGGTTGCCAGGAAGAGATCGCTTTGAGCGACAAGGCCAAAATTGAAAATATTGTAAATATGATCTGTTTTTGTAATTGTATATTTTGGTGTGCAATAAAGTGCTATCTCTCTCTCTCTCTCTCTCTCTCTATATATATATATATATATATATATATATATATATATATATGTCGGAGGGAAGTTATAATTGGATGGATTATTGTTTGGATGTATAACGCACAATATCATTTGTTTACATTTTAATTACTTCTAAAATTCTTAATGTAATTTAATTTGATTGGTTAAATGTTTCTATAACTTAAAGATCGTTCTAACCCTTAGACCATTGGTTTAATGGTCTAAGTTCTAACCTAATAAAAGTTATGAATATTGTAATTTAATAAACGACCAATGAGAGCAGAGCATGTCTTGAGCGGGGTCAGACGCCCTCTATACTTTTAGTAAGTATCTACTTGGGTAGACTGAGGAGTTTTTGTGGCACATTTGATTGATAGCAATAGGTCGAGTTGGACCATGGAGAATTTTAAAGAAAGTGTTAAGTTAGAAGTATGAGCGGTGCCCTGAACCCGCTGCTCGGTCTAAACTATGTCATAAGGTTGATCAACCGTGGCTATTGTGTTTTATGCTCGCATTTTATCCTGATGACGCCCACTAAACCTGCAATAACTAAAGAAGATGTCGTGAGAACTAGGCCTTCTCCGACATATATATAGTTTGAAGAGTTAACAAATATTATTTTTCGGAATACCTCGGAAAATTAGGTAGGTATGCTTTGGCAATCCGTCAATAATAAGGTCAGTTAATTAAAATGTGGTGCTTGAATTAAAGGAAACAAATGTGTTTTTATAGTTATACCTATTATTATTTTTGCTGACTTTGAATTATTATATTTAAACATTCTTTAGAACTGTTCTTCTTCAATAATTCAATAAAAGTAATACAAGAAATCTGCAGTCGAGGCAAAGAGGTTTTTTTTATTTTTTTTTATTGCAGGAGTTCACCAGACAGGCAGATGGCCCACTTGATGGAAAGCGGTTAACATCGCCTATAGACATTTGCAACACCAGAGGCGCTGCAAATGCGCTGCTGCTCTCTTAAGGGAGATTGGAACCTGGTCACTAATGCCGGAACACAACTCAAAGTTGTTATGGCGACATACTCTAGACCAGGGGTGGTCGCCATCCAGTCGGGCAAACGCCCTACCACCTGGCTGTGGGTTATTTTGTCGCCTCTTACGACAGGCCGCCCGGCCGCAGGAATTTGTATTCTTTCTCCGTTCCTGCACGGATAAAAACTTAAAACCTCGAACCTTTTAAACCTCGAAGCTCGAACCTCCTCAATTTGATACACAGGAATATCACCTTGAGGGAGCAGGAGAAATCTGAGAAGGTAATATAGCGTAATGAAAACTGCCTTATGTAAACTTATTGGAAATAAGCGTTTAGATTAATTAGGTAATAGTGGTCGAGGTTTTTATAGAAACTTGAAAATTGAAGTTTTTCTGTGGCATTTTTATTTAAAGAAAATGCAAGATATTGATAATCTATTAATTTTAAGTAAAAGTTGGAAGTATTCATTAAACATTTCTTTTTTTATGTTCCACAATTAATATTAATGGTAAGACTGAATAAGATATAATCTAAGTTAGGGCCGATTTTTCAATCACCAGGTAAAAAATATTCTATAGTATATAAAATACACAACGTGAGTTAGGCAATCGCTGGACACGCGCTTGCCTACAAACCTGCTGACCACGCAGCGCCAAGTCATCGCTTATAATAATTAGTGCTAATTTAAGTTTTAGACTTAATATAATTAATTGTAATTTCTTTAGTCTTGTTAGAACCGTCTTATAATAAAGTTGTTCAAATAAATTGTTTTTTTTAAACAATTTCCGTGCCGCCCTACTTATCTGGCGCAGTCGGTAGGATCGCGACACCCTATCCGAATAAACTTCTTTGGAAGGGTGAAACGAAGCTTCGTTTTCTAATCGCGATCATACGAACCTGGGTGGCTATCGCGCGGGAGCCCCTAAAATCGGGACACCGGAGCAGTGCGACGACGAAGACTACTCTACAGCAGTTCAGCGAGAGTAGCAGTTCTACAAGACCCGGCTGGAGACGCAGAGGACTATAGGGTAAGTGCTTTTCGTCTGCCCAGTTCCTTGCTATATTTCCTGTCGTTAATTTTTTTTTCCTTTTGTTGTACATACATGTGTTCGTCTTTAGGCTCAAATCGCTATAGACTTACGTAATTACACAACACTTATTTTAAAACATCAATTTGTTTAAACATTTATAGATAACCTATACGATGCTTATTAAATGAAGATAATACATTTTTTAATTATTTTGATGTCTTATAAAGTTATTATACTTGTATATTTTTAGTGAATTTTTTTTCCCTTAATCAATTACCTAATACCTAATAATGATATTAACAAAAGAAAATATCTCAATTTTGCAATATATTGGTGATCTTATGCCAAGATATGACGGTAATCCGAATACTTTATATTATTTTATTGAAGAAGTAGAAAATGTGATGCTATTGCTTGATCCGCAAACTAGGACACACCTAGCATTCACATGTTTAATTAAAAGTAGACTTAGTGGAGCCGCAATAGAAGCTATCGCATATGAGGAGTCCCTTGATACCTGGCTGGATATAAAGTCAGCATTAATACGTCAGTTCCGGCCAGGCATTGGTGCGAGGCAGTCGCAGATGCCCTGTTCTCCTGGATTTTGCAGTTTTTGTCGCGCCTTTTCTTTCCAAAAAGGCGATAAATTGCGAATATAGTTGTGTAGTGTCAGTGTACAGTGATATCTAGCTCGATTCCGGCGCGAATCGCAGTTTTTTGGCTCGGGTGAGTGTTTTACTCTCTTCGCTTGCTTTCGCGCGCTTTAGCGCATATTGCGCAACATTTAACGGTTTATTTTGTACATTAAGTACACCCGCGCGCGTCGCTGGTTTCGCACAGGGAACGGGCATCCAGCAATGGATGCCCAGGACCCAAAACCACCCCCTGGGCTTTCAGGTGCGCCTTGCAAGAGAGGCCACCTGGAGGCCAAGGACGGTTGGCAGGCTGCGGAGATCGGCGAGACGCGTAGGAAGAAGGTCCCGTCAGCATCGTTCGCCCGGCGCAGCAAATCTGCCGCCGGGCCACGTCCAGGCTGCCCGGCTGCTGCCGTTATCACGGCGGCACCTGAGGCGCCTGTCTTGTTAGGCAGGGCGGCGTCCGTGGTGGACCTCACCGTGGATGCCCCCGCTCGTAGGACTAACGTTATGGGGCCACCGGAAGGTCCCGTGACGCGTAGGCCCCCATCCAGCCGTGCGGCAAGTAGGGCCGCACACCTGGATATAGCTAGGAGCTCGTCGCTCGGGTCGCACTCGGCTATCTACCTGGCCGTGAGCGACGCGAGCGACATAGACGTAGGTGCCTTCGGGACGCCGTCGACCTCTGCATGGGCCTCACCTGTGCAGGGGAGCGGCGGGCACGAAGGCGGCTTTCGTACGCCGCTGTCAGGTAGCACTCCAGAGTCTCTGGATAGTGCGCTTGACGGTGCCGTTCGCGCGTTCGACTATTCCCGCCCTGCTTCGCCTGCCTGTGGACAAATCGTCTACACGGCGGCCGGAACAGCGACGGTGGGGGGTGGTCGCCCCACGACGACGGTGGCCTATAGCGCGCAGGCCTCACCTGCGCCTCTGCCACTGGCTTGCGACCTAGCGGTTCGCAACGTCGGGGACGGCCGTCCCACGACCCCGGTCGTCGCGCGAGCTTCACTCGCGCTATCGACCGAGGTCGCGAATAGGGAGTTTGTAGGCGCGGCAGCGGCGACCCCTTCGTCTTCCTTCCCTACTGGGATGGGAGTCGCTGTCGCGAAGTCGGTGCCTGCGTGTGCAACGGTTGCGGCGGTGACGGCGACGGCGGCGGCGTCCACGTCCTCGTCTTCGGCGGCTGCAACTTCGTCCGCGTTCGCGTCCACAGGTTCGTCGTCTTCGGCGGTGGATCCAGTGATGCGAGCTTCGTCTTCGGGGACGTTTGTGCCCCCTGTTTCGTGTGCTCCGGTATTTGCGGCCGGATCGAGGTCACGGTTCTGGGACCGGTCCCGGAGCAGCGACGCCGATTCGACCCCTACGTCGGGTGCGTCCACCCCAGCGCGCGCGCGCTCGCCTTTGCGCCCCGCGTGGGGCGCAACCGAATCGACCGCGTCGGCCGCGTCGGTTCTCGCGGGTGCGGAGGCCTTCCTCCGCACTGAGGGGGGGGAAAAGGGGCGCAAGGCGCGCAAGGCAACCAACGCCAAATTGGCCGCGGCTAGCCAGTGCGCCGCCCTCGTAGAAGACATCACGGCCCTCGGCCCCGGGGAACTGCGCCTAGCGGCGAGCGCCCAGGTCGCCGAGATCCTTCAGATCGCCCAGACGTCGGGCAATCTGAAGGGTGGCTACGTGCGTCGGCTGAAGGATGCCGCGAACAGAGTGTCGGACATTGTCGACACGCTGGTCACGCGGAATCCGGAAACCGAGGCGTGGAAGCTCGGCAACGAGAATGTGCGTTTGCGCATGGAAGTAAACTCTTTGCGGGAGGAAAATCTCTCCTATCGCAAAGAGTTTGAAGAAATGCGCAAGGCCCTTAAGGCCTCCGCTCCGGCCGTGGAGCCGGCGCCTGCCGTCGTGGCGGCGCCGCCCCCCGTGCCTGTCAAGCGGAAGGCACGGGCGGTCGCGGTGGAGGTGGCGGCGATTTCGGAATCGCCCGCCGCGCCCGTCGCGACTAAAAAATCGCGTCCGACCCCCGCCGCGGTGGCGGGGTCGATACCGGTTCCCGCCGACGGGGCGGAGCCGGCCGCGGCGCCCGCCGACGGGGCGGCGCCGCCGTCCGTCCCACTCGGGCGCGGCGGCGTTGAGTACGATGCGTTCGTGCGCGTCGTGCTCGATGCCGTGGCGCCACTTATCAACGCGAGGTTCGCCGCCATAGAGGACAGGCTGGGCCCCGCGCCGACCCTCCGTCCACCACTTGCGGCCGACGGAGGCAAGGCGCCGGTGCCCAGGCCGACTCCCCGCGCGTCCGTCGCGAAGCCCACCGGAGGGCCCAAACCGGCCACGGCTGCCGCTGCAGTCCGCCGGGGTCTGGGGGAAGCAAGTACCCCGGTCCCGATGGAGGTAGTGGCGGCCCCGGCCGCCGGGGTGGCAGACTCCCCACTGCCACCGACCCCCCCCGCGAGGAAAAAACACAGGGGGGGCGTGAAACGAACGCTCCGAAAGCGGAGAAAGGCGGCCCGCGCCGCCGCCGCTGCCTCGGCGGCCTTCGCTTCGGCGCCCGCCCCAATAATTTCGGCCTCTGGGCGACAAATGGCCCCCGCGTCCGCGCCATCAGTGGCGCCCGTCCCGCGCGCCCGTCGTGCCACCCCGTGTGTGGCACCGTCGCCGGCGCCCGTGGCGTGCGCCCGCCGCGTCGCCCCGTACGTCGCGCCGCCGCCGACGCCCGTGGCCCCCGCCCCCGCCCCCGTTCCCGAGGGGGGGGCGTGGTCCACGGTCGTAGGGCGGAAAAAGGGTAAGGGGGCGAGGGCAAATGAGCCCCCTCCCCCCCCCCAGGCGCAAGCTGCTGCCCCACCGACGGGGTGGAGGCAGCAACCGCGGAAGCAGGCCGCGAGGCCTGCCGTCGTTCTCCGCGAGCCGAAGTCGGCCGCAGTCATTATTAGACTGCTGCCGGCAGCGGCCGCGAAGGGTGTCGGCTATCGCGAGGTCTTCGCAAAGGCCTCGACGGTGGTCGACATCACCGCCATGGGCCTCCGCGAGGGGCTGAAGGTGGTGCGGACCGCCAGGGACGCGCGTCTCCTCGAGTTCCAGCCGGGACCCGAGAGCGCGGCCAAGGCGGACCGCGTCGCCGAAGCCCTGCGCGGGGCCCTAGAAGGGATGGCTGAGGTCGTCCGCCCCGTAAAGCGTGGGGAGCTTTACGTCTCAGGGCTGGACGACTCAGTCACGGTCGATGGGCTTCGTGACGCGATCGCGCGCGCAGGTAACTGCCGGCGCGACGACGTGCTCACGAAGCACATCGGTGCAGGACCGGGCGGATTGGGCGCATCATACGTGCTGTGCCCCGTCGCTGCCGCCAAGACCATCGTCGGGTTGGGCTACCTGCTGGTCGGCTTCACCTCGGCGAAGGTCGAAGCACTGGAAGCCAGACCGATACGTTGTTACAGATGTTTCAACGTCGGTCATGGCACCCAAACTTGTCCGGACACGTGCCCGGACCGGACTAACTTGTGTCTCCGCTGCGGTAAAAGCGGACACAAGATGCCGGACTGCACGGCACGGAAACCCCACTGCGCGGCGTGCGCGGCGGGGGGACTGAACGCGGCCCACCCCACGT
This sequence comes from Dendrolimus pini, assembly GCA_949752895.1. Lineage (NCBI taxonomy): Eukaryota > Metazoa > Arthropoda > Insecta > Lepidoptera > Lasiocampidae > Dendrolimus > Dendrolimus pini. Next base: position 14,665,890 of record OX457135.1, read on the forward strand.
TGGCGAGGTTCTGCCAACCTCCCTACGTGAGGGGCCAATTCGTCCACTCGCGGGCGAGACCACGTACCGGCAAATCGGGAGTACAGACAATGGACACCTCCAATGCCTAGTACACCCGTAACGACGTTCTTTCAAGCTAACGTAAACCACTCCCCCACCGCTCAGGACTTGTGCCTGCAGGCGATGGCGGAGTGGCAAGCGAATTTAGCCGTAATAAGTGAACCTTATTACGTCCCTCCTTCAGGGAACTGGGTGGGCGATCTCGATGACATGGTAGCGGTGGTGGCCAGAGCCGGGTCCGGCACACCGCTTACATGTCTCGAAAGAGGAAAGGGCTATGCTGTGGTGGAGAGCGGGAGCATCGTCGTCATAGGCGTTTACTTCTCGCCCAACCGCCCCCTGGCGGAGTTCGAGCTTCACTTGGACGCCATCGGGGCTGCCGTACGCAGACTGTCGCCTAAAACGATTTTCGTGATGGGCGACTTTAATGCAAAGCACCTTTCCTGGGGAAACGTTTTCACGAACCCTAGGGGTCGGGCGGTCAAGGATTGGGCTCTTCAAGCCGGCCTGACCATACTGAACCAGGGGTCGGTCCAGACCTGCGTGCGCGCGCGGGGTGGATCGATCATCGACCTGTCATTCGCCACTCATGCGGCCGTCCGCAGAGTGACCGGATGGAGGGTGCTGGAGGAGGTGGAGTCGCTCTCTGATCATCGGTACATCAGATTTGAGCTCACGACCCCCTCCTCCGGTCCGAGCCCTGTTCACCGTCGCCCCCCTCTCCTCCCGCGTTGGGCCCTTACCAAGCTCGAGCCGGAGCAGGCCGAGGAGCGGGCACTCTCGGAAAGCTGGGCCTACCCAGCCGACTTCGCGAATCTGGATACGCAGGCAGAGCACATGCGCAAGACCCTGACGAGGGTTTGCGACGCTGCGATGCCACGCGTCTCCAAGCGGCAGCCTCCGTGCAAGCAATCGGTCCACTGGTGGACCGAGGAGCTGGGCGAGATGCGAAAGGCAGTTCGCATCATCAGCCACAGGCTCAAACGCTGCAGGGCGCGCCGTCCTCCGGACTTCGTCGCGGAAAATGGACTCGTGGGCGAGTTTAGAGAGGCCAGAAAGGCCCTTTCGATTGCAATATTGCGATCGAAAGCCCGGGCTCGGGCCGAGCTCCTCGAGACGCTCGATCGGGACCCTTGGGGGCGCCCGTACCGTGGGGCCCGCAACAAGTTGCGGCCTTGCACATCCACGGTCACGGAAACGCTCGAACCCGAGGTGCTCCGGTCGGTTATCGATGGGCTCTTCCCGGATCCGGGGAACTTCACTCCCCCCAGTATGGGTCCACCCATTCCCGACACCCCCACGGACGAGGAGCCTCACTCCATCTCCGAGGGGGAGCTAGACGTCGCCCTGGACCGGCTCCGGGGCAGGAAGACGGCACCGGGACCCGACGGGGTTCCAGGTCGACTCCTCTTCCTGGCTGCAAAACACCTACGCAGCCAGCTGCGGGACCTCTTCGAAGCCTGTATTCGCGCAGGTAGGTTCCCGTCGCAATGGAAAGAGGGTCGTTTGTGCCTACTTCCAAAGGGAGGTCGGCCTCCCAACGATCCGTCCGCCTACAGGCCCATAGTGCTGCTGAACGAGGTCGCCAAGGTCTTCGAGAAGATCTTGGCGGAGCGGCTTGTGAAGCATCTAGACACTGTGGAGCCGGGGCTATCAGATACGCAGTTCGGGTTTCGGCGGAGGCGCTCCACGATGGACGCCTTCGAGACGCTGCGAACGTTGACGGACGAAGCCGTCCAAGCAAAGGACGTCGTTCTTGCAGTGTCGCTAGACATAGCGAACGCCTTTAACAGCCTCCCTCATGAGACGATCAGGGAAGGGCTCCGCGCGCACGGAGTCCCCCCGTACCTCACGAGGCTGTTGGGCGAATACCTGCGAGATCGGCACATCCTTTGGGAGGGTGGTGAGTCCGCCAACCACGTGCTAGGTCGGCGACGTGTCGCGTGCGGCGTTCCACAGGGATCGGTCCTCGGGCCTATCCTTTGGAACGTAGGCTATGACTGGATCCTTCGGGTGACGGTCCGGCCCGGAGTAGGGCTGATCTGCTTTGCGGACGACACCCTACTCACGGCACGCGCCGCGTCTTTTGCGGAATCCGTGGACGTCGCCAACGACGGGTTGGCGATCGTCGTAGATCGAATAGCTAGGCTGGGCTTGAAGGTCTCCCCCGCGAAAACGGAGGCCGTCATGTTCCATAGGAAATTCCGGAATCCACCCCCGGACTTGTCCGTTACAGTTCAGGGGGTGGCGATCAGAGTAGGGCCCACGATGAAATATCTTGGGCTAGTTTTAGACGGGAAATGGCTGTTCAAAGCGCACTTTGAGCAGCTAGTTCCCAAACTTGTGAATTCCGCGGGCGCACTCTCCAGGCTTCTTCCTAACGTGGGGGGGCCGGGGGGTGCGACGCGGAAGCTTTATTCCGGCATCCTGAGGAGTATGGCACTCTACGGTGCGCCCGTCTGGTCCGATGCGCTTCACCGCCACAACCGAACCCTGCTGCACCGCGCGCAGCGGGTTCTGGCCGTGAGGACCATACGGGGGTACCGCACAGTGTCGTGGTTGGCGGCGACCGTCTTGGCAGGCGAGCTGCCCTGGCCTCTCCAGGCAGACGTCCTGTCCAGAGTTCGTCGCGCCCAGCAGGATGCCCTAGCTAGAGGACTGACCTTCTGTCAAGTCGAATTAGAGACGGTCAGGAAGCGGGAAACTCATTCCTGCCTCGTCGCCTGGTCTCGTGACCTCGAACACCCTGTGGCCGGCGGCTATACGGTGGATGCAATCAGGCCGCAGCTGGAGAGATGGGTGACCCGCACCAGCGGAACCCTGACCTTCAGGACGACTCAGATACTGACCGGACACGGTTGTTTCGACCAGTATCTGTTTCGCATTGTGGGCTGCTTGCCTTCCCCGGACTGCCGCCAATGCGGCGCACCCGATACGGCGTTACACACGCTTGTTGAGTGCGCTGCATGGACGCCTCAGCGTTTCGAGCTCGAGACACACGTAGGAGCCGTCCGATCGCTTGGCGACTTGGTAACGGCCATGTTGCACAGCGACGACCGCTGGGAGTCTGCGGTTTCTTTCTGTGAGGCTGTAATGTCTCTAAAAGAGGCCGCAGAAAGGGATAGGGAGCGAAGCCCTTCAGCGCGTGCCGCTAATGTCACCCGAGGCCGCCGGCCTTCAGCTGGCACTCGACGAGGCAGGTACGCGCATTACTTCCCTCCCTGAGTTAGGTTCCGGTACGAGGGGCCCCTTGCTACTAGGCAACGCAAGGGATTCAGCCCCCGTTTCGAAGTGGGGTGTGTTCTCCCAGGGCACACTCCAGGCACTTTATTGCGCTGGATCGACTGTTGCGTAACTATGTTCTATATCTCAGTCTTTCCTTCACAACAAAGCGCAGGGTCGACGGGAGGAGAGGTTTTTTAGTGGGTATTGAGGTTGTTCGCTCGTGTAACATCGCTCGGAGTCGCCACACTCCTCTGTGTAATCCATCGCGGGCGGAGCGCAAATAAAGCATACTATTGCTAGCGTTATCGCCCCCGATGGATGCGTGCCGTTTCCTAGTGACGGCCCAGAGAGTGCGTAAATCGGTTAGCATTTTCCCTCGCCTCAAAAAAAAAAAAAAAAAAAAAAAAAAAAAAAAAAAAAGCATTAATACGTCGATTAGGAGACCCTCGTAACGAAATACAATTGTTACAAGAACTCATGACGCTACGCCGCAATACTGATGAAGATGCCAACATCTTTGGCTGCCGAGTTAGAGGCTTACTATGTACTTTACAAAGAGTAGGGAATCACCCAGACAAATCTTATTATGAATACATAGCAATCGACCAATACGTAAATAACTTAGAAATATACATATCACTAGGCGTGCGAATATCTAAACCAGACTCACTAGAAGCAGCTATATTAGCGGCTAGGCAGGAGGAATCACGTTCAGAATATTGTAAATTCAACGACCTTAACATTCAGCCAAAACCATTAGAAATATTTAGGCCTATTTACCCCAATCCCGAACTAAACTTACCCATTATATCAGATCATTCAGATGAACCTTACCAACAACTAAATAATATAGTATACACCTCGCAAGATAATATGCTTGAGAAAAAGACACAAGAACGGAGTCGACCCATGCTGGAACGTAAATCCCAATCAGGTAAAGTAATATCTATTAATTCAGGTTCACATAGAAAGAAAAGAAAGTCCAAGAAGCAGCCTAACAGAGAATATAACCAGGTAAATTTACCGCTTAAAATCTCAAGCACTATAAAGAAGCCTACGAGTGAGCCGAATCGATCAAAGCTTACCACAGAACAACTGTTTTATATATCTCAACAACAAGGATATCGCGAAAAGGAGAACGAAGCTCAGCATAAAAAAGGTAATTACTATAGTAGTAAACCAGATTATATACCAAATGAACCAGAGCAGGAGTCCAATTATCAGGATTTTTCACCAGGTCGAAAACCAGCTCTCATCAATAAATACGGTACGTATCACCTGCCCCACATAGACACACCAAAATATAAACCTCATGCTACTTTAAGTACAATCTCAACTCCATATAGTATATTACCCAACAGAATACATGGTAATCTTAAAACTCCATTAATTAATAACAATAACGGTAAGAAAATCCCTAGTAGCATGCGCCCAGAACCAGCCCCAGAGGAAGACATAACCACTTAGCCTCGTATTATAAAACCTTATTAATTAAAGCGTTAATTTCATAAGAATATTGGTTTTTCTATCTATGTATTGATTACTTATATTTTTTAGGACTTATAGGATATTTGACTAACTGTCTCACATTATAGTAACTACTCTTACTTTACCATAGACTGGTATAAGAATAAAATAGTATAATGTATTAAGTTCATAAAAGTCAACGCGTAAGAATAAATACTTGAATTTATATTCATAAATTTTAGTCAGAATAACATGGAATCTAATTAAAATAAATATATGTACTAGAAGAAACCAAGGGTACTTATTGCTTTATAACATATGTAAAATTAAATAAAATATTATCATACCTGCCCTGCATAGGCTCGTGCTAAAAAAATATTTATGTGCAACTTATAGTGCGAAGAGTTTAACAAAGGCAAAACAACTATATATACCTAAAACAATAATTCGAAAGTAAACACAATTAGGTATATTCAATAAAAACTAAATAGATTTCCAAATAATTTTGTTATGAAATTCAATTGTCGACAATTCGATCATGTTACATACAATAAATACATCTTTCAAGTTGTTTATTATGCGCATATACACGGAATTTAGGTAATCATTATTTTATTTATATTTGTCGTTCATTTTAGTGTGAATACTTGTACAATTATTTATAACATATTCTGGCATAACATCCTTCATAACAGTATGAATAGTAAAATCAAACTTCGACATGAACAATACCATTTTTTAATATACCGTTAGCTTAACATAGAAGCAACAAGCCTATATACGAACAGCATGTCAACGTTTATATGATTAACCCCATTCAACCCAACAACCATAACCCGATTTACTTATATGTACATCACTCCAAAGTCCATAATTCCTAAATCCAAATACCTTGCACTGGGAAGCGATGAGTACTCATACCTGAATGAAGACTGCAGGAAGTTCACACAGGACACCCATCTTTGCACCTCACTGAACACTCAAGCCATCGAGGAGTCCGATGATTGCATCATAAGACTAATAAAACACCAAACACCCAACTGTACGAGAGCAAAATTACACCTCAAACACAACAAATTAGAAAAAATAACAGAAGACAAATGGCTGGTAACCCTGAAGGAAGAGACCATCGCAAGAAAACAGTGTGGACCGAAATCTGAATACATAAAATTAATAGGCATCCATATTATATCAATAACAAAAGAATGCAAATTAAACATCCTGAACCGGACTTTGAGGACCAACACCCACGCAATACCAGTGGATAACATCATCCCACTCCCAAAGGAGGAAATAGCCATCCCGGAAAACACCCCAATTAAGCTGACGCTGGAGGATATCGCCCTGGACAATGTCTATAAGTTACTGGACAGAGCTGAGGACGTAGAAGTGGACAGCAACATCGACTGGAAGCTAATCATGGCAACACCGAGCTGGTCAACAATAGGATTGTACGTAACCCTTATAGCGTATGTATCCTGGAAAGTATACCAGCACAGAAAAAAAGGAGAAATACAAGATATCTCAGCCAGCAACGAGGACGCTGCAGGAAGCTGCGGGACGCGCTTCCATCTTAAGGAGGGAGGAGTTAGGCAATCGCTGGACACGCGCTTGCCTACAAACCTGCTGACCACGCAGCGCCAAGTCATCGCTTATAATAATTAGTGCTAATTTAAGTTTTAGACTTAATATAATTAATTGTAATTTCTTTAGTCTTGTTAGAACCGTCTTATAATAAAGTTGTTCAAATAAATTGTTTTTTTTAAACAATTTCCGTGCCGCCCTACTTATCTCGTGTGAAAATTAAAAATGACAGTTGCATGAATAAAAAGTTCAAATGTTTCACTGTTGAATTTAGTCAGGTTATAATTTATTTGACTGATAACTTTTATCTGCTTATTGAAAAATTGATCATTAATAAATAGTTGTGAATGGTTTAGTGAATCTCTTTTACAGCTTTTCTTGTTGATACAGGAGAATGTCTTTGGACACAATCCTCCACACAGAGGGATGTGTGGGACTCCTGAACAGCCGTTTCCCAAACGTGACCTCCAGCGGAGGCCCTGGGGATTTCGATCGTCGTATTACCCACTGAACCTAAACCCTGCGCCCCTATCTCACATGGTTTTACGGGGCGCCACCACAACTCTCATTTAGCGTCACGCGTAAAATTTTGTACAATTTGCTAAAGCTTCTGTTGCAGAGGTCCGGTTTCCAGTTGATGCCTATTATAACATATACATATCGTATACACAAACCATACGATTCGTGTATACAAATATCTAAAAAGAAATACTGGATAAAACTACGTTTTAACGGTTTTAAGCGCGCTAATCTATTTGATTTTGGTTTATCCGACGTTTCGGCCGCTTTTCAGTGCCCGTGGTCACGGACGACAAAGATGACATTTGTCTAACGTGTATTGTCAAAGTTTTATTTAGCCTACCGCCAACTTGTTCATTTTAATTATTTAGTTTTAATTTTGTTTATGGATATTATTTACTCTATGGGAGCCTAATCTAATTTAACACTGCTTCACAACATGTGGCTTGAAGAGAAGAAGCGGCGCAAAAAATTCTTCAGCAAACATGCCTAGTTCTAAAAAAATTATATAATGTTAAAATGGGTGGAAAGAAAAATAAAAGAAATTATCAGTCGAGTTGGTTTGTGTTTCGTTGCACGCAGAAAGATTTATTATGTATACAAGTCGCGAAAACTTAAGAAAATATTATAAGAAATACTGGGTTCAGCGAATATATTATAGAGGTAGTTAAAACGAATATTTTGCTTCCAAATTAGATGAGTTTAATGGTCCCATGGTTTTTTTAATTACCTTATCTGCCCAAAGCAGGTGTATAATAAATGTTAGCTTTTGCCGCGAGCGATGTTGCAATAATCACGATCGACCTTGCTTCCACATTTTGATGCTCTCTCTTTCTAACTATACGACGCTTGTGAATGTCACAGCGTTTCCTCGGTTTAATTCTTTCTATAGCTGTCATTATAAGCATTAATTATGATAGGATATACGTGGATGGATCAGAAAAGGGACTGAAAGTGGATGATATGAAGGGATATTGTTCCGGGCATGCGTACTAGAGCGGGACGTAGACAGCCGGCCATCGAGCAAACGTCACATAACGTCAGTTGTTGCTCGGTCGTCGCGACGTACGTGGTTTCGTTGTTCGTTGTCATATTTCAAAACACGATACAAAGTACACATATCAAATTTCACGCGAAAATTTGATATCGTCGTCGTTTTTGTGATTTCTGTGTTTGAATTAGTTCCCAAGTTCAGCGGTAATTTTTCTAAAGTTATTGCCTTTAAAGTTGATATTGCCTTTGCCGCTATATAAGTGCTTATAAATTATTTTTTGCGCTAGTGTGGTTTTTTTGCCGAGTGGATTATGTTTATGATTGTTTTGTTTTTATAGTACGTATTTTTATTTTATTAATTTGTCTATTTGTTAACGATCCTGCTACTTCTTTTCCAATATTTCTTTATGATATCACTGATAGAGTTGCTTTATCATTACTGATAAGTCTTATCAGCTCGCCACGTTGTTTTGCATCAACTGAAATTACACATTTAGGACAAGAAAAGGTGTTTTAGTGATAACAATTTTGTCTAATTTCCTATGGTCAAGCTGTTTATATTTTAGTTGCAAATCGTATTATTAAAGGTTTTTATAGCAAAAATAATATTTTAAACATATTGTTTTTGTAACTACAGACAAACATTCTCTTTTGTTTTCAAATTAGGCCAGTTATGTTTTCTCGAGGATAACATTCAATGCATAATTTTAAGGCCGCGCTACTTAGTCAAACACAGACCAGAGTAAGCAATGAAATGTCAATCAACGAAATTATCCTACTAGGAAAGGAATTTGAGAATGTCTATTAGGTATATGAGTAAAGCTCCCAAATATATTTTTTGCTTAAAAAAATATAATATGATTTTTTTCTTTGTCATTATTGCAAATCTTATCATATTCAATGTTTTCTGTATATTGTGAATCATATTTTAAATTTCAAATGTTTAACTAGGTGTAATTGGTTAAGCAGATATTAATATTTCTAAATAACTATTACCTGCTACTTCGTCCGCATTTATTTTGTTACTGTTTGTATGAAAGAGTTACTTTGAAAGATGTCGGTATTTATTTGTTTTTACGCATTGATTTACTAACCAAGTCAATGTTTTTACGAGAAGCTTAATAAATTCAATATTACTAACTAGTATAAGGTTGTCTATACAATATTTTCTACTTCATTTTAAGATGTCGTTTGAAACACAATATTCAATTCCCAGGATACAATCTATCTCCTTGCCAAAACAAACGAACATGTTTAGTTAAATTACCATTAATATAATATTATTAGTAATATATTGTATTTATCCATAATATGGAATTATCCAGACACATCTCATTTTATTGATCGCTGTCGAAAGCAGGCCTAGATTGTCGTTATTGTGAATCATCCAGTGTATGAAATTCGAAAGACAAAGAAGGGATTTGAATAAGGAGAGGGGGCCCTTGAAATTGATCGTTGGTCCTCCCCAGCCTCTGGTTAACCGTACGTACCCCTGGTTCCGCAGCTACGCTTTACTTAACTCACTACAAATTTGATTTAATATAGAGCTTCCAGGAATGCTCAGAGTAAAATTTAACATGTTTTACACACGTACCTACACCTGTACCTTTGTATACAAATATGTATGTGTATTTATTTATTTTTTACTTGTAATATATGTATATATGATTGTATATATATATTTTCAATTATGCGCACGAAATACCGACCCATTATTAAAAAATTTAAAATTATCTCCAGAAGGTTGTCTGGAAGCAATCGCTGTTAGCGGATAAGACCGCCGATTGTACTAGTTATAAGATTCTTAATTCATGTGTATTATTATTTTCTTGTGTGCAATAAAGAATATTCTATTCTACCTAGGTACTTACAATTTACTTTTTTTTAATTATCACTGACATGTTTGTATATAGTATTGGAAGTCTCATAAGTATAGGAGATAAATATTCTAATGTTGTTTATTAATTTATATCATAATAGCCTTACCCGCAATATAATTCGCGCGGACCTTGTTATTATTTTACAATTCAAATTTTTTTTATTGCGAAGACAGATACAAGTAAAGGCGTTATGTTTATATTGTTGTAATCGTAGTCCTATGAAATATAAAACGTATTTAAAATTTCATTGAAATCCGTTTAGCTGTTTTGGATACGTCGTTTGTCACGTCAGGAATAGTATATTTATACATAATCATTAATTAACGTTTTAGGAATTTTTACCTGTCCTTCTTAACAGATAAAAAATGTTATAACGGTAATTAATGTTTAGGTATCCTATAAATATCAATTTTCACATATTTTGAAATTACTTATTAGTTTAGTTAGATACTAGTACGCCCGCTATAACATTGAAGCTGTATCCTGCAGCACCTCTTAGCGCCGACTTTTTATATTTATATTACGTATATTATTCGTTGAATAACTTTTATCTGACGATTGAATAACCGGCTCATACTATTTGTCGCGATTAATTTACCGAATGTTCATATTATACATTATTAAAAGTACACTCACATAGGTTTAGTACATATACATTTATTTTCACATTTATACATAATACGTATGGAAGTATAAAGCAGAGTCAAGCTTGGTAATGGATATGAGTCGTACTCCAGTTAGGCCCCCCGACTGACTCGACACCACCGACGAAACCCGTCATAGACTGGGCCAAAGTCCGGGACTTGCTGGCAACAACAAGTTCCCCGGACTTGGACCGAATTCCGGACCCGATTGCTTGCAACCAGGACAACGATGTTGCCATCGAAGCCCTCACCAGCCACCTCCAAAGCGTGGTACGGGAGTCCACTCGGCAGGTACCTCTCGAGGACCACCGACTGCCACTCCCGGACGACGTCAGAGACCTGTTGAGGGAAAAGAGGGCAGCATTCAGGGCCTGCGGTAGCTTCCCCTCCTTGGAGAATAAAGCCCACTACAGGGCACTCCAACGCCAAGTCAGACTCCGTGTCCAGGAGGTCAGGAACCAACGTTGGGACCGACTGCTAGAGGAGATCTCCCCAACTCACCAGGCTTACTGGCAGCTGGCGAGATCTCTGAAAGCAGAAACCCTCTCGAGTATGCCACCTCTCGAGAGACCCGATAATACCAAAGCGTTTGATGACGATGAAAAGGCGGAATGCCTCGCCGAAAGTCTCGAGCTCCAATGCTCCCCCAATACTGCCGACAACGACCCGTCTCACCTATCGGAGGTGGACGCCGAGGTCGAACATAGGTCCTCCCTCCCGGCGGAAACCACACTCGAACCGGTCACGGTTGAAGAAGTACAGGATTTCATCAAAGCCCTAAAGCCCCGCAAGGCCCCAGGCAATGACGGAATCAGCCATAAGCATTTGAAAATCCTCCCCGCCCATCTTATCTTAATTATGGTAAGCATCTTCAATGCTGCCATAAATAACTGCCAATTTCCCAAGGCCTGGAAAGAAGCGGAGGTCATTGGCATCCGCAAACCAGGCAAACCGGCCTCAAAGCCCTCCAGCTACCGCCCCATCAGTCTACTCAGCTCACTGGGTAAACTGTATGAGCGAGTCCTCCTCACTAGACTGAGTGATTTTGCCTTCAGCAATAATCTCATCCCCCACGAGCAGTTCGGCTTTAGAGCTAGACACTCTTGCCCACAACAAGTGCTCCGCATCACGGAGCACGTCCTCTCCCATTTTCAACGCGTCGGACGAAGACCCTGGCCGACAGGCGCAGTATTCTTCGACGTCGCGAAAGCCTTCGATAAAGTTTGGCACAACGGGCTTATATACAAGCTGTATCAGCTCGGTGTGCCAGACCGACTCGTACTCATTCTACGGGACTTCCTCAAAGACCGTAAATTCAGATTCCGAGTGGAGGGCACCCGCTCCTCCCCTCATACCATCTCAGCGGGAGTCCCCCAGGGCTCCGCGCTCTCCCCCCTACTTTTCACGCTGTTCACCAGCGACATGCCACGGCACCCCCATACCCAGCTAGCCCTATATGCGGATGACACCGCCATATTCAGTAGCGACCCCAGCAGATACAGAATCTGCAAGCAGCTCAACACCGCCATCAAAGAACTAGGTGACTGGTTCCGTAGATGGCGGATTGAGGTGAACCCCGAGAAGAGTGCAGCCATCATGTTCTCCCGCAAATGCCTCTCACCCAATACCCGCCCCTCCAACCAACTTATGCCCATCAAGCTATTCGACCAAGTTATCCCTTGGGCTAACGAAGTCAAATATCTTGGGGTAACCCTAGACAGAGGCTTGTACTTCCACAAGCATACCAGAGCGGTCGGGAACAGAGCATACTGGATCCTCGGCCGACTCTATCCGATGATAGGCAAGAGGAGTAAGATGAGCCTTAGAAATAAGGTGACTCTTTACAAAACTTGCATCCGCCCCATCTTGACCTATGCGAGTGTGGTCTTCGGCCACGCCAGCGACGTTAACATCTGGAGACTGCAAAGAATCCAGAACCACTTTCTACGTGCTGCAGTCGACGGCCCGCGCTATATGCGGCTCGCCGACTTGCATCGCGACCTGGAGCTTCCCTCCATCAAGGACTATATAACTTTACTATCGCGCAGATTCTTTGACCTCGCCCCCCATCACCCGAACCCTCTGGTGACGGAAACGGTCAACTACAAACCCACTCCAAACGCTCCCACGAGTAAACGCAGACCTCGCAATGTACTCATTGACGAGCCTGACAAAATCGCACGTCAAATCGCGATCATGAACCCCCCGAGGCTCAGAACATCAGCCTGGCATAACAGACGCAGACACAACAGACGCCGGAGAGCCCCCGGCTCGAATCCTCTTACACAATCGTAAGACCCACCAATCCATACTCATTACAGACACAAGTAGCCATACAAGATTAGCCTAGGCGTGTTGCTGGAGAGTTTCTTCCGCCGCTTCTTCTCCTCCAGCTATAACACGTTGCGAAGCGGTAGTAATGATAGACTAGGATCGACTCCGCCGGCGGAGTCGATGAAGAGTCCCCAAATAATCACTTCAGCCTGTTGGCTTAGCTCTTTCAGCCTTTTACGGCTTGTTCCCAATATAGAGTCAATCCCCCGCAGCGGTCGAGCCGAGGTCGAACCTCACAGGAGGTGCCTCCTCGAGCGTGCTGCTTCCGGGCTGAACGCCTCCGCTCCCACGGAGGCGGGAAGCCCCCAAAGCCCGGTATCGCTGAAACAGCCATCTGCGGCTATTCAGCTGAGTCAGCTCCAAAAAAAAAAAAAAAAAAAAAAAAAAAAAAAAAAAAAAAAAAAAAAATGGATATGAGTAAAGTGATAGCTCTTACTTGCACTTCCCGAGTTAACTAAGTCTCCAGTTACGTTAGGTTCATAAGGAAATACTGAATCTAGCACTTCCAGGAAGTATTCATGACCACTTTCGGCTTTATTTTAAAGCAGTTAGTGGGACATGTATTTTTTTTCATAACGGGTTTGGTTTGTCCATTACAAATGGAACGTGTGCCATGTGAATTTAATATGGCGTCGACAACATTCGGTTCTCCATTCAACTGGTAATTGGGGTCCGTAATGGCGTAAGACCCTTTTTTCCTGATCTGTCTCATTGTTGTGCCAATGGGGTGTAGGTCGTTGACATTGGCCTTCCCCTTTCATATTTTGGATTTGCAACATTATTGTCTAATGCTTGGCAGATTAACAATATATCATTGTACTGTAACTCGATTATCGTATCATGGAATTGTGAATTTTGATCATAATCCTCGGTATCAGTCCGTGTCAACGTTTCGCTTGACGCTTTATGGTCAACGTATAAAGTTGAATGGCACAATATCCATTATAACAAGATTACGTGATAAACAATGCTTTTGTCCGATCAGTGAATAACGTCCATAATTAAATTTTTTGTTATGAAAAATGCAATGATCTATTTATCATCGGATTTCCATATTCAGAACAGAATCATCCCATTTAGTAAATAAATTGATTGTACTACTTGTTGCCTAATCTATTTTTTAGTTATTTGCAATGAAATTTATATTATAAATAAATAAGTGTAATAATTTTATTACACTTATTTACATATATTTTTTCTCTATCATTTTATGCACCATCTACATTAATAAGCACATTCGCCAAAAACGTGCCTTTAGTTATAGGTTATCTGGAAGAGGTCATAGCAAGGCTGCTCTTTGAATTTCCAAAAAAAGTATAGATATTGACCATTTTTAGTAAACATTTATTTGCTACTAGGATATTCCCGCGACTTCATCCACTCTTGACTTTTGAAATTCCCTCCACACAAAGTATCACAGCATTTCAAAAAGAATGTAAGCTATCGTTTTAGTGAAAACTGTATCGGAATAAGATAATTTTGATGCACACGAGGAACTACAAACTGCTCCCGGGATAAAAAAAAAATATTACACAATTTATTACATAAAATTTGCTATCGATCAGTGAAAAAATCTCTTTCTAATTAGTTTTTAAAAATTGACAATTTTAAATAATTTCCAGAAAGATTCCCGGGCTAAAAAGTAACGCATATTATAAGTCTAAGGATTTTCTGTCGATTATTGAAAACTGCATCGCAATCGGACGAGTAGTTTTTACGTGAATCCCGAACAAAGAGTCAAGAAATCTAAAAAAATGCATCGTGTACTCATTCCTTTATATAGTGTATTGCAGGAGTTTTTTTTAAATATCTTTAGTACGGTTCTATAGCATACACCGCATGTTTAGAATTTTATAATATTATAGATAATATGACACGTAAGAGTATTGCTATAATAAATAACCTTAGATGGCTTATAAAGAAATTAATCACCGATATTAAGCATTTTATAACCCGCTTTCGCTATCTTAGACACTTTTGTAGACAGTTTTCTCATTATGTTCTTATTACCCATTGAAAAAGCAGTAATTGCAAACCCAGTTGTTGGTTTCGCTCATTCCGTAATTGCGTTCTGTTAGCTGAAGTATAAGAACGATTAAATTTTCATTACATTAAACCCTAAAAGAAAAGCTGTTGTTAAAGCAAGGCAAGGTAACGAAGGCAACCAAGATTGTTTTAAAATATTTTGTGGTAAATCGTTAGAATACGTAAGTGAAATTGTACAATGAATAATTAATAATGTTATTATTAGAAACTTACATTATCCTAAAATTTCATGTGATAAAAAATATTCCATGTCATCTTAATTATCGAAGGTATAGACATAACAAATTTAATAATAATCGGTTTATTCAATTTCCCGAGCGAAAACTTGAATTCGTATTCCGTAGAAACAATCATAATTAGGAATAAAGTCTTCTATGTTTATTTCCGTTATCAACTACTTTATTACTTACTTCTTTGAACAAGGACCAAACATCCAATCAAATTCTAAGAATACTAGATACGTCAGTCATAGTTTTTTACTGCGTGGCCAAAATGGTCATTTCTACTTTATTCGCTAGATGACACGAGTATGGAATTATTGTAATTTTAAAGACATTTCCAGATTAATAGTGAAGTTAAAAAATACTTAAGTACTACTTTAAGAAATTAACCAGAAATCGAAAGTCTTGGCTTTCGATTCCTGGTTAATTTCTTAAAAACAATGTTTTAACTAATAAAATGTTATATGCTTTCTACTATCAAAAAGCAAGAGAAAAATGACTTGAGTCAGAAGAACGATTTTTTGTTGACTTTGTTTATGCCAATTAGAAAATAATGTTTACTACCTACATACCATTGTAGGTTTCTTTTACTCGGCTCATAATTCAAATTGAACAAAACAATGAGATCACAGATGCCGGGCTCGATACCGTTAGCGAACGGCTCGCGGGCTTAGATATTTGAGTTGCATTAGCCAGGGCAATAATCTTTGATAACAGTTTTCTGTCGATTGCGTAATCGGCCTCCATTTCGCACGTGTTCCTCAGCGGTTTCGCAACATGTTCCGGCTTTAAGTAACATCACGTATAACCAACACGAAAATAGAAGTAACCTTTACTTTGCACCAACCTTTTGTTAGTCTAATCTATTAATTTGTGTGAAGTAACTTGAATTATTACAATAATTTACTTGTATGTATTATATTAATTGGTTTGAAGGTAATAACAATATATAACCATTTATTTAATACCTTAACCTCATTGACGATGCCCACGTTGTTTGAACCTTTTCTAAACAATGTTTAAGCATCCTCCCACTTACTATTGGAATCCAATAATTGACTGTAGGCAGCATCTTAGGAATTAAAACTTCGTTCTAACTTATATTAAGGTAGATTTTTATTTATTTTTTCATTTTAATGTGACGTATATATCCGTATTCAAACAATATCTCAGACGTTAAAGAGTTTTTTTGTTTAACTTCAACTCGCTTGCTTTCAATTTAATTTTATTTGTGGTTACTATTTACTAGAGACAGTGTATTTTTATAGTCAAATTTGTTATTTATATGTAACATGTTTATGGTAGCATCATCAGTAACAGAAGCAGTTCATCCTAAGGGCATTGCTCCGAAGCGACGTAGTACTGGAATGTGACCAATCGTGATTACGAAATGCCATGACTGCTATCGAGGCAGTCTATTCGTATACGCAATTATATTACTTGATTTGTCAGAGTAGTAAATTATATCTCGTTTAAAAACACGTTTCATCCATAACACAAAACTCATATCTGCGAACGTTCGCTATTTGTGAATTCTGTTCGCTTAATGGAATCTCTAATTGCAATTCTTGCTCGGCCGCCAACGGTTACTGCGCGTCTTCATAGCTTTTTAATTACCTCTTTATATGTGGCGGAACATTCACTAATGTACACGGTTAAGGTCACTCTGGAAAACAATGAGGTCCTATTGTCTGCTACAACTCCTTATATTGTGAATAGCGGTTCAACTTCATACGCTCCGGACGGTCAGCGTCGGGCCAATCCCCAGCGCCATGTGCCTAAATTCTTAGAATGTCTGCTGAATATCATTAGCCATATTGAGTGCCCTTTAATATTCATTTCCTTCATACCGTATTCGGCGCCTCTTCGTGCAAGTTAAACTGCGGTAAAAAAATTATTCGATCCATTTTCCCTCATTGAAAATTCGTTTAAAGTGTTGTTAAGTTTTATCTCCTCGCCCCTTCGTATAGCAAAGCCGAAGACCGATGGAAGCGATTTGTCATGCTCCTCGCTTAGTTGACCTACATAGATGAGGGTTTCAGCTTTTTTTCTCAATGTACATCGCAAAGTACCATTAGTAGCTGGAGAGATCGACCCCCATGAACAAATCAATTGGTTTCACGCTGCGTTAGATATTTTATTGTTTTATTCTCTTTGATCCTATTAAGGTAGGCGACATATTTCTTACTGCGATTTCTCTCTAATATTTTTATTTTACCACAATTGTAGATGTTTAAATAAAATGCAAAATGGATATAATTATGTAATTTACTTTCGCTAAAATAATAATACTTATAACTGTTATGTTCAGAAAAGAAAATACGTGGTTATGTTTCAGAAAGTTGTCATTTTTGGTGTGTGCTATCTTCTTTAAAAAGTTATTTATCACTAACGTCTTGTACTTACGTTGATTAATGGTTTGAGCGATGTTTTCAATAATCCTTAAAAACGTTAGCACTTTCTCGATTGAATTTCATAATGTCTCGTGTTTCATCTTTCACATTGTAAAATTGTCTAGAAAGTTTTTGAGAGATAAATTGAATTACTTTATTTTTAACTTGCTTAACCATTCCAATTAAAGCCATTTGTATTTTTAATTGAATTATTTTGATGATATTAACGTACAGAGAAAGTTAATTAATAGTTTTTGATTCCATTTTCGGCTCCCTGATCGTCATGTTAATTAAAACGTATTCGTTAAGTTTTATATCTGTTATATAATTTACTTTGAATACAACTTTCAAAAATAATCAATCAAAAGCTGCGACCTACATTCAGGATGTAGGTTTGCCACTTTGTAAACTTTACGATTAAAATTTAACACTAACTCACAGTAATCGTAATAACAGACTCATTTTGTATTATTTGCTGTATTTAAAGTGCATTAACCTTGAATACCTAAATGATTTAAGTGTTTTATTATGTATATATTTGGCATTGTAATATGCTAGTAATTTACGTTTAGTTAAAATTATATTTCATTTGAAGATTATTTTTGCGTATAAAAAATGAAAATATTTTTATTGTTTTTATTTTGTAAGACAGTTGTAGAATAATCAGCTAATTTTGAATAGTCCCGATACATCTTTATAAGTACACTTATAAAACCTCGATAAAAACTTCTTTAAGCAAATGATTTCATAACTATACATTTGAACTAATACACGAATGAACAAAAAGGTACAACTCTACAAGAGTCCTTTACTTGAGGTCATTGATTATAAATTAGAATAGGTACCCTTCCTTATCACATGCAAATTTATCCAAAGCAACATGTTACAAGACCTCTTTACATGTCTATCAGTATTCAACCCATCATGTGTGCTACCGAAGTAACCATCGCTGAGGCTGTTGACGTTGTTTGCTTTGTGTCAACTTGCTTGTGTTTGTATACTGAGGCCTGAGCCGAATCTGAAACACCTTAAATGTCTATGTTTTTGTTCATCACGGATATGCTGTCCACTTTAACTTTAAAAGTTCTGTTACTTTATTAAATAATGGATAGATTTATGTTAGAAATGGTAACCTTTACTTTAATGAATTGCCTGAATGTTTAGATTTACTGTTAAAACTATTACATTCTATAGTTGTCACTGATAGATTCATCGTAATTTCACGCATGTAACATGACTGTCGCAATTTATTCATTTAGACGTAATACAACTTCTGTCTATTTTTAATGATACCATTCACATCTAAAACGTTTCGTCTGAAATTATAACCTTGTAAATACACTGTACATATACAAACTTAAATATACTCCGAAAACGTAAAACGTTTTTCGGGAAGTCGTGTAAAAAATAAATTTCTTCAAATCTTCAAAAAAATGTACTGTAAAGTAAATGTAAATGTAAAGTTTTGATTATATCAACCTTAAAAGATTAGATATCTACATTCTGCGACGTTCCCGTATACCTAAAAATCAAGTTATTGACATTTAAAAGCGGTTGCTATAGATAACCCAACCTTGATTTTTTTGCATAAATATTTTTGTACATATCTTCAAAAACCGTAAAGTTATGAGTTTAAAATCAAAACCGTGACCATGGACCGTATACGGTAAATAAGTGAGATAAGATTATTCATGGCTAGACTATTCCATATAACTTCGCTTGCGTTAAATGGGATAAATTTGCGAATTTGTATTCCGCAAAAACTATCCTATTACGACATTAAAAGTAGAACTCTCTTTTGGCAGCGATTGTTACATGGCTTATAATAATTTATTTATAACTTAGTTAAAAAAATATTTATTTGTTTTTTCTTAAATATGACATGAGAAGAATATGTATATTCCAAATTAATTTTTAAAGAAACATGTAATTGAATCATCAAATCTGTAAAGAAGGGATGAATAAACATCCAGGGTTCAGGGTATGGTAATTTTTGGCGTTCTTTGTATTGGTCAAGAACAGTCTGGTATTGTATTTTATATAAAATAAATACAGCCTATAAATATACCATTGCTGGGCTCAGGCCTCCGTTATAGGGGGAACGGACAGTATACTCGCTAGGCTTGTCCAGAAAACTGCCTAACTGGTGCATGCGTTCCGGCCAGGATCGGAGCCGCACCCTTTGACTTTGGCCCTTTTGACCCTTTAACGCGTGCGCTAGCCATTACGCTACCACAACTTTTTTATCTAATTTATTTATATTGCATCTTTGTGTATATAATATTATGTAACACGTGTAATTCCAATTGATATAGGTTCACATAATGATTGGGGAGAGTCTAAGACTTTGGTTCTAACGTGCATAATCTCATGCTAACTGATGAAATCATTCATTGCGAGGAAATCCTTACATCGAGATTACGACGGTTTCAAAGTGAAAGAAACCACTACTTGGATAATCATAGCGGAGTTACTATCCGTTCTCACAGAGTTTGACTTGTTGTTAACGTTTCCGGACTGATAAGTTGTAAAATTAGATGCTCACACATCACACGATGGTCACTATAACTGATTTTGGTTTACAAATTGTTATTAATAGGTATAGGCAGTCGGATACCTAAAGACACATTGTGGTTTTTGCCTTCCTTTGCAATGCCTGCATTGAATATTGAATTCATTCGTAAATTATACTTACATGCGTTACCACACACTGACTACCCTCACTCGCATAAATTAATATTTTTTGTGCTTTGAACACTTGAGACAGTTATCACGTTTGGGTTCGTTTCTACGGCGTGTTTGTCATTTTTTACCATCTCCAAATAATTCTTCTAAAAGTTTATTTATTTATTATCAAAAAAGTATCCTACAGTATTTCCATGGGTCTAAAGGTAAAAATAATACAAGTAGTAGATATATACAAGAAAAATAATGAATTAGTCTTTATTTGTAGAAATACAGGTAATAGTTGTACAAAATACTAGAAGAAATAATAATAACTTAAAGTGCATTTAGCACTAAATATATTAAATAATTTATCTATGTTATTGTGATACTTCTGATGGGAAAAATAGCAAATAAATAGTTTAACCTATGTTACATTTTTCCTTCCTTTTGTAACTTATTGATAATTTTGCTAATAATGAGTGATTTAAATACCGTTTTGAATATTTAAAAATATCTATGTCGATAAATATTATCCGTAACGAAATAGAGAAATAATACAATTTCCTGCAGCCGGGCGGCCTGTTGTTATAGGTAACAAAACAACCGCAGCCTGGTCTAGGGTATGTCACCATAACAACTTGAGTTGTGTTCCGGCATTTGTCAGGTCAGGTTCTAGACTCCCTGAGCCTCCCAGCAGCGCATTTGTAGCACCTTTGGTGTTGCAAATGTCTATAGGCAATGGTAACCGCTTTCCATTAGGTGGGACGTCTGCCTGTCTGCTGAACTCCTGCTATAAATAAAATAGTTTAATTCACTTTCTGTTCTGTTTTAAAATATTGAATATAATATGTATGCTTGCCACAGTTTACTTTCAAAGGAAGTGTTGGAATCACCTGCTTTAAATGCCTACCATCTGATAATTTTTAATAGGTACACTATAATTATAAGTTAGTTAAAAAAGAGCTAAAAGAGTGTTTCTAAGATACTCAGCTGTGACACACAACTGGACAAATAGAGGAGTGATATTATAAAGGTTCCTTTTTAACTGTAGATCTGAAACCGCAAAAAATAACAAAATAATAGATTTAATACTGTTGTATCCAGCATTATTTCACGATCATAACGCGTTATTCAATTTATTGCGTACACCCTAACGCTTTCCACAAAATTGTGTAAATACTAGAAATTACGTGAGCGGTTAATAAATAAGGCTCACTCATTGATAGCTCTCTATCTAAAAGGTCACGTAGAAAATATAAATGGCCAAGGCCAAGGTCTGCTCAATAAAACGTCAAAGGAAAGATTCAAGTGCCCAATCATACCAGTTACTTTAGCCTTTTCAATCTTGTTGAGCAATCTTTCAATTGAATATATAGATACGCCTACAATCAACGTTCCTAAATTAAATTTGCAAGGATCCTTACGCGCCTACTCAATGTTACGGAATATTTAGAAACATTACGAATATCTTCAATGTTCTTTGGCTAGATCACCTAGTTCACCGGCGGAATCAACCAGAGCCAAATCTGCTATGAATGACAATCATATCGGGATGGTCGTTCACTAGCGTCATAATTCTGACACCATTCTAATAGCAAACTTGGGGCCTAGGTCACCCAAACGTGCAATATCCAGCAATTGGTTCGTTCGGTGTGATACAACGCTCTGCCAGACTATCGGCGTGAAACGGTTAACCTTGAGCTAATCGTATCGTGCGATGACTACGAGTTCCGATGGCCCCCTTCCCTCTCCCCCTATTCAACCATCCCTATTGCAATATGATCCCATCAGATAGTTAAACAAAAATGTAATAGATATAAGTAACAATTATAAAAGCACAAAAACATAAAGAAATAGATATTAAGTTAATTATGACACAAATATTTTAGTAGTAATAAGAAAATTGTAACAATACTAAGTTTTTTATTAAAAAAAAAAAAGAGAAAAGTAAAACAAAAAGACTAACCCCCTTATTTATCCCTAGAGAGAAAAGAGATAAAAAATGAAAATAAACAAAATCTTAATTTAGCTCATAACGAAGAAGGCGAATAAAAACAAATATCCCATCCTTTCTATCCTATTCTCCTGTCTGATCCCTCTATCTGTTCCCCTATTCCATTCTAAAAGCTTGTAACGCATTGACTTCAATCTTTGGTGTTGCAAACGCTGATAGGCGACGGTAACCACTTTCTATGAGTATTAATAGTATGAGTCCTATGGAATTAATAATTAATAACCTTCTTGCACATACAAATGTAAAGTACAATGGGCGGTCTTCTCGCCGATCTTCTCCAGACTACCCTATACAATTATTATAAATGAAGACCTGCCAGTATTTCTTTTTGATCTTCATATTCATTATATATTTTTATCTTTACTTCTAATTGCCACTGCAACACTATAGTTATGTACCTGTTACGCTAAAATGATCATGTATAGAATTGTAGGCTTTGGTTTTTTACGTAATTAAGTTTTTCATCAATGAAGGATTACCTGATTAGTTTGTAGAACCGATCGTTTTGTAGTTAATATGTAATTAAAACTTGATTCACTTGACCAGCGATCTATATTCCATTAATGAATCGTAGTGTTATATTAATAACGTAGACACCGATGCATACAGATGCACGTGCGGCGGTTAGTTCTATATATTCCACTCTACCGCATTCCATTAATTAAGTGATTCACTTGCCTGTTGACATAATAATGTCTAATAAGAATTTCTCAAATTCACTGCAAATGCTATTATATAGTCTAGAGCTTCGCCGGGTTCATATAATTAGGTATCAAGATACGACAAAGACGGCTATTTACAATTATATATCGAGGGATTCATAACATATAGGCCTAGACGCAAAAATGCCTAAAACTATGCATGTTGCAATTTAGAAAGTTTTACCTGCATGTAAGTGTACCTAAAAAGAAGGGTATTCCAAATTTCAGCCTTATACAATCAACTCGTTTTGTGTTATTTACAATTTTGTCCCTTGTGTAACTTTTGTCTGTACGTCCATTTGTTATGACGCCCTCGATATGTGCTCTGAGGAAATTTTTGGTATTGTTAAATGCATGGCAGCCAACTCTGGCCATGCTCAGTTCAATAGATATATTTTCGACGTCTCATCTCACTTCCAAAAAAACAAGTAGTGAGCACAATTAAAGAAACCCAGCAAATCTAAAATTAACCTTAACTAGTCCCGTCTGGCATTTATCCGCTGACGTGAGGCGATTTTGTAATACGAAAAAATCTTACAGTAATTTGTAAACAATACACTTGTACTACATTTATATTTTATCTCTAAACTTCCTTAGACTAAAATTTAAGGCATTGCTGTTGGCTGTTCCTAATAAATGAACAAAAACTCTAAATTTATTTGCTATTTACGACATAATTGTTTGACGGCACGTTGAACACTCCTTCCTGATATAATATTGTTACATTCCGACATAGACCGCACAGCTGCATGTTGTAAAAACGAATTCTTTTATTTACTTCGTGTTTAAACTTTAAAAACATCTATTGTTATGGTACTTATTTTATGGCTGTAATTAGTATCGAACGACGTAATCCTTGTTATTATTGAATTGCGTCGAAGCTTGCCAGATGTGCGCCCCTTTATCGGTATTATACAGTTTAGTATAAAACAATGCCCGAACAGAGGGATGGGGCAGTCAAACGACGACTACGATACGATTAAGACGTGTAATACTTTCGATTAGCGACATAGTGACGGACTTTGCGCGTGTTGAATTGCATTGAATCGTGCAGTGTGAACTGGTTGCATCCAGTTTCATTTTGTACTTGTTTTATACGTGTTTGTACATATCTAATAAACTATAGTAATTCCAACGGCATTTATTTTAATTCGAGTCCTGTAGCTCGTAACAATATGTACATCAGTATTGTAGTTTTTGAGAAGACTGTGATATACATAGACGGACGAAAGACATGACAATTTTATAAGGGCTCCGTAAGTAATAACTTATTGTTAAAGTAATAACAATGACGAAAATCTAAAACCGTTATTAGATTTCTCTTTATTACTCTATTCTCAAGTGCTTAGCTGTATGTTTAAGTAACTAGGTTACCAAATAATGACCTTACAAAGATATATAGGCAGTTGTAATAAAATAATTGTCACCAAGTGTTTTATACTGAATTGTTAACATTTTTACACGCTTTATATTAGCTTCACTTGTATGTCAGTCAGTATGTCTGTAACTTGAGCTCGATTTTGTCCTACTTTGAACGATCAGATTTAATTCATACTTTGCACACCTGTCAAAGGTCGATGACAATGCAATAATATAGTATCATGGAGCTGATCTGATGATGGAGTGGGAAGGTGGCCATAGGAACTCCTGTACTAAACAAGATAGACCCTTCGTGTTTGGGCCCGTATGTTTATATCGCGTGACAATGCAATAATATGGTACCATGGAGCTGATCTGATGATGGAGACGGAAGGTGGCCATAGGAACTCCTGTACTAAACAAGATAGACCCTTCGTGTTTGGGCCCGTATGTTTATATCGCGTGACAATGCAATAATATGGTACCATGGAGCTGATCTGATGATGGAGTCGGAAGGTGGCCATAGGAACTCCTGTACTAAACAAGATAGACCCTTCGTGTTTGGGCCCGTATGTTTATATCGCGTGACAATGCAATAATATGGTACCATGGAGCTGATCTGATGATGGAGTTGGAAGGTGGCCATAGGAACTCCTGTACTAAACAAGATAGACCCGTCGTGTTTGGGCTCGTTTTACTTGTCTTGGCTAGCACTCTGCTGCTACATGATATGCAGGATCTCAAAAGCTTGTATTTAAAAACATTTAAACAAAAATCAACTAAAAAATGAAAAATAAATAATAGTTTAAAAAAACTAAAAAAACACGCTTTTATAAAAAATCCAACTAAAAAAACAAAAAATAAAATTTAATATAATATAAAAAAGCGTGGGGTGTATTCAATTAATTATATAATATCTTAAAAAGCGCTTTGAATACACCCCACGCTTTTTTATATTATATTAAATTTTATTAAATATCAAATTATATGTCATAGAAGTCAGCAAAAAAGGAACAAAAACAAAATATTTAGTAACTTTAACGACGATCTCGAGTAAAAGTTCAAATTGCGAATGCGTTAATACACCTGCTTCTACGCTCCTTCCTGACAGATGATGTGAAACGTGTTTCTGTTCACCTTTTACACTTTCTTTAATAACTATCACGCAAAAAAGGGAAATTTTGTAACTTTTAATACGTAAGTAACATTGGATTTGTAGTCTTGAGCTCTATGGCTAACACACCCGCTTCTCATCCAAATCATGGGTTCGAATCTAGTCCTACATGCATAAGGTTACAACTACCACATACTGAATATGAAGAAAATTACACATCGAGATTAGCGATGAGTGAACTGTACAAGTACGTCTTGAATAGTTTTCCTGAACTTGAAAAGTTTAAGTCCAGAACGTTTGCGTTCCGATTGAAATTATGTTAAATTTATTATGTCTATTTATATGACGACCTTTGACAAAACGGTGCAATGAAGTGATACCTAGCAAGTTTGAGCTGAGTTGCAATTTGATAAACAATGTTCATATTTTATGCCTACATATATCGATTACATTGTTCGTCGAATAAATTACGAAATTTAGGAAAATCGATCATGATTCATGAACCTGATCTTATCGCTTTTTTTTTGCCGTGTCTGTTTGATTAAGAAAACCTAACCTTATTTATTAATATTAGGTACTAGCGGATCCAGCAGACGTTGTCCTGCCCTGAAAAAAAATATAAAACCTGATTCCAGCGCCACCTGCCGGGTCTCATTGTGAATCTCAACCACCCCGACACCCACTCAAAATCTTTACACCTTGGGTTACATTACTTTAGATAAGATAAGTTAGTACGGATCCCTAATTTTTTTTCTAGTAGGTAATAAATATACCCTATATTACTCAGAGATAATGTAGCATTCTAAAGGTGAAAGAATTTTTGAAATCGATCGGGGAAAAAAATATATCAAAAATAGAAAAGGTTTAATATGTTGATAACATTATTCTGTTTCAAGCCAAAAATAATAAGTCACATGACGTCAAGTTTATTGAGTGCTGCTGTTTTGATTGAATTGTATTGATGCATGCAAAAACATGCAATTGTATCAATTGAACGCGCGCATAATTTACACGCTACGATTTGGTAGCAGACTTGCATTGTACTACACCATGTTTCATTTCAAATATGTAAACCTAGTAATAATATTACTGTTTTTAAAACTTAACAGAAATATTTTGTTTTGGATATAAAACAACTTTCATTATTGTACACGTGTGCTTTGTGTAGACTAGATATTTTTTGTGTAGATATATATATATTTTTTTTTGGACGAAATTGAAGCCAAGCCCGGATTGGAACTTTTTGATAGCTAAACTGTGGTGACCGTTATAAATAGTAACATCATCATTATCCGAGCGTTAAATCCCGGTTACGTTCGGAGCGTTCACTTCGACGCCCAGGGTCCGCATTCCTACTTCTACTACTCCACTTCGCGCGATCTTCTGCATCCCCCATTTTGAGACGATTGGTACACATGTCATCCTTCACAACGTCAAGGCAACATTTCTTGGGCCTTCCCCTTCGACCGGGACCTGACGGAGGCGGCATGGACTGGACATTTGTTCCCCACATAATTAGCTGGTCTCTAATAATAAATTTAAATTTATAAAACGTGGCCGTACCAGCGTAAGCGACCCTCTGGCAGGTTGTCTGCTATGTCACGGACATGAAGACGCGCATGCGGGAGTTCCTGACCCGGTCTTTCCACGTCACTCCACACACATCGCAGCATGTTCATTTCCGTGACACGCAGTTCTTGCTTGTGTCGCTCAAGTACAGGCCACGCTTCGCTGCCATACAAACAGGACAGGACTAATGATGGATTTATAGACCTGCCCATTATAAATGCCGTTATAAATAATAACATATATCAATGTAAACAAATCGCCATATCATCACTTGATACATTTAACCTGGGTAAATTTGCTATCTCGTTATTCCAAAAGGTGAAGTATAATCGACAAAAGCGTTAATAATCCTATCAGCTACAAGTATTAAGAAAAAAACTACTTCCTGTACAGAGTGATTTAATGTACACATCGTCATAGATTTACATGAAAGGTAGTTAGATATTGGTGACACAAACGGTTCTGTTTAAAAGCTTAAGCGGACAAATATACATAAAGACTAATTATAAATAGGCAGATAACAAAAACAAAGAAAGAATATTACTATTAGGAGAAACAATAGGTATTATAACTTATGGTCTTTATTCGGCGAATCTAACATTAAATTTAAATTAGGTGTATCAAGTATATCGTCCGTCACTCTTATAGTCATATAATAGTTTTTAATTTCATCATATGAATAGTTATTCAGCACTTTATATTGTTGTATTTGTAATTACGTATTTTATATTGTAGGAATTATAATTATTGTATGTTCCTAAATAAATAAATACTCGCCATCTAAATAAAAAATTCTAGAAAAAAAGCAACAGACTTCAAGAATACATAAATAAATATAATTTTTCGTTATAATATATTATATAAAATATATAAGTAGTAGTATATAAAATTTTGAAACACATAAAATAGGGTTATTTGTGGAATAATATGCTGGTACATACGCACTCTTGTCAAAATTTTCTATGACCATTTTGCATAGATGCGGCTGAATTTCTGCGATGCAGCGTCGAATTTCCTCTTTTAAAGCATGAGTGATTGTGGGCTTATTGACATAGACTTTGGACTTTAAATAACCCCATAAAAAGAAGTCTAAAGGCGTTAAATCGCAAGATCTAGGGGACCAATTCTGATCACCAAATCGAGAGATCACACTACTAGGAAATGTTTCATGCAGTAATTGCATCGTTTCTCTGGCTGTGTGGCAACTGGCCCCGTCTTGTTGAAACCACATTGCTTCCACATCGGTATCCGCTAATTCGGCTAGAAAAAACCTTGTTATCATGTCGCGATATCGAGCTCCATTAACAGTAACTGCTTGGCCGGCCTCATTTTGAAAAAAATATGGTCCAATAATGCCTCCAGCCCAAAATCCGCACCAAACAGTGACCCGTTGTGAATGCATTTGTTTTTGAACAATCACATGTGGGTTCTCTGAGCCCCAAATGCGGCAATTCTGACGATTAACAAAGCCATCGAGATGAAAATGTGCTTCGTCGCTAAAGATGATTTTGTTTGAAAAATCTGCATCCCTGTTTTGGCGGTCGATAATCCATTCAACGAACTCTCTTCGCTGTCCATGATCATGAGGCTTCAGTTCTTGTGTTATTTGAACTTTGTAAGCCTGGAGAAGCAGATCTGTAGTGAGTATACGTTGGAGAGAGCTTCTTGAAATTTGCAATTCTTGTCCACGATGCCTAATGGGTGTTCCTGGATGTTCACGGACATTCTGACGCACTGATTCGATATTGCCATTTGAACGGCTTGTTTTTGGACGACCAGTGGAATGAACATCATGAATTGATCCACTCTCCCTGAATTTTGCAACCACTCTGCTCACAGTTGATGAAGTCAAGTCAATATTCCGACCATATTTTGCACGGAATTTTCGAACCGTGCCCGCCAAACTTTCATTACTTTTGAAATATTGTTCAATAATAAAAACGCTTTGATCTTTCGTATAACCCGCCATTTTTACAAACCCTAAACATTCAGCTGTCAAATAGATTTTTTTTTAGGGTTGCCAGCACTAAAATACAAAAATGGCGGCAAATTGAAATCTTGCGTCCTTTACTTTTGAAGTCGGATTCTTTTTGCCTGTTTTTTTATATATTTTACTTTTAAGTTACGTATATGTTATCCAATATTATATGAAGCTTTACTAAATTTTACACTAAAGAATCATCAAAATCGGCCTTTTTTTGAAACTTAAACCAATACTAATTTTCTAATCAGAGTAGATCAAGCAGATAGCGACGCTTGGCCAGTTCCTATATCTTACTAACTGGTCATTTACGTTAATTTGACATAAGCTCTATAAAAGTAATGTCAATTTTCTTTGATATTTAATGATAAGGTAAGTCAATGAATAGTTAGATAGCGGAACCGGCCAGCTATCGAATTGAACAGGCGTTCTCTATAATGCTTATCTCTGCATAAGCGCGAAAATTATAAAGTATTGGTCTACAAGTAAAATCGCTAATAGTTTTTAACTTGTTCCTGATGCAGACATAAGCGGGGCTTCCGTAGAAATGACCGATTGCAAAACTAGCTTAACGATCATTACGCAATTGTTGTATGTTATACAACGGCGCGAGCGGCGCATGAGTGGACCGTGGCTTGCAAATTGTCAATGTCCGCGGATGACTGGGTCACTTGAATGCCTGTTGACTTGACACCGATCCGCTAAATTAATATTGAAATAACCAATTGGTATTGCATAATTGTTTTTAGCGGAATCATTACTGAGAATGAAATAGCTTTTTCTTTAAAGACTTATTGCGTTCAGATGATTTACACATTGATATGCTACATTATTACAACGATTCAGGGCTGTCTTAACCATATTAGGCGCTGAGGTGCGAAAATCATCCTACGCCCAACAGTTTCCAGTAACACAAAAAAAACCGTAAAACGATATAGCCAGATTTTCATAGACTAGGTTGTCTAAATGATCGAATTGACATGATGATGAGTACTTTCCAGAA
Organism: Dendrolimus pini; assembly: GCA_949752895.1. Taxonomy (NCBI): domain Eukaryota; kingdom Metazoa; phylum Arthropoda; class Insecta; order Lepidoptera; family Lasiocampidae; genus Dendrolimus; species Dendrolimus pini. The sequence continues at coordinate 14,695,664 of OX457135.1, forward strand.
CTAGCATAACATAATTACGCATGGTAATTATGTGTAAGTATAAGGTTATCGGCTATCGCCCCCTAGGTCTCTATGCCCGGGTGCTACGCACCCCTTGCAACCCCGCGTAAAGACCACCCTGAAACGAGTTTTCATAGGTACCTTTCGTTTCATTTTAAAGTATAGTTTACTCCACCTTTGCTCAGAATTTCAGATGACAAATGCCAGGATAGATGTATGCAGAAAAGATATTTAAAGTGTAAATTTCAAATAAATAGAAAAACTACCTTGAAGGGAGTTGAATAAGGAATGAAAATTTGTATAAATAAAAAATCGTATTCATTCATTCATTCATTCGTTAATTGCACCTTCTTAACTCAGAAAGTAAAGATAAGTGCGGACGAAGTCACGAATAATGGCTACTGTTCATAATAGAACCAGTGCATTCATGACGATATTATCAGCTATTGAACATTCAGCCACAAAATGACGCATCAAAAACATTAACGTTAATAAAGCTATAAAGAACGTTTTTATTACGCCTTTTAAACTTAGTGCGTGTAATTGACAAGAATGCAACTGTGTCAAGGCGATACGCCTAATGAAGAGTTTCCAGTACATACAGTAATTCAAGACTGAACAATACGTATATCGCAAGACAAGGCCGGTATGTTCAGACGAGTTGTAGACGTTTTGTGACGTGAAAATGTTTTAAGAGGCGATTACAATGTCTTTATTGCTTGTTCATTGACATCCTATTATATTTGCATTGGAATAAACACATTTTATATTGATTTTAATTGTAAAGTACGGGTAAAAACTACACTAAAAGTAGAGGTATGTATCATATATAGACTTTTGTCTATTCCCAAAAGAAGACATAAATTTGGATGCCCATTGCATATTATACATTTTCATTAAGTTGTATAGCTATATATGTACATCACTCGACAAAAACGTTGCCCGTTAACCTTATTAAATTTATATTTAAATAAATTTGTATATCTTGAACTAATTTAAAATTATTCTGTATCCGTAATTAACTAGCTCAACAAATGCCTTCGTTACACGTTGCGGAACTCTAACGTCCATTAACCCAAATGGATCTCTATTGTACGATGGCCTCTTCATTATGTCTTTAGTTGCGACGTCACTTAGCAACCGCTTGTTGACAATACTGCTATCGAACGATTTAACTGTATTCGAAATATCAAAGCAAATGTCATGAATGAAAAGCTACTCTATCGGTGGTATCGATTTAACCCTATTCGTATGCCCCTAACGTAGTAATTTCTTTCCTTTCCAGAATAAAATGTAGATAGATCGAATGTAGTTTGCATCTACATTTATTAAAGTACGATGTCCATTGACCAGGCGTCACCATTGGTGCCGATCAAGCCGCAAGTAACGCTACAGAACGGCTCGTTCATAAAAAACAGCCACAACCGCAGCAGTTTCTGCGGGGTGGCACAGTCGCCGTGTAATGGAACGTTCAAAACTTTCGCTGTTAACCGAAAGAGTTGGAGTGGAAACGTGACTCTTCCGCTTCAACAGTACACTCCCGAATCGGAACAGCCTCCGCAACTCGCGACCTTTCGCCCGGGAACCGGAACTTTTCCGAGAAACAGGGAGCGTAACAATAACACGTCGAATGGAATATTAACACCTAACGGGAACAGTGTACAGACGTTCAAAGGAAATGAAGTGAGAAGGAGCGGAAGCACGAACGGGAGACGCTACGCCGAAATCGGAAACTGGAGCAAAAGGTGAGTGTGGCTAACATCGTTCTTGTTTGTTTAATCTAATTATAGCTTGAAATCATTTATTACTTTTAAGTGTTTAAAATATAAATGAGTTATTTTAGAAATTGATTTGTTTACGTGAAATTTATGAAACCAGTTTTATAATAAACTAGCTAACCCGTGCCCACTTTGGTAGGCAAATTTAAAAATATTATTAATCACAATCAAACACTACTGGTAAAAGTATTTTTAAAATCGGTTCATTAGTTCAAGAGATTAATTTCTTTACAAACATACTCACAAACTTTACCTCTATAATATTATAAAATAAACTTTTTATACACTCCTCTTTCTACCACATTATTATACTGTTTCGATCCCATGTGGGATTAATTAATGAAATAGCCAAGTGCGTGAAAGACACGCATTTCGAATTTTTTTGTAGAAGCGATGTTTATATTATTTATGTCGTTCGACTATGGAAGCCAAAAAATGTATTTAATGGAAAAAACCTTATACAACGTAAACTAATAAATGCATTACATAAAATAATACCATCGTCATTAGACTACTCTAAGAATCACAGTGTAACAATTATAATTATTTAAATCAAGCGACACGTTATTGGGATTGTCATGCCCAATTTTTCTTCTAATCTACATAAAAAGTTATGAAAATCTGTTTATATTTAAGACAGTAAGAAGAGAACAAATATGAGATATTCATATGGTTAAATTTCTCCCTTAGATCTCAATTTTAACCATTGGGATCTATTGAACTTTTGAGAGTAAAGAAGACCCTTTCATACTACATGTATCTTTAGACCAACTATACCGAATATGTAACAATTGGTTCACGTTTAATTAATCAAAAGGCATTATGACACACAATTATTTTCACAGAAAATCAAGATGGGATCGTATTCAAAGGATGACCCTTTGTTGAAATAATTCAATCTTTATTAGATTCCCAAACCAATGTTTGTTAAACGTTTTGAGCTAATAAAAGTGATATTAAGGGAGCGAGACCCCGCCGATCGGGAGGAAATGAAAGCGACGAGAGAATGAAATTGGAAAACTTGTTACAGAATTACTTGAGATGAAAAGGAGAAAATAAATACGGCCTTGTAAAAGTTAGTTGAACACGCCACGCGTATTTACTTGGGGGACAAATCTCGCGTATCTACTGATAATAATTAAACGGTTCCGAAGTTTTGCTGTATATCCAACGCCAGGATTAATATGTTATTTCTGAGTTTTCATACGTTTTCAATAACGTGATAGTATAAAAAAGCTTTAATAACCATGTGTAAAAATGTTTTAATAGCAATGTGAATTATGAAGTAAATTATAAAGTTATTGACATAAAAATTATTTGAATCTGAAAAAGTAGATATAATAAATACACAGGCGTAATAGACATATTCCCAGTTAAACTCTAGGCCACTACTAATTTTTGGTATTTTTGCGGTATCATCCATGTAGATTCCAAAGTTTCCAAGCACAATAACTGTCATATATAAATATAAAACAACGGATGGAAATCACTATTTTATAAGGATTCCATTTTGATCATAATAACTTCGGCGCTTTTCAGAAAGGGTTGCTATTGATTTCCCTGCGATCTACTCATCAGATCCTCACCTGGGGACAATAGGATCACCTCAGGAGAATTCACTTTCGAATAAAGAAAAATAATGAAAATCAATCCACTATTGACGAAGAAATCGCCTAATAAACATACAAAAAAACAGTCGAATTTAGAACCACCTCCCTTTGGAAGTCGATTAAAACCAGTCGTCCCAGTTAGGTACAATTCAAGTAAATTTCAAATTAAATATCATCAAGCTACGTCAGCTACTAACATTCACAAGGGAACGATCCAATTGTTAACCACATTTATCTAATCGCAATCTCCATTATCTTTATTCGTTGCTTGTAAGAAAGTTCGTCCATAATTCTTGCTCGCTTAATTTCGGGCAGCCTTAGTCGCTCGATAAGACGTCCAATAATCTGGGCATGGTAATTCTTTTTATTAGGGACAGCCTTTATCACGCCATGATTCGTCGACACTAACTACCATCTTATTTAGTGTTGCCAATACTTCGTCAGGAAAGCGTGCTGAATTGCTCTTAGAAAGTTACAGATTTTTTTCATCTTTTGCATCGAGTGAAATGAAGTGACAATAAAACAATGTTTTGATCATAATTTAATCACGTTGATAAATTTGATGTACTTGCTTCCTTGCGATGTGTTTATTTATTGCCAGAACAAGGTAATTGTAACGATATGCATTTTAGGTCAATACTGTTTAAACGGTGTATGTTTCGATTGTATCCATGTCACTGAATCACGCTAATATATAAATGTTTAGAGTTCGTTTATTTTTTAGCCTTGGTGATGAACTGATTACCATGAATTCAATTGGCATACGATACTTTTGTTCGGATGCATAGAATGTTTTCCGTGGGGTATGACTTTAAAGGCGTATGTGAAGGTCTAATAAAGTTAAAAAAAGTCTGATAGCAAAATAATTGTCTGAACGTGCTCCAGAATTAAGTTTACAATATTGATCTAATCGCTCGGCTATTTAGAATTCACCCCTTGTTCAATTTATTGGTAATGGTTACTTCTTTCGAGTGAAAAGGCTATAGTATTATCACAAACCTCTCATAGCAAAAATATCGAATGATCGTGGGCCAAAAGCGCTAAATTGGCAACACTGATCTTATCGGTCAGCTATTTAGCGGTCGGCCCGTCTTCCATTTATAGTCAATGTTTACATCTGTTACAGTCCAATTAATTGTTGACTCTGTTGAATTTATCGCAACACCCTTCCACAATCATTAGTTTTGCTATTAGCAGCTTTTACTTTTCCAAAGGTTCGTTGTTGTGACTGTGGAACTATTAATATTCAATGAATTAACTAATTTGCATAAATATACAAAGTATCTTGTTTCGGTTAGTGTCGTTAAAATTTCATTGAACTATTAAGATTCCGGTATTACTATAGATAGGTATTACAAACACGTTTCAGTTTGGGTCGTAGAACAGACTCTTTACGTAATATAAAACAAAGTCGCTTTTTGCGTCTGTCTGTCTGTCTGACTATATATATCTCCGAACTCCTCCTAAACCACAGAACCGATTTTTAAACGATTTTCAACTTCAGTTAGATAATTTCTCAGAGGAGGTATATATATCTAGCTTTTGCCCGCGGTTTCACTCACTATATTATAAAGCCTAATGAAGTTTTTATGTAAGTAAAATGGAGCCACTTACCAGGGCTTTGACCCGCGGCGTAGTCACGGGGAAAACTCTAGTAGAATATAAAATCGAAGAATAATCGCACTTGATAAGCTTTAAATCGCAGTTTTCTTCTATTTAAATATGGCTTTACACGATTTCTATATCTGTTCAGTATCAAGTATTCATGAATACTCAACTCACAGATTAATCTTCAAGCAAATAGGCACTAGGCGAAAGTCTAATTTTAGGTCAGGGCTGACATTGAATTATTCTTAATTTATAACGTATAATAATCATCCTTCAAGTTTCTGCTACCAACAATTTTCAATTCTAATAAATTTGATTTGGCTAATCGTAAGTAAATCAAAATTTAGATCTGAACAACTAACAATTTTAGAGAATATTCACGGTTTAAATTTGTGACAAGCGTTTCCAATTTAGAGTTGTCCAATAAAATTGAATTATCCGCTGCTTTTGATGATTATTTTTTATTGTAATGATTTTAGCAACGGATACTGTATTTCGATAGACTGTCATCATAACGATACAGTTACGATTGCTGTAGAGTGTAGATAAATTTGAATTCACTCAAAACATAGTATTATCGCTAATAAAGGACATTGTACATTATAACGAATATTGTGACTTCAATAACATGTTATAATTAACTCACCAATAAATGTGAGAACTATGTGATGGCCAGGAGAAGGCAAGAGGTACGGAGGGAAAGAAACACTTACCTCACCACGCGTCTGCACGTCCAGCTTCCCCCCGGAGTTCACAATTACAACACGATGGCATAGTTTGTAGTAAATTAAATTATTTAATTAGAATTGCGGTTTTCTTTATTATTTGTATGTTCCAACAGCGACAATATAGATAACGGTATGATATCTTATTATTTACATATTTATTGGGAGATTTTGGAGAGAATTTTAAGGGTGATTTGGGAAATGTGTTTTTTTGTTGTTATAAAATATCAAACATTTACCATGTATTAAAGAATTTAAGTCGGTACTTTAGTTTTTATGCAATGGTATTAAAGGAAGTGGAAGTCATTGTCTTCCTTACTTCCGTCTCCGCAAATGGTTGGTTAGTTATTCCGAATGTATACTAAATTTGATTGACAAGACATCGATATAAAGTGCAATAGCCGACTTAGTTGAATAATAAAAACGAAGTAAATGGTACAGTAATATATCAGACGACTTGTCATCCTTTTGTTTACTAAAATTTGTATATACATATTGTATATTTATATATATAAATACATATTATCACCCCTTTTTTCCATGGGGGTAGACAGACTTCAGATCTCCACCTGCAACGATCTTGACAAACAACTTTTGATTCATACATTTTTATGAACCTCTTCATACATGTACGTTTATTTTATTTGTTTTTTTTTAAATAAAAACAAATAAAATAATTATTTGAGTTGCTTTTTACCTGACCTTGTTTATAACACTTTTGCTATCTTCTCATGATGTCTACGTCACGGTCTACCGGTACCAACTCTATCATTCACAATACCGTCATACACTTGTTTTGTGACTATATTTTCATCCATTCGCCCAAACCAGCTTAACATTCCTTTTTCATCTTTTGTTACACATTTTTTTTAATCCACAACGTTTCCTTATTACACTATTCTGTATCATGTCACTCATGCTTACCTCACTTATAATTCTCAAAGCTTTCATTTTGACTGCGTTTATTCTACTCTCATGCTTCTTCAGCCATACTCAACTTTCACTTCCAAACATTAGTGTTGGCACTAACACTCCTTGATAGACAGCCAACAGACACAGACAATTTCTGGCTTTTCATAAAAGAGTTTAGCACTCCATTCACCTTATTACCTGCAATTACTCTTCTTTAATTTTTTATTTTAATTCTCCTTCTATTCTGTTTATGAAGAAGGAAATTCATAGAACACACCTAACACAGCAATTCAGTGAAATCACTAATGGACTAAAATGTTATCTCGCATTTCTATTACAATCTCTGACCACTCCGACTTTGTTATTAATTCGTACATTTATATGATAAGAATTATCTCTACGTTCATCTGAGAATTCTATATGTACGAGTATACCGAATTTCATCTAAACTCAGTTACTACCTAAATAAACCTTATTTTACATTTAATGTATTAGTATGAATTTCAATTTCATATCAGAAAATATTTACATAAATCTTAGTAAGCGTAACAATAGATCGCGTAAAGCGTACAGACAGGATGTTCAAAGCCCCGTAAAATTATACACCGACATGTTGGGAATCAACATAATCGTAATATCAAAGAAAATGTACCGTTCCGTATACATGTACCGTTCTTAGCTCAATGACTCCATATTCGAAAAATCTTGAGGAAAGAAGGAATGAAATAAGATTTCCCTAAGATTTTAGCATAAATAAAAAATGGGGTCGTTTAAGAATAAAAGTTATTCGTAGAGGCCATGAATGAAGGCCTTTATAAAGATATTTCAAAACGACTTATTAACTTTTCGGGCGATCATACGGCTGGTTCCTACCTCGGAAAACGAATCAATATGGCGATCTAGAGAGGTAACGTAGCCAGCCTTCTAGGAACCTTACCTATTGACATCGATGACCTAGACTCAGTGTTCTATTTATAGTATTAAGTGATTATAGCTAGAATACAAATATAAGTAAATTTTTATTCACAGTACTAGTTTATAGTAAGATTACGTTAGATTAAGTTACATTGTTTAATTAATATCAAATAAAGTTATTTTTTAAACATAATAGAGCCTCTGAATATACGAGGTCGACGATACGTGGCCAACGCTGCTTCACCAAGGAACTAGCATTAATGAAAAGTATTTACTGTGACCTAGGAACGTTTGCAACACCAAGGGCGTGGCCAATGCGTTACTGATCTGTAAAACATAAGCCCGGTTGACATAAGAGAGCCTTTTGTCTGTTTGACTGCTTTAGGCATAACAATGTGCTTTAATTTACTAATTAGTTACATACCAGATCAAATTTTGATTCTTACAATTGTCACTTCAGCTGTGCAATTACATGGGCAAACTTAGAAAAACTGGTCACCGAGAAATTTTACAAAAGTATGTCTTGAATTTTAACGACATACTCTTCCAAAGCTTATTGGGATAAGTTCCACATTTTGGTACGGTTTTTACATATTTTGGCAAGTTGAATATATCAGCAAATGCTTAGTTATTTATATTCATGCACAAACATTCTTAGTTATACAAACAATGTCAGAGGCTATGTTTTTCTAAATCGCGCAGCTGATTATGAACAAGTAGATCGGGACCGAAGGAGGACTATCTGCAAATGGATATCTATTATATGTATTATAAAATTCTTAACATTCCGTGTTTGTACATTGAAGCTATATAAAAAAAAAAAACTAGCATAGACTAAATAAACGATGAAGAACACGATGATTTCTTGTCTGTTTGATTATTAGACTTAAAATCTGAGCTACTTTTTATTCTGGGAATCCCGCGGGAAATGTTCTGGGAATTATTTGAATTTGTTCGGGTGCAAAAAAATAGCTTACTCCGACACAGATTTCACTAAGACGATAGCTTACATTCTTTTTTAAATGCTGCGTTACTTTCTGTTTCGGGAATTTCGCAGAATTTGCCCAGGAGTGTTTACACGATTTAACTAGAACAATAGCTAGCTAAGTCCTTTTTGGATGTGATGCGCTTAAGGAAGCGCGGCTGAAGTCGCGGACAAATCTTAGTCAATATATAAAATTCGTCAATCTGCCTAGGACAAATATGGCGTATATATCACCCATGCTCCTTAGAAGAGGAAGCCCAAACCCAGAAAAGGCGATTATGAGTATATAAAAACCATGCAACAAAAAAAGAAATCTCCTGTGTTACATAAGCGACGCCTTTTCAAATAAATCATTGAACGTACAATACTTTGTAAACTGCGTCTTACGACTGATGATGACTTCACAACATTCTGGGAAAGACCTGTCGACTGGCAAATTCAACTTAAAGGCACAATTATCATCTTACACACATTTAGATAAAGCTTGACGCAAACGATAATGATTAAAGCTATTCCTAAAATATTTTATCTTTTTGCAACATTATGAGACTGAATGAATCCCTTTACGGCGGTGACTAAACAGAAAAGCATAGTTGTCAATACAAAATATCAATAATAATAATAACATCCCGTAAACGTCCCACTGCTGGGCTCGCCACGCTTGTCTAAGGCGTATTGGCGAGTTTGATACATCGGTAATCTCGATGTTTAGGTTCATCGTGATGTTTTCCTTCACCGTTAGCACGTTCACGTGATAATATGCATAGTAGGTTAGAAAACATACTTGCCGGCCAGGATTCGACCCCGCGCCCTTCGAGACTGGGACGCGAGTATGTTAATAACTAGATTACCACACCTGATACAAAGTATTACATGGTTTTAATTATACAAAAGTTAGCTCGCATAACAGAACTTTGGGTAATACTTTGATATGATTGTATTCAACCGTGCAATGAAGACTTATTGCAGGTAACAATTATTGGGCAAGTGCGTGTTAGTCCAGTCGGCAGGTGAAAAAAATTGTTAAATGCGAGTAACGTGCAATGATTACACAGGTTCACAAAAAAAGTTGGGTGTGCTGGATGCCCGTCAGGCTATGCTTTTTTGGACAATATTTTCCCGCCGAACACAAATTTGAAGACTAAATTGAGGATCAGCGAGCAAATAATTGAGAAAAGTCGACAAAAGTCACGATAGGTCGGCCGATCGGTTTTGGGTTTTTCGGAATTATTTGCTCATCCGACGTATTTAAAAGTGGCTGAAACATCGGAATCATAAAAATCAAATAAAACGCCGCGATTAAAGCCTAGTTTTATTATATAAATGAACCGTCTACTATCGGCTTAAATTATAATCGTCATTGAAAACGAGAATTGTCATGCTTGTGCGGCCATCATTGCAACAATTTAGGTGTAAGTGAATCTTAGAAACAATGCAGTAAATGCAAGTAATATTTTTCTATTTAATACTCGTACATTTTTCCTAAAAAAAGATCAACAATAGCACGGTAATATTTTTCCTGGACGCCATGTTTAACGGCCAGGCGGGACAAAAGGTTGACGGGAAAATAATTTTCTTCCTGAGCAGGACATCTTGCACTATTGTGAACGGACTTGAAAGACCCTTTTCATAGCTCGCGAGGCTATTAAGCAGTACTTTCGAGAGGGTGTAAATTTAACCTACAAAAAGGATTAGTTCCGTACTCATTTTCGCGAAAACTGAAGACCTGTAAATCATATTTTTCTTTACACTATCGGTCTGTCCGTTTCAACAATTTTTCTCAAACACGAGTGGGCCTTTATGGATACAATTTTTCATAAAGGTGTCTTCTATAAGCCGCTACAGTAATAAGTATTAAAAATACGGGAAGTATTCTCATAATTAATTTGCGAATTTACTGCACTATTGTGTAGCGCCATACAGAATACACCTTCTGGGCAAATTTATTCCGTGTAGATTAGTAGTTTCTGAGAAAAATATTAATGTAATAACATATACAATTATACATAACGAATAAAAAAATCATATTCAATTTTATTCACGCCTCGTGAATTTTTGTTTCTGTAAATTCAAAGACAAATAAAAATTATATATGGATTAAATTGCTTTTTTCTCTTATAGACTTCTTAAAAAACCAAATATAAATTAGTTGTTATTAAATAAAGCTACTGCATTTAAACAAAGAATTCAATGTAGGTATCGTATAAATGGATTAGCAACGATAAATATGAGCAAAAGCAAATATAACATTGAATTGGAAAGAGTCATGTAACACAATATGACCACTGTTTCAAAGAACCACTCCGACCGGCTTATTTGTATCGGTTTACGTATTCGTAAACACGGACAGGCCTTTATAAACATGAAGGATCCAACATCAACACCTGCCAGTAACGTTTGCGGAGTAAATAAACAAAATTTTGGGATTTACGAAGGGACGCGCGTCTTTATCTAATATTCTCTACTAATAAAAATCGGACAGTACGGGTCAGTCCATCATAATGAAGGCTTGCGTATAGTATCAAACGTCCACTGTTTGCGTTCATATGGTTGGAGCACCAAAAAAGCAGTTTTGAAAATATTCCATAGCTTAAAAAATTGATAATGAAACTTCGTCAGCAATATTGAATTGAAATTTCTTTAGAATTGTTGTGATTTGAAAATCGATGAAACGAAAAAGCGGCACTAAAAAAACATAAACGGATACGTCTATCTACGCCTGCGAGAGAATGAGATACGAGTTTTACATTGTGCATCACAGATTGGAGAGTCGATAAGACCGATGATTAAAAAAGATCCAATTTGGACCGAAATAAAACTGATAATAATATTTTTTGGACTAAAATAGTGAAAAATTAAAAGAGATATTTAAGAAGTTTCTTTTGAATTATAATATGTTGACGGATGTAGGCTAAAGGATTAGGTAATAATTATTTTTATATTAATCAATAATAGCTAGAGAAGAATTATCTGTGAGTATATTCTCTGAAGTTCCACTTGTACTGCACACACATTTTACTCTTTTTCGTTGGAAGTATTTTATTAGCTCTATTAATGATTAAGAATTTCCCACCTCATAGTTTAAATGTTGATGGGAGATACAATTAACCACTCTTAGAAAGATAATAATCTACCAAATTGAAAACTTAATTTGTCAACTCAGTTACAAGTATGGTGGCACCTACTCTTTAATTTTTCCCCAATTTCACAACAACATTTTGTGTCGCCATTTAAATACACCTTTCTGCTAAGTTTGATCTGTATACTCTTAAGTTTTGGAGAAATGTAACAAACACATTATTTTCAGATTTGTTAGGTTTCCATCATGTCAAAATGGCTATGGAGCCCTAATAAAGTAATACCATGTAGCCTAAACATTCATACAATTTGTCATCAAGGTCTTCGAACTTGAAATATTGTGCTACTAGTATTTGTGTCTAAATTCATAAGATAACATGTCAATGCAAGTGAATTTCTTTGAATATTCTGACATTTTGTTCTTTCTTTATGATTTTTTAAAATATTCGCAGCAGGTTTAAAAACTTCTCAAGATTCTGCTAAAAATCCCATATGCAAACAGAGTCGCGTGCAAAAGGTGTTATTCAATATTCGATACGTAATGTTCAGGAGCCTCTCATTGCGTATTCGGGACGCATGTTCGGGCATAAATATCCCCTGTCGTCCTCATTACAATAACTTGGCCGTATTGGGAGTCCCTGGCTGCCACGGATGCCGACTCCCGCGGGATGTCACTCACTTAGATAATGGAATTCTGGACCGATTTTGACTTATAATTATTTCATGATGGTCGTTGCGGTTGTTTGGGACTTTGGAGTCCAGATATCTATTGTTTTGTAACATTAACTGAATCTTAATATTAAAGGCGTCTATGGTATAGTTGTCCTAGTGTTGTTTCGCCTAGTTCACTAGAATGCTAAAGTCCCGTGTTTAATTTCCAACAGGTTAAATTTGATTGTTTCTACTATTTTAACTCTGGTCTGGCATTATTTAGGGAGTATATTGATACGACCGGGCATGCTCAGTGAAATATTTTTTTCATCGCTCGATTAAATTTATGGTGATAACGCTTCATTTAAAGTTTTTGCCGATTACACTACCATTTCGAATACCAAATCAGTAGAAGTAAGAACCTTATCAAATTAACTTTGAAAGCAAGGTGTTATAGCGGGGATTCCCAAACTATTTTGGGCAAAAGAGCCCTATACCAAAATTAGCTGATACTTCAGACCCCCATAGGCAAATTACTTTAAAACTTCTACCTCTAGTTTCTTTCGTATTGATGCAAAATACTTACCAATTTAAAAACTTTGCGGTCGGTTATCAACTTATATACGTAACACAATATCCTGAAAGTTTCAAATAAGAACTTGTGTTAATTAATGGGGGTAGATTTTAGACGTCGTCAACTCCTAAAATCAGTTTTCGTTTATAGAGACCCCTGGGAAACCGATTTCGATTCCAGGGGATCAATATCGACAACTTTGGGAATCCCTGTGTTACAGTAAGTAAAATAGCTTAACATAACATACAACATAGATATAGTGAAATTATAAAACTCCTATTGACCATTTACAAAAACTTAAAAGTTATTATTATAAAATTAAAAAATCGTAATAACAATACTAATGTGTGTATTAATAATGGCGTAATATAAATAATGTTTATTTAACCTCGTGGATAATTAATGGCTTTAATTAATGCATTCCATTGTTTACTTTTACTACAATTTAAAGCTTTAATTTGTTTACGCATTACATTTATTTTGCGATTAGTATAGTAAGTTATAGACTTAATTTTTATAGTTAAAAAACTATAACATGTTTTAAAGATTTGAAATTCAATAAAACCATTAAAAAAAAATGTTTTTTTTTACGCTTAACAAAATAATAATAAATAATAATATTACATACATACATAACTTCAGGCCAGGTCCCTTGCGGGGTAGGCACGAACAATAATAAATTGTTTATTGGTAAAAAGTATACAGTGGATGCATTTTAGGAGTGGTTTAAATTTACTGGCGCCCATTTTTCACTTTTTTTTCTTAATCTTAATACCTACTCACAAAATATCATCAAAGAGGTACCATTGATTAAGAACTCCAATACTAAGGCTGGTGTGCACCAACTTTTAACCGATAATTAAAATAAAATAATCGCAAAAAAATGTATGCATAAACAGTGATTATTTTATTTTAATCGTTGATTAAATGTCGGTGCACACCAGCATAAGTCATAGTTGATTCAAATTAGAATCATAATAGACAAGATCTTCCGTACTCACTTCCATTTCGAATGAGGCTTTCATCTCTCGCATATGGAGCGGGGCTTAAATTCGGTGTGCGTCGGAAAGTCGATGCAGCTGAAAGCCTGCTATGGTCTGGTGAGCACTGAACGTGTGGCTGGTACCAAGTAGCTATACTTCCACAATCTAGTACTAATGTTCGATGAATTACAATGTCGTATGTCTGGGCCCAGTGCTTTTTGTGTAGAAGATTGTCATATAAGGCATTGAAGAAATTATTTATTACATTTTTGTTCTATTTTGTATTTGACGTATAGCAGAATAGAGGAGTTTGGAAAGTAAAGAGATTTTTGTTTTGTTTTGCTTAGTATGGCTCTCCGCATGATCCTAGAACTGTTTCTTCCCTCAACTACATTACATAAGATAGGAGTGGGATCACTTTGGTTTGAATAGTATGCGTGTATGTATCTTTGATGACATTATTTTTAGAGACTAACGATTTCTCATAGTATTTGTATGTTATTTCTCGCCTTTGACATAATTTTGACGTCAATTATGCAGACCTAAAATAATATCAATTTTCTATTGAAAGTTAGGAAAGCGGTATAGATAACAATCTGTTTAAAGTGGCGGTAAACGGTATCTTACTTCCTATATAACATTGAAAATAAATTCTATGCCTTTAATTAAATTTACTACTATTTATTGCGTTAATGATAGCATAATAAAAAACATTGCATAATGTTTGTAATATTCAGAAAATGACAAAAAATAGCATAATTTCTACAACTGTTATAATTTATTATTAACTGATCAAAATAATATAATGGAACCTCTACTACCGTTCGCATTATTTAAAAACCTGAATTAATGTTATAATCAAAACTTATAGGACGGAATAAAATATACAAGTATGTACTCGTTTTTTCGCGCACCTATAGGATGGCAGAAAAATTCAAATTTATGAGACGAATGAAACAAGACAATTTTATCAAATCGCTCTGAAAAATGATCACAAATTATTCATAACTAACATTCCAATAAAGAAACCGTCAATAGATTGTATCATTTGTCTCGTTGGTCGGCCCCCACACCCCACAGGCCCAGCGGAACCGCACACCATGTTTGTTATGCTAATTGGACCAACTGATTTGCACAATAAAACAGCTCGTGCGTTTCACTCAACTGCTCTAACGAGCGTCGAACTGCCCATCTGGGTGGTGCCTAATGCGATAATTACAATTGTCAAGCAGGCAACCATAGTTGCGATTGCATTTTAATAAGGCTTATTGGTAATATTCGTTACACGTGGACATTGACGATGGGAATGCTCCATAAATTTAAAGTCGCTCAGCCAGCTATAGAGCAAGCTATGTTGGTTAATTCTCTTATGGATAAAATCAGAAATTTTTGTGATGTGATATTGTTATTCATTGTTAATGATGTTAAATATTGACAAATACGGTATGTTTATACAATAATGAAGCTATCATTATGAACTTATTTTCACCATCACTTACATACATTTTAATTGAAGGTTTATACATTATTATATATAAATAACCTAAGTAAGTTTTATGTAAGTGGCTTAGCCTAGGGAAAACGATAGTGAGTAATAAAAACAACGAATAAGAGTAATCGACAGAGTTCGCAAAATCAGCAAGTTGAAGTGGTAGTCGACCTGTCACGTCTGTCGCAGGACCTATGGCCGCAAGGGCAACCGAGTCCTAGAGTGGAATCCGCGTCTCAAAACGTAGCGTAGGATGCCCTCCAGACCGGTGGAGCAACGACCTGTGAAAGATCGCCGGCAGGGGCTGAATGAAGAAAGCAGCATACCAGGATGTGTGGCGCAAATTTGGGAAGGCCAACGTCTAGGAGACGACATGACTGGAGAACAAAGTTTATCCATACTTTAGACATTTGGCAGATATTTGTGTCGAGTGGATTTTATAGTTCATATGTATGGCAAATTTAGATTTAGTGAAGAAAATAAGAGAGAAAAGTTACTTCGGGTTAAATCCTTTCCAACCAAACACACACTTTCGGACTGATATTATACAAGTAATAATTATGACTTGCAAATATTTTCATGTTCAAGTTGACAATAAACTGATTAGAAAGTACATTTGTATGAAAGTGTTTTAATTATGTATTTTTGTAATTATTAATTTTGATGAGCAGTAAATTTAATTTATCTAACTCTCTACATTACTTTACTTACGTTCACAAAATTTTACTATTCACATTAGTTTACGATTTGGTCATGGTATGTACACCGCGGTTTACCGACACCACCTCTATCATTCACACTGCTGTCATATACAATTTTTGTTACATAGGTATAATATAACTATAGGCAGAAAATTGTACTAAGACTAAGGTGGTAAGGGGCGTCTAATGAGGAGGGATGGTAAATGCATGACAAAAAGAATGTTAAATTGGAAGATTTACGGACAAATGTAAGGTAGGCCAAAAAAGAGATAGATGGTTTTCGTGAAACATGACCTGAGGATGATGATTTATGGTGTGACAGAGAACGTATGTTGAAATAAGGGACAGAAAATGCATATTATTGTGCTGACCCAAATAATAATGAGAAGGTGAAAGAAAAGAGAGAAAGATAGAACAGTATAATAATTGAAAAGAAAATTCATAATTCTTGAAAAAATAAGCGTAAAGGTTAATGAACTAAACTGAAAACAAATTGTTAAGAACAATAGCTGATGATAGTACACGTTACAACCCGATAATTTGATGTAATTGGAAGCAACCGTAGCAAGATTGGACGTTAATTACTCAGAAAATTGCTTAACTCAACATTTGAGTAATGTTTATTCGATAATAGATGTGATTAACAATTTATTGTTAACTACTGTAAGTTATGCAATGGAATCGTTTATCGACGCTTGGTCGTCGATATTTTCCTAGTTTTAGTGTAAGATTTTAATATTGTCGTCCATCAACTGGCCATTGCTGATACTAATTGAGAAATTGAGCAGATGTAAACAATAATGGAGAGGTATACATTTCTTGATAGTAAGTACCATACACCTAATATACAAAAGGGGAAAGTGGTTTTGTAAGGATACTGTTTGGTTTGTTTGTTATTGCTTTGGTAATAAATTGATCAATGATCATGTTTAAATTAGGTATGTATGTACTATTTATAACGGAAATGAACATGTGATACTTTTATGGTGGATTATATCTGCGGGCTGAATGGCCCGATTATTTTTAAGTCTAGTATAGAGTAATCAGATTTTTGATGATACGAAGTCTAGAAGAATTTATATGTTGCATGGAAATAAATGACAAAAGGCTAAGGAACAGATCTGATTATCCAAAATTATCAAAAAACTCCGTATATGCAACTCACTGTTAAACAGTGTGGATTGCAGTATAGAAGAAAATTCTAAGATCTATAATTATGAGAGAAACTAGTTTTATAGCGGGAATTGCATTAACAAGTCATTTCAATTCTGAAAGTGGAAATATGCATCCGGTAATTAACACTGCTTATCCGAGATATGAGTATTAAAAAACTTCAGAGTGTGGAACGTAAAGTAAATATATTAAGTTTTATTTAAATTTTACTGAAGCGTGTACCGAAGAGATTTACTGTATCGATAAATTAACTTGAAATATCTATGATTTCAAAATAAATGGCATAATTTTCACAAACTGCTATTTAAGTGGGCGACACCTTTTTATAAATAGCTATTTTTGAATTATTATCTGTCTTTGTCTCGAAACATTGGGACAAGACTTAACGATATGCAATGAAAATTATGGGCCATAGTCCGTTACAAACGTTATATGCTATCGAAAAATATTTATTGTAAAAACGCACTATAGTGGCCTCCTCAGAATCACGAAGTTTCTAACCTATCAAGATCTACATGGTAACTTTTTCTGACATTCAAATGTCCAAAAAAAATGAGGCGTGTGAAAGGTTTAAAAGTATCAATTAAACCCATCCCTTGACCCAAAGAGTATGCATCACTCCAATTGACGTTATGGAACATGTGTGCCTGCGAAGTCATCCACAGTTGTAACCATCGTTATCGGCGCCGCTGCTAATTGTTCTAAAGTGGCACTAAATCAGGGTTGTCATATTGCAAAAAATTAAAAATTGTTACAGTTTGCATTTTCAATCCAAAGTAAAATGTAAGTTAATATGCAAAATATAAGTTTCCTGTATTAAATAAACTTTGTGAACATCTTTGGTTAACTTTTCAATGCCCTATTGAAAGGTGAATAAAATAAAGTTTCAGGGCAAACTAGACGAAAAAATAATTTAATGAAAAACATACCTATGATTTTATAGTTAGTTCCAAAAATGTGCTCCTATAGATTGTATAAAACTTTTGAAGTGCTTAGTGTATTGAACTGTATTGGAAGCATAATATCTGTCATCTATCTGACGCTTTAATGCCGGTAAGATCTGCAAAATGTATACATTTTAAACTCAAGGAAGAAAATATCTAAGCCCGTGCCATCCATACATACAAGGTCGTTTAGTTCGTGATGGCGCTGACACAAAAGGCACCAGTCTCTGCTATGTATATATCCTCTATGAGTTTCCAACTATTTGGAGCCAGCGTAATACACAAATATTTGCTCAATGGCACCAATAAGGCTCTCCCCATGAGTGCATCATTTATACAACATACAATATTTTCTCCTGCATGAAACTGATCCTATTAAGTTGTAGATGACGATCTGCCTTCGTATTTGGACCAGGAAGCATGCATCGCTTAAGAAATCATTTGGCCTGTACTGGTTACTATTAATTAGTGAGCAAATCTACTCATCTAAATTACCAATGAAATCAGTTAATCAGCCTTAGATAAGCTCTTTAGTATACTGTCCCTTCCCCTAAAATGAGGAAGCCTAATCTAGCAATATAGTGTTCATGGGCTTAACATATTTAAAATTGTAAAGCTGTAGAATCGGCGTAATATGTTATTATAAATGGACCGTGCCAGTTTGATGAGCCTATGATTACCTCCCGTCTACACCGAAGTCGAAGAAAGTTTGGAAAACCCATAACTTCGTTTGCAATGAGTCATCCATAGTTATATTAATACTGATTCTTTTCGCTAACACCGTCTGGCGATTTGTTCTGACTCATCACAACAAATAGTTTTTCATGTTTGCAAGAATATTGTAGGTGTCGTTTTAATTTTTAACCGAGTTCCAACAGGACTTTCTCAATTCGACTGTTTTTTTTGTATATATGTTACGGAATTACTCCGTCAATTGTAGACCGATTTTCAATTTTTTTTCTTTATTCGAAATTACGCACTCTTGTGCTGGTCCCATTGTCACCAAGGGAAAATCTGATGAGAGGACAGGGAATCTAGAGCAACCCTCGCTGTAGAGCGCCGAGCGGCTACATCCTTCGAAAAAGCTAAACTTGTCTAAATCATACCTATTTTGGCTAAAAACAGAACGTTTATGAAAGTCTGTCTTATTTTGTCACAGTTATTTTTTTAACAACTAAATCTGTTATGTTGCTAAATGACAAAAAGAGTGTACGGCGGTTATCTTTACAAATTGTGCGATACATGTAGTCGTATAATAAACGTTTGCTTAGAGTATGTACGGTCTGAAACTTTAAACATAATCTTGCGGGACGTTACGTTACAGACGTGCAAGGTGGTAGGGTATCTGCTCATATGGATGGCCACCACCACTGGTCTAGAATATTCCGCCATAACAACCTTGAAGTGTGTTCCGGAATTAGTGGCAAGGTTCCAGACTCCCTCAAGATTGCAGCAGCGCATTTGTAACGTCTTTGGTGTTGCAAATGTTCATAGGCGACGGTCATCGCTTACCATTAGGTGGGCTCTCTGCCTGTCTGCTGAACTCATGCAATAAAAACACGTGTGCGTCCCGGGAAGCCCGACAGAAGTGATAATTTAAATTAATCTAAGTTGAACTACTTATTTAATATTGAAATTGTTTAACTTGAGAAAAGCTTAAGTTATTACTTAAATTTTATGCATATTAATATGATAATGTAAGGAAAGGTTATTTATTAATAATAAAATCTTTTATTGATTATAAAATATATTTTATTTTTAGTTACAATTTTTGAATGTGTACATTAGAAGTTTGTGTATGTACATTATGAGTATCATTATTTAATCTAATTACCGAAATACGGCTAGTGCTGTGGGTTAGAGTGAGAGAGGATGAACCAACTAGGAACCAGCCTACCGCTGCCGTATGCGTGAGAGAAAGGGAAGCCAGACAGACTGGCGCTGTAACACGTTACGTAACGAAGCAGTTTACCCTCCCATAAGAAGTTATCACTTCACTTCACAAAAAAAGTTATACAACGTCAACTTGTCATATTGTCATATATCAATGCAGTCTCAGTACACTATGTATCCCGATCATATCACGCCTGGGTAAACAGTAATGGATTTCAGTTGAATCACGTGGCTGGGCATTGTATTATAGAGCCTGAGCGGCGGGTCAATTGAAAGATAAAGCCTCCGGGCGTTTGGCCACGGGCATTAATTAAGTGCAATATAAGCGGATTAATGCCCAATAGATTATAACTACGTAGTTATCGGAAAACAGCTATGTACTACCATGGAAGATTTATCTTTAAAATTGTTGTTAATAAGTAACAGAAAAACGGGCTGTTAGACGAGCAAAATACATCTCGTCAGAGACGCGCTAGAGTGTATGCATATCTATATATGTAAGTCGTATACATATTATTGTCTATACCCTTGTGGTCTCTAATTTTATGAATCAAGAATACTTTGAAAGTTATGAAAATCGTGCAGTAAATACTGTAACATTACTATATTTCCTTTTATTTTAGCTATAATTTTCCGAACACTACCTAAGATTTTTTGTCGGGGTGTTCTTTATCGGTCTAAAATTATATTTACAATTTTATGTATACTATTTACAGTTCTTTTATATTTCCCTAATTATGTCTTTTTATTACCGTAACACCAAAAATACTACCAATGTGCTGTCGCTCTCTAAAGGCAATCATAACATATTTGATCAAAAAATGACTGAAAACAAATTATCTGTGTCTTTTTATTTTGGACTGATTATTTTATGAAGTTACATACTCATGATTTATTATTGATATCTTGGTCAGGGTAATTATAGATTTATACACTTGTGAGAACCCCAGGCTTCGAACGCCATCGCTCCGAACGGAATCGCAATTTTACCCTATTTGACGATGGCTGTTATATATCCACACTCCGAACGATTGCTCGACTATACTAAATCGTTAGCCAACTGCTTGTTCAAGCTAAGTCATGATACAAAAGTTAATAAACAAAAAGAAATCTTTAACCTTCTTCCGTCAGTATAAACCGATCTAAGCATAGCCTCTCCAATCAAACTGGACTTCAGACGTCAATTTGGCAACCGATTTTGTAACAATCCAAAGCTGCCAATACCCTGAGAGCAATTTCGAAACTGTCGCCCGCAGGTCACCGCTCGGAATTAACATCTGTCTATTAACAGAATTATAGTCCAATCAACATCGAAAGTGTGCACTGTAAGTTATGGTTATGACATTTTTTGGATGATGTTTCTGGAGTTCAACAAGGTCTAATTTGCATTTTCTGTTCAATCTATAATTTTGAAGTATACTTCAAAATTGGAATACACACTAGCCAATAGATGATTGTCACATTAAATCAGTTTACAATCGGTATAAATAGGTATGGAAAGAACAGTCTGTACGTATCAACGAACTCAGTAGCTATTTTAATGTATTATTTGTTGTATTGAGAAAAGGGTGTGTAAATGAGTATATTTATAATTACGTCATTAAAACTCAGTTCTCTTTCTTTTGTTTCAGGTACATAAAAGTCTTCGGTTTCGAAATCTACAAATTTCCTAGCTATGGGTAAGAATTTTCAAAGTGAAAATATTACCTACCTCCATTGGATCAACAATACAGTATTTCAAATAAGTATGATAAGAAATTAATACTGAGATATAAGTTATTGGTAACTGGTAAGTGATGTGACGGAGGAATGTGGAGGGCGAATGCTTCTTGATCACAAAGAGAAGATCTGGTAAAGAATACCGGTCATAATATGGGGTATGCCTAGCAGGAATAGGCGTAACAAGTGTTACAGAGAATTTGTATAAAACACAGCATTAGCTTGAACTTCACAAACGCGATTTAGGGGCAAGTGACTTTTTTTTGTGTACATATGCTTACAGAATGAAGAGTGCACACCGAGATATATATAGTAGTTCATTAGATAGTGTAGGTTTTAAATAGTAAAAGTGCGTAGAACGGGTATTTCTCAAATTATTTATGATTGAAGATGGTGCTATGTGAAAGTAAAGACTCGTATAGCGCCATCTTTGTCTATATGTGTAGCTGTTACTATAATGCTGTTATAACATAGCTTTAATGATTCGTTAAAAGTGGGGCCTCATCTGGGATAATGTTACAGTTGTTGGCCTTTTCACATAGTGGCGATGAACGTGATGTTTTATTTGCGATGCAATGCTGTCTTTAATTGTTATTGACGTTGCATATTGACAGATACCTTATATATACACTAACGTGGCTATTCGATAACGGAGTTATGTTTAATCTATACTAATATCACAAAGAGGAAGGATTTGTATTTTTGTATGGTTGTAACGAATAAACCCAAAAACTACTGGCCGATTTCAATATTTTTTCACCAAAATATTTACATATCAATGAATTAATTTCCTTACTAGATAACAAACCAGCAATTAACAGAGAGGAACAGTAATTACTGTATCGAAAGCTATATTATTGCAATTATCTCCGCTTTCCGGTCTAGTGCGCAACGTTTGCGAACAGTGCAGGCGAAATTGTTCACGTCTATCTATATTTAGAACCTAAAGTTGTTTGTCTATGGTCAGTTCTAAGCAGAAATACCTTATTTAATAATCTTCCCAGTCCTGTACTTGAGCTTCCTCATTTTTAAGGGGGATTTGCGTGGTGCATACGTCGACTATCTCGATATGTAGGTTTCTACATTTTTTTCATAAATGTAATTTTATCATAGCTCCCACTGTAATCTATGCATGCCATTGACAGTCCTCCGAATATTGATTAGTACCCATTCATTTTGATTAGTGAATAAGAATGTATGTATCAATACTTAATATTATATTTTTTCTGAGAATGTTGCCTGCTGCAAACGATTAAAAACATTCACAATATTTTAAATCATCATAGCCCTTGAAATATGCGCTTGCGCTTCTGAAACTGTAATGTGTTCCCCTTGAACTATGCGGTGGCATGTTAAAATACAATAAATCGGTTTGTAAGTTTGTTAAGAAATGGCATATTTTCAATTTATAATATCAGCTCATAAACCCCTTAATGTTGAGCCTGAGGTTTTCCGTATTTTAGGGAACTGACAGTATATTCGTTGCAGTTTATCATACTTTATCCTATCCTACATTTGTTGGTTTCACTTGATAATAATCTCGATATGCAGATATTCTCAAGATGTCTTTAATTATTCTCAGCATGTGATTAATGAACTATGCATTAGATGAGACGGTATGCCATGACTTTCTCCTGGCTAATATTCGAAACCACGTCCTTCAATTAGATGCAGGTACTTTAACCACTAAGCTACCACTCTTTATTAAATGCTATTGCCCGTTAAGATTCCTCTTATAATATACCTTTAATTAACTAATTGGTAAAAGACACACGATCCACTTTCATCCGAACATAAATCCTCAGTTTATAAAGCTGAATCCTAAACAAACTTTGAAAGGGTTCCCATTACAGCTTCCTCATTAATTATATAATTGTTTTACTCTCCTTCAAATATCATTAATTTTCCTTAAGTTTAAAAGGAAGTTTTATGCGAGCCTCTGTTGTTGTTTGTAAATCTTCAAGGGTTAATTTTGGCGATCAAATTTCTTTCTTAGAATTAATTAAGAGTTTAATATGATAGATAACGCTTTATTGCTAAGATTTTTTTTAATTACAATTAAATTTATTTTAATACTATTAAAATTAATAGTCATTTTGTAGAAAAGTTTACGATAACGCTACAAATTCCTATGGATGTGATAGCCATACAGTCCTATCTGAAATAGACTTTAGTTATAATTCTTTCTTGGCAAAACAAAACACAGGCCCTTCTAAGCTAATGTAGGGTACATTAAAATATATTCTTAGTTAACCTAACGAAGACCCAATCTAAGTCTATAAGTTAAATAAAACCCTAGTTGTTTATAGCATATAACGCTTATAAATCAGTAATTCAATTGATTTAATTGCTCAAAAACATGGGTTCCAAAGCGAAGTAAATAAAACAAAGCATTGGAATCAATAACAGCAATATAAAAGCTTTGAAAACTAAAAGGTTTCAATGTTTACGTACCTGTATCGTATACCAATAACAGATTGGGTGGCGCGGCAAATAAAGGCATAAAAGCATGGAGCCAGTACTGTCCTGGCCGCAGGCAAATCCGATAAGCCCGACGCTATGTCTATTCGGTTAAAATTGTAATCTTTATCATTTTGTATAACAGTTCATTGCCAATTTTGTCAAAAAAAGGTTAGAAGATAAAGCACTTGCGTTCCATTTTGATGATGTGATATCGAATAGGGAAGCAGAAGTACACCATTTAGGCAATTTTGCTGACCTAATGTGCATTATTTCGCGGTCTTTCATTCTGTATTGCAACATGGCGTCGAATTATGGAGACTTTCCGCTGATTGGCTGAGAGTTTTCCGACTGCAGAAGAAAGCAGTGAGAATGATAGCGCATGTACAGCAAGACGTGTCAGCTAGACATTATTTTAAGGATCTTTCTTTCTTTGAATGGAAAATACGTCAGAGTGAACATAGATACTTACGCTGAACGTGGCAGCACGCATTCTTACTGCACTTGGGATAGGGGAAGGCTTTCATCCATATCGTGCTCGTATGTAATGGGACCTTCAATCTATAATAGACTACCTCTCAATATAAAAGAATCCGAAAGTCTCGGTTTTTTATGAAAAGATTAAATAGTTACCTTATCGAGCAGACGCCTTACTCAATAGAAGACTTTTTTAATTTAAAAAGTATTTAATTACATGATGTATTTTTTCTTTAATGAAAATTGTAAATGTAGACGATATGACATGTACATATAATTATATTATTGTACTAAATAAATACTTATGACTTATGAATGATTGTTACAATTACAAATATCGTAATGAAAGTTCTATATTGAGATAACCAATGCGTAAAACCCGTCAACCTGCCAACGAGAGTGTCGTATACCGTCCACTTTTCAAAAATAAAAGGCCTGAACCCAGTAGTGAGACGTTTGTGGGTTTTTACTACATGAAATGTTCTGTTTCTAAATCACATACTCACTTGTTCCTAACCGCATAAAAGCCAGCTCGGCATTTGACCCATTTTCAATTCTCAACAAAAAATGTTCTATATGCAAGCGCGGAACAGATGTTTACGACTTGTCTTGTTTTGGACTGAATAAGATTACAAAATAGTAGACAAGAAAACCCTTTGAACTCGATTATTTATTAATTTCATAATTTTGCTATAATGATTTTTTTTTATAATTACTTATAGATAAACGGACTGTCAAACCACCTCATAAATATATAACAATTAATGCAATTGAAGTGTCTGTCTGTAATTTAAAAATAAATAAGAAACCTAACTGCGCATTGACCTGAATTTAAGAACCGTGCATAATTATACTCATATATTGTAACTAAAAGATATTACAACTTATGTTAATAATTTTTGATAGATGTCTAATTTTTAAATAATAATACCATTTTGGGCCTTGATTGACTTGGTAGTTTTAAAAATAAAAATGTAGTAAAAAATTAAAATGTAAATAATTTTTGTACGATGTTACAATTTATACTGGAAACTCGAAACAGTCGGAAACCATACATGCTAATATGTTCCCCGTTTCCCCTCAAAGTAGACTGGATTACCCACCTATCTAGGTAGAAACTTTAACCAAATATCATGTTCGAGGGCCACCCCACGTCCGGTATCGTATAGCCGCAGAGTGCTACACTGATTGACAGCAATATTCCCTGGACAACCCTAATAGCCCTGCCCCTCATATTACGGGGAATTTAATAAACATAGACGTGCAACGCAGGGATTGCACAACACTATTTGGATTATTCCCCAATCACCGCATACTGATTGAAATTTCGATATGAATTTTAACGTAACTATAGGTGAATTCGGCTTTGAGCTGAATATCAATCTGGAAGGGACAGCTAATTGTGTTCGGTGGGTTTTATTGTGTATTCTCACGTCATACTGTTATTAATAGTGTGTAAATGATGTGCGTACTTCAAAAGATATAACGATCACCTATATCTTATAGAGCTGTAAAAAAGTCTTATAATCGTATTCAAAACTTAAAAGAAAAGATACCACCCAATGAAGAAGTTCTGATTTTGTTCGTTGTAGCGTAATCATTTTAAGGAACGTCTCTCGTGGTATTTTAATTCCTCCATTGCCCGTATTAATTATAAGCATATTTTTTCTTGGTATGGGAGTATATAATAAAATGTCTGTTAAATTCGTCTGTTGGATTTGTTTATTTAATTTTTATTAAACATGAATCTATCTTATCTTTCTTTGGCCTAATACTAAATTAACCTGAAGAACGTTTAATTTAATATTTTGCAATAAATAGAAGTTATGACATAATAGGTACACTGTAATAGTACTTATTTTCTAAAACAAGATTGAAGGTAATGGTCGTCTAGACAAAAATAAATATCTAGGAATAGATGTTATTTATTTTAATTATATTCTAGATGTTAATATCAATTATCAAGCATGTTAAAAACAAGTATTGTTTCACGAATCGTTAAAGGTCACCAATTTATATAAGTCCTCGGCCTAAACTTGAAGATTTGCATTTAAGCGAAAGACAGAGCAGGTGGCAGACAGGTGTGTTAGTCTGACTTATACATAATTTGATATTGGCAGAAAAAAAAACAACAGTTTACTACAGCAAAATTGTTTGGCCAGAATTGCTTTTGGATTTTAAAATGCCTGCAGGTATACCAACTTATTTTCTTAAGAAAACAACCAGTCCTTTTATTATAAGAACATATTTCGAACATTAAATTAAATTGACATGTTTCATGAAAGTTATAGTATATTTTGTATAAAACTTAAATTATACACCTACCTATACAGTTATTTAAAAATCAATAATTGATTATTAAAAAAGAAAAAGTTTCATATATTATAAGTATATATAATAATAAAATGTAGTGATATGTGCTAACCATTAACAAAGAACACATGAACAAAATGTCTTCTCCTTAGACAATAAGAAACGTGTTATTGGAGAGATTCTTAGTTTAAGTTATATCTAGTTATTTT
Source organism: Dendrolimus pini (assembly GCA_949752895.1). NCBI lineage: Eukaryota > Metazoa > Arthropoda > Insecta > Lepidoptera > Lasiocampidae > Dendrolimus > Dendrolimus pini. The sequence continues at coordinate 14,722,861 of OX457135.1, forward strand.
AAGTCAGATTTAAATTACTCATTAGTCTTATTTCCTAGATTAGATTTTAATTTTAATGTTGTATCACTAAGATGCATTATTTATGGAAAATACCTATAAGAGTTTTAAACTGCTTTCTGACAGGATACGTTTCCAAGATGCTGGCCACATTTCCTCACTAGATGGCAACGCTTATACGAGATAAAAAACATTTTGAAGAAAATTTAACTAATCTAGTACGTATAAAGAAGTGACGAAAATAAATGAAGCGAGAAGTGTATGTGAAGATCACAGCTAGTTGAGTTCATTATACAAATAGATCTACCTGGCCCTGGTGTGATAATAATTATGTAGCGCTTGTTACTTGACCGTTAGATTTATAAACCTTATTGATTTATGTAAAGCCTTTGGCTATTAGGCCTATATTCCTAAACAACACTTATTTATAATAACAAACCAAACCTGTTATGATAATCCACTCAAATTAAAATAATTTCTGAATTCACGAAGAGTTTTAAGCCAGCACGACATTTCAATTATATCGGTTTAGTTTGTGTTATGTTATTCAAATCTGATTGTCTACTGGACAACAAAGTTCAATTTTGATATCTAAAACGATTTTGTTTCAATAAATGGTAATATTTAGGTTTTCGGCCGGAATTCGAAAACGGATATAATGTAAAAAATTGATAATAGTCAGCAGTAGTCATAGGGTATTCAATATTTTAAAGCAAAATATATGTTTATTTATTACTAGAGTATACATAGCAGACAGGCTGAACATTAGACACCCCATCAAATGAGAACTGGTAACCGTGTGATTGTTTGTGTAGATCTCAACTCAAAGCCTTACAAACATGGGCGACTCGGGTTTCGCCTTCGTCGGGCTCCTATTTGTTAGTAATACAATTGTTAATACTTGACATTCAAAAATTCCACTATACAAAGCCGTATATATAAGAACTAGTGGTTGAAATTTGACTATAATTAATTTAAATTATAAGTTTGAACATTTTTAAGGTTCGTTGTCAAAGACTATATATACTTCTATAATTACAGATTTCGCCAAGGCTGTGTTGATTTGACTTTAACAAAAGAGTATATATGCGTGTGTGTGTGTCAAATACATGGTAGTGTGTGTAATGTCTTTTTATTAATTTAATGTATTTTTAATGCATAATTTAAAAATATATATATTTATATACTCGTCGCAACTTCTCTATATAAATCTTATATATAAAATTCTCGTGTCACAGTCTTAGTTACCATACTCCTCCGAAACGGCTTGACCGATTCTCATGAAATTTTGTGTGCATATTGGGTAGGTCTGAGAATCGGACAACATCTATTTTTCATCCCCCTAAATAATTTTTTTTTTAATTTTTAGATAATTTTTTTTATTTTTATTTTTATATGATACAGCATTAAAAAATACATACAACACTACATTTTCAACCCTCTAAAATCAACCCCTATTTTTTAATCGCGATATTAGTATTTTTATAATTTTCTACTGGGATGATTTAGATTTTAATTTGAACCAGGTAGATGGCGCTGCAATCGGGTACCAGAATTTAGGTGTTCTTTTTGTTGTTGTATATATTGTAGTTTGTCCCGGAATGGTTTAAATAAACGATTGGACCCAGTAGATACTCCTCTTAAACGCTGGGCCTGATTTTGATGTTTTTTTTTGTTTGTTCAAGTGGATTTGAGAATAGATTATTTAGATTAACATTTGGTCCCGGTAGATGACGCTGGAATCGAGTTCGAGATTTTTATTTTTTAAAGGCAGGACAACGTCTGCCGGGTACAACTAGTTAGAATATAATATAAATATAATATAAGTGCGCGAAATTTCATATTCCTCCGTCCGCTCAATTTTCTTGACAAGGGGTACAAAGTTTTTGCTTCACGTATTGATATAATGATTAAGAGTTGTATAATAAAATGTTTAATATCGGGTAGCACCTAGCAGTAAAGATTTGGACCCATAATCTCAAACAAACAAAAAGGAATTAAAACGTAAAAAACGAGAGTGAAGCCTGCACATAACATATCAATGAAATTTGATTCGGTTTGACATATCGTATCCCTGGAGTGCATCCGAATGTTTCACGCAAATCTAATAAACCAACCGTCAATAGTAATGAAATTGTATTTTGAATGCCACAGTGATTGTCGATATTGAACAAAAATGTACCTTAGTACATTTTATATTAGTTGTGTTTTAACGTAGCTAATATGGGGGACTCTTATGATATTGTTACGCGTTGCGGGACTCGAATTAAAATGCCATGAGACTTACTATAGAGTTTATTAGAACTATACAAATACATATAACACAGAGATAAATATAACCGAACACACCAAGTCCAAACGTAATGCAGAGAAGGTCGTAATTCAATAAAACGCGCAAAGTCCGCCATTTATTAGATTCCCGATTGTAGTACACACGTCTCGCTTCACTCGTGGTTATCGTTCAACTAACTCCTCCCTCAATCGGGCCATTGCTTTATATTGCACAGATGCAATATGTCCGCCCAGCCGCGTAGACCGAATTTCTTAGAATCAGCTTGTACTTTGAATCCGTAGCACCTGGCTAATAATCACAATACAACAATAGGCCGTATGCCAATAAGTAAACAAAAGAAGACGACCATAAAAGAATTTAAATGTTATTAGTTCAAATGCCGACGGGTAATAAATGTGCTTTGTTTCAGATATGCAAGTGGGTTTTGTGTTTGTCGGGACCTGAGTTGTAACAATATCGTGATGACCCTCCGGCGGTTCCTCTGTCTGAATTTCTGTCTATATTGTACATCCTAGCAATATTTTCTGAATAACTACCAACTGCGTCATATGTCGCTCGCTATACAATTATAATGTGGTATCGCATACAATTTTCAGTGTAGGTACATAGACATATATAGAGTAACGTAGACAATAACGGTAGGCAAATCTTGAAAAATATATTTATGTTTCTTAGGAACTTTCTTATTTAAATCAATAGTTAAGTTAATATAATGCTCGCTTCTAAAGTCATAAAAAGTGAAAACTTTATCATAATAAGTGTGCAGATTTATAAAACAAGTCAAAATAGAGCTCAAAAAATACTTTAAAAAACTTTTCATCATGTATTGAGTCTCTTTAGCACATGAGTAGGTAACTGTTATTCTTTTTGGATACGAGTATAGAATATACAGTTATCAACTTACCTATCTTCGTTGGACTTAATTTTTATAAAATGACCCTATATAACATAATAATCCGTTGAAATTAAGAAGTGTTATCAAATGGACTAGGCGTTACGTCGCAGTAATTCTTTTTCGTTTTGACTGATTCTTCTCAAGCATCAGATTACATATATCATATGAAATTTATTGTAAAACAAGTATGTATATCAACAACACAAACTGGCAAGGGGCCATTTGTATCGTTAATATTGAAATTATATGTTGTACCCGGATGCAAATATGAACGGGTCTGGTTCTTCTATGTGTATACGCCTACCAGAACCACGTCAATTAAAGGCTATTTAAATCTTTACAAGGTTACATCTATTGAGTTCAGAGATCCATTTTTCCTTAGTTCTTTTACGTGTTATTGTGTTGCTTATTTTATTTTCTTCATAAAAGGCAACTTCTTGTACTATAGTAATAGTCATGTATATTGGATATATTATATACCTACAAAAGAGGGATTCAATTGCATTGAGAGAAAGTGTTCCAAGTGTGAATCGAACTCAGAGGCACTTCAACAAAAGACACAGAACGTACCGCACTAAGTGTGTAGTTTTCTGCAGTTTATGTTATTGTTATATTTGCTACTTAGTTTTTCAAATTATACGAAATTAAGACCATAACATATTATTCAACTTTCATAGCTTTAATATAAACGTAACAAAGAATAATACTATTAATGACACAAATAACAATTTTATGGTGACAACCGCAATTTTTTTTATGTCTACTTTCTCTCCATAACAGCGACCTGTTATAAACTATTGTGTGAAAGTAATAAAAAATAGGTACTTATCATTAGAAATGTAAGGGAAATTAAAGTGGTTTGGTATACCGCAAGAAGAATAATTTTAAATATTGAAGCCTAATTCCAATCTCACTGTTTATAATATTATACTTGTTTATGGTATCTTAGTCACCTTATCTTACTTACCTTGCCTTACCTTAATATAACATTCATGTTCATTCATCTGCCTGTTTGCATCTTTCACAACTATTTTTGTCCTAAAAGTACTGGCACATTTTACAATAATTCCAAAACAAAGTATATAAAAAAGCGTATTTTAAATACTGCTGTCATATCATTTGTTTAATATCACAGTATAAATAATTTGAATCACTGTTATATAGCAATCAATTAGCTCTTCATTCACTTGTTAGAATTACGAAGTCAACAGATTTGATGACACTTGATTTTTCTGTCAAGCACTCTACTTTTTGGACAAAGTAGATAGATAACAGGAGTTCACGTAACGCTTGGATAATAATGATCTGTATTGAAATATGAACTTTTGCAATCAAGAAGGCAACAGAATATAATAGTACCTAATAGAATGATACCTATTTACAATTTTTTAATTTAATATTCTGTTAATTAAGTGCTGACATAGTCTTAACTTAAGCATAACTATGGATTACTATGTCAGACGATTGACATTTGTGTTAAGTATTTAAGATGTCGCATACAATGCTCGTCAATCAAGTTGGACGTACAGCGATTACCTTCGCTTCACGTAATGTGGATGTTGACACTTATTTATAGGTAGAGGTAATTGATACAGTCGTACTGATAGCTTCTGTAGATCTATTATACGTTGTACAAATACTTAATGTCCCTATAATGAAATATTTAAATGTTTATAATCGGGTAATAGTTTTTTTTCATCATTGCCAATGCTGTGAGACAAAAAAAATTTTTTTTCGATGGACATATGATTGATATTAATAAAATGATTATAGCTAAATACAACAAATAATCAAAAAGAAGACTTATTTATATTGTTTTATACACATAGTTCCTCAAGACTATAAGTAGAATACTGACTGAGCCTAGATCACCGTCTTCTGTGGGTAAGGTGCTTAGAAGGCTGGCTACGATTCCTCGCAGGCTCGCCATACTGATCCGTTGCCCGAGGTAGGCACCACCCTTAAATAAACTAGTTATTTTAGAATCATGTTTTTTATTTTAGATAATAGAAAAGTGTCCATGGTTCAGTTTACGTGAAAATTAGCTACTTTTTCGCAAACAATTATTTTCCGAATCTTAGTTTCTAAAGGACTATATGAGATAATTCTCTCTCTTTTTTCTTTCACCATGTCCCAATTAATTGGGGCGGCTAATAATTCTATGACATAAATGTGCAGGAGAAATCTCATAGAAAATAGTTTCTTACCATAAATTAATGTCATAAGTGTATTAGTTTCTGTAAACATTAGTCATAAATTTCAGATTTTGATATTCAAATTAACTACCAAGACTTATAAATTAGTTATTTTAATAAATTTCGCTACTAATAAATAAGCATTCTACCAGTCGCAATGTAATACATTATCTCATTGAAAACATTGAGCGCCATAGGTTAGAAGAATTTATTGCGCAGTAGTATTAGTAGGGCAATGATCATAAAATTTATTGTAATAATATTCAGAGTGACGCGATGCCTTCCGGAACAGATAATATCCTTAATTCATACCCCCATCCAACCGGAAGTTACCATTCTAAATCAAACATGGCGCCAATCCGTGCGATGTGGTTCTTGAACGGAGTTCGCATATTTTAATACCCATAATGGTATTCCTAAATCTAATGTAAATTTACGCTAGTCTGCAACTCTAGGATGGTTTTATTGACATGTAAGAAAAGTGACTTGTTCATATTTTTGTTTGTATTGCCTTAGGGATATAAACTAATTTTTATTTTTGGAAAATTTTGTATACTTATGCTATAATTATGTAGATATTTTAGAGATCGTATATTAAGGAAAACCGTTTTGAAGGTTCGTAGAAATTTTAGTAAAAGTTGGACTCATATAAATTTGTCCTGTTTATCAGCGTGTCTATGAACGAGACTGGTGTAATGGAGAACTTGGATAATTAGGTCAATATGCCCCGTAGGATGATATCAATTCAAAAAGCAATTCAGGTAAAAAGTAACATCATTCATATTTGTAATAAAAAGTCAAGTTTTAAGAATTTTGTCAATACTAGAGAATTGTAATCAAAGTTGAGTACGTCATTTTTCTATTATTTTTGAGTGTTGAAAGTTAAGTGTTCCCAATTCTTCCAGTTCCCCTTACATGTAATTGTCATTTTTCTCAAAACAAAAAACGTTTATTTATAGATAAAGTATGACAGGAATGTATTTTCTATAATTAGATTTGTAATTTATTAACTTTATGCTCACAATGACATATCTACTAGCTACTAGAAATAATGTTAATACCATCACTAACTCGTTAATTTTTATTGTCTTAAATTTCCCGAACTGACCGATATCCAACATAAACTGTGAGGAAACTGTGTTGTCAAAATGTTTAACATTCGCGCCGACAGTTTAAGCGGCGCATAGTTTACTTACCCTGACGATATGTTTACATCTGACCCAGAAGATCGATTGCCAAATATTGTTGACACCTGCTTTCATCTTTAAAGGATTTTGTAGTACACAAGCTTTTGGAAGTTATATTAAATGTAAACAAGTGATTACATCACTGTATATTGTGGATTGACCTCTTTAAGAGTTAATACTAATTTAGCCTCCTTGAGGACGCAACCCACTGCTGGAATGGGTCAACCGTGGGACAATCTCCACTCCAGAACAGAACTAGGGAGATCAGCTCCCTCATCAGTTTTTTTATAGGTTCGTAAAAATATTACGCATCTCATATTTTATCCCGGTGAAGACCTCGTGGATATATTAGACTCAAGATACAGCCGACCCAGAATAACTCGAGCACTACCATCATCATCCTAGTAAGGTGCCATGGTACGTGCAGTATACGTATAAAAATATTATGATGTGATGTTTCGATACTTTTTCTCTTATTATTGCGAAGCAGGCAAGCAAGCGGACGGACCACTTATTGCAAAGTGGTTACCATCACCTGTATCGACAAACATCGGTTTGCAACACCAGGAGCGATTCCACCGCATTGCTAGCCTTTAGGGTAGGATTGAGACACTGGAATAAAGGGGATATGATAGGTCAAGGCTAATGGTTGTACGTCGATATTCTGCGAGTGCACGGTATCACACCGTTCGAGCCAGACCCTAAGAGCTGCTATCGGATTGCTATTTAGCCGATTTATGTTTGTGGTTACTTTCATTTACCGAAAAACATCGGTGGTTTCAACCACTAAATGTAATCGATTTATGATATTACTGCAACAACTTTTGGGGTAAATTAGCTCAAACATTGTTTCTAACACATAAGAATTTATATACAGTCGTTGGCTAAACCAAAGGTTGTTTCAGATTCATTAGTATTCAGATAGGTATGTGCCGCGCCATTTTTGTATTACACCCGTCTAAACTGCTAAAAACAAATTGGTGTTTGGTGACATTCTTTATGATATAATATTATGTCTTTTGATTCTTATCAAAAGTAGTAGTATGTGAGCGTTTTACTTGGAGGTTTTGGTAAAATCTCGTATTTTAACAAAAAATTTTTTAGATGTCGAGGCATTATGATAGGTAACAATAGCTCAATATGATTCTGGCGGATTGTAATCGGCTAAGTGTGTGTTTGTTCACACACAATTAAGGATTCTTTAGAGATGTTCAACTATTTTAGACATTTAATCACGGAACCCTAAAAATAATTTCAACTCAAAAACTACTTGGCGAATCTGGTCCAAACCGATTTTGGTTGTCAGAGATGTCCTCACGCCGTTTTCCTTTAACGTCAGCACTCGATAATGATTGTAATATCTATAGTTTAACATAGAAGTTCGGCGATGAAAAAACTGCTTGTTTGTTGATGTAAACTGCAATCTAAATCATAAGAATGTATAAAACGGGCGCCTTAGCGACTAAAAGTGATTTCTTTATATACTATTCATTATTTTATCGAAATTTTTTATTGAAATTGACATTTCTCATATAAAAATTGTCAAATTCTAACCGTAGTACTAGTATAACAATGAATTATTAGTAATAGTAAAATATTACACGAGAGGTTTTCTTTTGTGCTATTCTACCAGCCAGTACTTTTTTGTCAGGGATTATAGTAAATACTTATTTCAAAATGTAAATTAAATAACAATTTAATGAAAAGTGATTTATAAGTATGAAATGATGTTACAAAATTGTTGAAATTTTTATTACAATTTATGCCGCGATTTAACAGTGCCTATAAAAATACATGGGACGTGCGTCGCTTGTATTATCTATGGTTCGCATAGTTTTTTAAATGTTTTGACAGCAGGAAAATTCGTTTCCCAGGGATGAAAGGTCTTTTTTTCATCTATCTGATCAGGCAACTTACAGAATATGAGAAATGATAAATATAATTATAATATTTATTTCATCCAGACTTAAGTTCATCCATACTATCTGTACCTAATCTTCTTATATATAAAATTCTCGTGTCACAGTGTTAGTTACCATACTCCTCCGAAACGGCTTGACCGATTCTCATGAAACTTTGTGTGCATATTGGGTAGGTCTGAGAATAGAACAACACCTATTTTTCATCCCCCTAAATGTTAAGGGTAGTCCACCCATAAATATTTTATTTTTAATTTTTAGTTATTATTTTTATGTGTTGAACTTTGTCCCGGAATGGTTTAAATAAACGATTGGACCCAGTAGGTGGCGACGGTGGCGATACTCCTCCTAAACGCGGGGCCTGATTTGAAATTTTTTGTTTGTTGAAGTGGATTTGAGAATAGTTTAGATTAACATTTGGTCCCGGTAGATTACGCTGGAATCGGGTTCTAAATTTTTATTTTTTAAAGGCAGGACAACGTCTGCCGGGTACAGCTAGTAATATTATAAATACGAAAGTTTGATTGGATGGTAGTTGCTCAATAACGCCAGAGCAGCTGAACGGATCTGGATGAAATTTAGTACAGAAATAGATTTAAGTCCGGGATTTTTATATTGTTGGACATAGTAATTACTTGCAATCTAATTTATCTTGAAGTAGGTCTATTAACTTGAAACAGAGGAGCGCCTATTTATTATATAGGAACCGGCTGTGACCATCAATTATACACTGCAATATCATATGAATATAACGTTGATCATGCATACACACACATTCACACATAATGATTTTAAATATTGACTGGCCCTGATATAGCTAGTAAAGAACTACTACGTTCAAAATCAATACAAGATGCCTTTTATCCTCAGGGGACGTGTCCGGTCGCCGAGCTACTCTTTAATTTATTTCATCTCCTTAACTTTTTACTGTTTTTATTTAGTCATCTGATATTAGTCTCAGACGAAGGCTACTTGTCTTAAGACGACATACTTTATTTTTATGTCTGGTCTTCCTTTGCGAGTAATTATTTTCTTTTGACTGCTTATTCATACTCCATTTAGAGCGCCCTAGTCTATTATAATGTAAATAATAACAAAATTAAATTGACGTAGTCCTTTTTTATGTATCTTGACATATTTGGGATGATTTAAGAATGAAAAATCGAAATATAGTCGTGGTTTGACAAAAGAATAGGAATGAGTTGATTTAAAAATAATAAATCCTTAGGATAGGAGTCGAAATTAATACATTCAAACACATCTTTCCTTCATAAGTCCGTACTTGCTACTGGTGTTCCAATTATACATTTCAGTGTATAAACGTGGTGTAATTTTTTATCCACTTAACAGGATTTACGTAGGGTAAGTTATACTATTGTTGACATCCCGGCATACATAACTCCACCATAACCACAGTCATGAAGATTAGAAAGTAAAAATCCTTATTTTTTTTATTTCATGAGTTCAGGAAACAGGCAGATGGCCCCTTGATGGAAAGCGGTTATCAACGCCTATGGACATTTGCAACACCAAAGGTGCTACAAATGCGCTGTTGCTCTCTTAAGGGAGACTGGAAACTGGTCACTCTTGCAGGAACACAACTCAAGGTTGTTATGGCGGCATATTCTAGACCAGAGATGATAGCCATCCAGTCGGGCAAATGCCCTACCCCCCAGGGGTGGGGCATGTTGGGTTGTTTTGTCGCCTCTTACGACAAGCCGTCCGGTTGCAGGAAATTGTATTCTTTCTCCGTTCCTTTACGGATAAAATTAATTAATAAATAATTTTCTAACAAACTCACTCTCAATTCTAGATAAAATGCACAATAATATCCAATTTTTTTGGTTCGATCTGTTGAAGTAGATTTACATTGAAAATTACCTTTAAATATAGTATTTCCTTTTTTCATATCGTCTATTCATTTTATACTTTAGTCTTTAACTTAAAAAAAAATAATTAAAGTACTTATGTACCTATGTAATAATTTTAATTTGCTATAAGTACTCATGCAATCAAAGCAAGCACTTCTCGCGGCTGTGGAGAATTATTGGAAAACATTTGCATTTTCCGGCCAGTACAGCTATAACCCGGCTGCGATAAATTGAACATCAGGTGTATCTAAATTGCAGGAGGCCAGCGTGAATATTTAAATGGGCTGTGTAATACTGTGCACGTTAGGGTGGGTGTTCACTGCGTTCTACTTACCGTATATTACGATATACATAAAACGTACTGCGTGTTTTTCGCCTATCGTCTGATGCACGCTCGGTCCATTTCCATAAAAGCCTCTTCAATCTCGAAAAACGTTTCGGGAATTTCAATTCGCGCTTAGCGTTTTTATTCGTTCTCTTCTTATAAGTGATTTTCGCGTTGTTTATTGTTCAAATAAAGGTGATACTCCTCTTATTGAGAAGTCTATTCTAAAGTAGAGAGTAAAATTCTTAAGAGTTACGTCACTTCAACTGAAGATAATTCTATAATATCCTTAGTATTTTATTAAGTTTTCGCGACTAGTAGAAATAATTAAAACTACGTTTTAACGGTTTTGAGCCAGGTATTTTATTTTTATTCCGACATTTCGGCCACTTTTTCGTAGCCTTCTTCTAAGTCTTCCGTGATCACGACTACTGAAAAGTGGCCGAAATGTCGGAATAAAATTCATATACCACGCTTAAAACATAGCTACAATATGCTTATCTAAAATTCGTACATTAGTAATGTAGATAAGGACAACTTTATTGTTCAAACTGGAATTTGAAACGATAACGCTAGAGATTTATTGTAAACAATCACCTGAGTCGCAGTATAAAGCTATAATAATGTGAAGAATTTCAAGAAAATACCTTTACAAATTTATTTTTCTCTATTTCTAATTATAGCACACTCTGTTCTATTACGTAAACAGCCGGTAAAACTGTCACCGGCATAAAGCTTAGTGCTCACCGACGCCCGGTAACGATCACTAAACACGATTTATTGACCGAGTATACTGCGATTGTAAATAATAAACCACCGTTTAGTTTCGCTCATATTTTACATGAATGCAGTTATGAAAATATTCATGGAATATTTTCTATGAAACTAAGATTTTACGGCATGAAATGATTTCATACATTTCGTTATGTGATAAGCTAAAACGTTATTTTGCAAATAAGAAAAAACTGTCAAGAATATGTTGATTTTTTAAATCTTTCAGTAGTATTAAGCAATTAGTAACTTGAAGAGCTATTAAAATTGATTTATGATTTCAAGGTAGAAACCTTAATATATTAGTTAATTATTATCTTCATATTTACAAATTAATCAATTTGGTTTCTCGAATATCTGTTTTACTATGATTTATAACATTTTATCTTCCCTCGTCAAATGTGTTCGCAGATGTATATCTATTACTAACTTAGTTATAGTTAGTTCGAGGCCTCATAACAGTGAGTATGTCATAGATAGATAGATAGATAACACTTTATTATACACCAATACAAAAATGAACTTAAAGACTAAAATTATATCTAATTATATACAAAGGGTGGTCTTATCCCTAAAAATCAACCTCTTAAAGACAACCCCAAGAATGAATTGAGATGATAATGGCGAATGTGGTATACGTAACATATAGTACGCTCTATTTTCTTTGCCACATGCAGATTCGTATTGCGATCATAACAAATATCAAAAAAATGGAATTTTATCTATGTCTTACACCTACCAGTATAATAAGACACATTTATTATGCGATTACTAAGCGATTCCCCAGAAGCGTTAACTTTAGGCTTTGTCTGGTTATGTGTTTGATCTATTTTCGAAAAGAAATGTGATATGCTTAGCTGATTTGACGTGAAAGAATAGAAAAACTCGAGAGTTATTCTTTAAATTTGATAAGTTATATTGCCTTATTATTCCACTAATTATCATTTGGTATAATTCCTATGAGGCAAATTATTAATTCCTTATATAGAATTCAATGTCCACATTATACACGTGGTTGGTTTGATTTTATGGCCCAATGGTTCAACGTACATTGCACCAGGGACTGATTTATTAATATTAATTACTATTGCCTATTGTTTCAATGCTACAATCAAATCAAATAGTAAAGTACCGGTCTCGCATGACCGCGTCAGTCGGTCACGATTTTTTACTGACTATCTTCAGCAATATACTTAGGTAAAAAATTGATCACAAAGATTAAGAAGTCTCTTTGGCAAAACTTTTTGAAGGTTGTAATTGTCAGATCTGAATACTTCACGATTATTTTTCACATGAAAACGCCCCGACGTTCAACTGAATAAATGTTGTTGTTGTTATCTTGAACAACATCTTATCTGTGGCTAACTGTATATGTGAGTGTGTAGTCATAACTCGTCATCTACAGCAAGTTCGCCAAAATGCGGGCCTACAGATGTTTCATGCGCTTTCATATAACTATAATATGAATTACAGAAATTACAAAGCGTTATTCCACCTTGCAGGCATTAGAGTGCGGCGTAGGCTAGTCTGCAGACCAGGAACCTGCCTTAGATGTTAACAAGAATAGTAGTTTATTTTAATATACTAACTAATTGTGTGTTTTGCCAGTGAATTGTGTATCTAAATGTACTTCAATAATATAAAAAACGTGTTTTGTTGTCAGTCGGAAAATGGAGCCAGCATTTTGGGAGCCTTATATGTAACTTTTCATTTGGTTGAATGGTCTAAGATTATAGCGCATAAGCAGTCTAAAGTTTTTCCATACAATCACTGTTAATAAATAAATTGCCACTAATAAACACCCAAAATTGCGAAAGTTTTCCCCGCTCCTAAGGCTGTCGTATACAAGTCACGCGAACAGTAGTTTTTGATAGTTCATCGTGACGAATTCAGCGTAAGATCGTGAGTGTGCACTCCGCATGAGAAAGGTCGTTGACACCGATGCCGGTTCCGAATTTGGTAGTGCATGCCTGGACATTAATCGGCCGTCAATGTTCTTAGACGATCTTGGATCGCTTAGGATCGTCGATGATACGAAAAAGTTTGCATTGAGTTGTTATTGAACCCTTAATATTCGATGGGGGCAATAAAGGGCTCTATCGTTAATTTTTATGGTGGAGATTTAGGTATTTTATATTTAACAACTGTTAAGATAGCTAAGTTAGGCGGTTATTACATTGCGCTGTTTTTAAGATCCTTTCTATAAATCAGGATGCTGTTATAAGCAAAAATGTCGGAATGTTTAGTTAGGTCCCTCTGCATAGAATGCTTAAACCAGTGTTGTATTAAGTGTAATAATAGTATTAGCAACATTAAGCTTACAGTAATTATTATCAGAATTCGAATTCTTAGAAATAAGGACATTTTTATATATATATTTTGAACCGAATATACTCCTTCTATTGATTTAATAAGTCAATAATACTGCTGAATAATTATATGAGATATTGAATAGGGATGCGAAAAAAAACACCTAACGACAAATTCTAAAATTATTTATATATAAAAAACAAACTTTAAAATAATATCAATCAATCAAACAATAACTCTTTATTGTAAAGCAATACAAAAAACGAACTTTCAGACTAAAACTATGTCTACTTATGCACGAAGGCGGTCTTATCGCTAAAAAGCAGATCTCTGCCAAACAACCCCAAGAATTAATTGAGATTTATTATGAATAAATGATTTCGGATTTCTGAGATTATAATGAGATTATGTCATCATTTTAATTTTAAAATGTCATGATATAATTAATTTTAATTACTGATTAATCTATATATTAATACATGAAACAAAAAATTTGTACCCCTTTTTACGAAAATTGCGCGGACGGAGGAGTACGGAATTTCGCACCTTGTACTTTATATAGAGAAGGAGTGCAGAATGCTCATTTTTTTTTAAATTATGCATAAAAAATACATTAAATCAATTTTAAAAAAACATTACACACACTACCATGTGTTTAAGCTTCTATTGACCCCCCACACATGTCCCAAAAATAAAATTGCGTCCTCTAACAAATGCAAAGCTCATGTAAGATTTCAATGAACTAAAAATGTATCTCAGTTGATTTGACTGTCCGCTCCCTTATTAACAAGTGTGAATATCTATTCGAAATTAATTATCAAGATCTGTAAGAAAAGATTAAACTTAAGTAGGTACTCATAAGTTCTGTACCTACCGATTAACTGCAATGCTCCGCAATTGGCTTTCGGTATAAACCTTCTAATAGTTATTTTACGCATGGGTGAAACTCTCTGTTACGCTCCAGTGCTCCTAGTTTCGTCATTGTACCTTTGTTGCCGAATATTTGGTATGCTGCTGTTTTTACTTTAACGAAATTGCTGGCATATTATAATGCAAAGTACATGTATCTAAGACCTTAGATACAATTATGTATGTGGCCACAAATCATTTTGTCTCTTTTTTAAAAATTTCCAACACTATACTGTTATTATCTATCTATACTATTACTAACTTATAAATGGTTCGAGATTGTACAAAGCGTTTAAACCGTGAAGAAAGAGCAGAAAATATTTTTTTTTAAATTTTTGTCTATCTGTTAGAGCATCGGCATAGAACTAGCTTATATCCCGGGGCGTAGCTAAGGACACTTTTGTCCCGATAAATGACATCGTTTCCGAGAGTTACACGAAAATAGTGAAAAAGATGGCGTTGCGATCGCAGCTTTATTTGAAAATTCTGAACGTATATGAATGAAATTCGACATAGCGCTGGCACATAACCCGATTTAACACTAAAATAAATTTTATCTCGATAAATGGCATCGTTTCCTTAGAATAGACGAATTAGCAAAATAGATGGGGCTGCAATCACTTTTTTTCGAACAATAATGTACGTTGTCATAAACAACATATCATTCATGGTTTACTTCAAATCAAAGTTCTGCTACTCACCTCTATGCTTTGCTAGGCAGTTGTGTACATTGTTTCAAGTTGTTTCTCTGTTATTGTAGTGAATTTAACAAGAAACAGTTAAGTCTAAAAAATACAGAATATAACCTCATTTAACCAAATATGTTATTTATATTATTACGTTGTTATAAAATCTCATTACAAATCATCATACATATTTCATAAGTTTTTATTAAATTTATCCTCCATAAGTATAACTGGCTCAACTTTACAATAATGGACACTGAATTTTACGAAAATCAAGTTTAGGGGTATACATACGCCTTATATATAGACACTAGACCTCTTATTTGGGCTAGGAAACAAGTTTTTAGGGTCCACCAACAAGTTTTGAATGAATAATGGGAAAAACAAAAATACGTTTGATAAACAAGGTTATGTCACTTTTGTTGAAAAAAACTTTGATTTGTCTTTAGGAATACACTTACACCTGATATATAAACACTAAAACCGTTTTTTTTTAGTTTAGTAAACTAGTTTTGTTTTAAAAGTTTTGAATTAGTTATTATAATTTTAAAGTACATAACAATAAATCACAGTACTGTCACTTTTTTCATTTTACAACGATAAATAAATGTTACCAAATCAGTATGTCAATAATATCGATTTTTTAATTCGAATATCATTCGATATTCCAATAATATCCTTTTTTAAATACGAAAATTATTGTTATTGCTTATATATTACGAGTTTGAATGAGTAGTATTTGTAATCGATTTATTTTTATTACAAACATTGAGCATTAAGCGCGGCACTATGAATTATGAATGTTTTGCCGCCTTTTTATGAAATGAATGTGAATGTAGGTATTTGAGTTTTGTTTTCTGAATTTTCAACGACTTGTGCTGTTTTTGTTATTCTATTAATTATATTTACGTTAACTGGCTTTCTCACTGGACTTCGATTGCATCGCTTTACTCTGGAACTTGGCTTTTTTATTGGACTGATTGGATTACTCAACTTTTGACTTGGCGTTTTTACTGGACTTTGATTGAATTTTGGATCTGCACTTAACGTGGTTACTGATTTTCATAATGAGCGACTACGAACTGGTGCAAGGACAGTTTTCCGATGAAGCAGGGGGGCCATCTACTGATGTAGCAGGGCCATCTACTGATGTAGCAGGGCTATCTACTGATGTAGCAGGGCCGTCTACTGATGCGGCTGAGCAGTCTGCTGATGCGCTAAATGCTGATTACCATCATGACGATATGTGCATGCCTCGAAAATTGAATGTCAGTGATATTTTAAGTATGTGGAATTTAGGAGGCATAATACGGAAACTTGGCACTAATGAACAATGTGTCGCATTTAGTGAGCAAGAGGAGCTGGTCCCAACAGAAAAAAAATGCCCTGTATATCGTGCTAATATGAAAATTTTATATTCTGTTGGTTGTAAAAGTTTTGGAACATTTGTATGTGCGAAGGGTACATGTAAAGCAAAATTTGGAGGTAATGGCAGAAGAATATCACGCAGAAAAGGAACCTTTTTTGAAAACGCTAAAATTGATTTAATTCATGTTTATTACCTTATTTATGCATATGCTCGTGGGTGGTCTCATGAATATGCGATTTTGGAAGATCCTTACAAAGAGTTAAACTCAAAATGTTTAAGTTCGTGCACAATATCAGATTGGTATTCTTACTGCCGTGAGGTAATTGTTATTTATTACTTAGAAAAAAATCATGAATTTTCTGGGAAAATTGGCGGCCCAGGAAAAATCGTACAAATAGACGAAAGCAAGTTTGGAAAACGAAAATACAACAAAGGTAAATAAATATATTTAATTAAGGTTGTGTAATTAAATTCATTTTTTTGTAAATTTTGTAGTTTACTGCAGATTTTTTATTTGTTTCAGGACGTCATATCGAAGGACACTGGGTATTGGGGATGATAGAAGACGGGTCCCAGGATCTTCGTCTAGAAGTCTGTCCTAAAAATATCAGATCAGCAGAGGCTCTTATACCATTAATTCAAAAACATGTCGAGGTGGGAACAATTATACATACTGATTGCTGGCGGGCATATAATTGCCTGCCAGATTATGGCTATATTCACAAAAAGGTAAACCACTCTGATCCCGAGAACCCATTTGTAGGGGTAGACGGGATACATACGCAACGAATAGAAGCCCAATGGCGCGTCGTCAAGTCATTTTTCAGAAATAAACAATTTACAAACACGTCTAATTTTACGGACTTAATTATTGAATTCTTGTGGCGACGATACATCTTAAAATTTAAAAAAGATGCATTTACTGAATTGTTGAATGCAATAAAATTTGTGTATAAAATTAATTAAACCTATAAACATCATGTTTTATTAAAGAAATCCTTTATGTGAGTTTTAGGGTGTGATATAAATAAACAGGAGGTAAAATAATGATTATTTCAGTCAGGGATATCCTTACGGTTTCTCGCAACCAGTGACTTAAACGGTGAGTTGGTTGGGTTGGGTTAGTGTTTAGACCAAAGCGCACGATTTTTTTTTTTTTATATGACTTGACTTTATGTTGTTGGTCCGAAGACCTCACAACTTTACCGGGGTCTTTGGGGCGAGCGCCTTCGCTAGGCGAAGGCGCTCGAGCCCGGGGGCAACTTGCTTGAGGGAGCTCCCTAGGGAGTTTTACCTCGGCTGGACTGTTGCCATGAGAGGGGGATGAATCTGATGATGCCCGCCAATGGGCGACACAATGAACTAATTGAGAACGGGCGTCGGGTAATATAAAGCCCGAGAAGAAGGATCCCGGCGGAGCGGGATCGGCGGTTCGCGGCGGCCTACGCTATGTTACTGCCGTTTCGCGACGTGTTATGGCTGGGAAAGAAGAAACGGCGAAAGAAACTTCCCAGCAACACGCCTAGTCTATCCTGTGGGGGGGCTATGTCTCCTGGCGTCCCTCTCGAGGACGTGGAGAGATCGTGATTGGCGTTGTCTGAGACGCCGCCGTCTATGTCTGTCTGTCGGTGCCTGCCAGCCTGCCGTCCTAACCGCGGGCGGGCTGATCCGGGCCAGCCGTTTTGTAATAGCGTCGACCTTGTCCGTAAGGACATTACGCGGTCGTCGCACGAGAGCCTTTCGCCGAGGCTTGTAATCGGACGCGGACACGACGAGCGGATTTCGATGGTGCGGCGCGAGATCGAAATACTTACGCGAGAGCGACGTAATGTAGTTTTTGATGGAGTGAAGCTCCAGATCGCGGTGGAGGTCGACGTTACGCATATAGAGGGGAGCACCGACGGCTCTGCGCATGAATTTATTCTGCACGATTTGCAGTTTATTTAAATGGGTAGGCTTGGCATGGCCGAATACCACACTCGCATATGTCATGATCGGGCGGATGCATGTTTTATATAGAGTAAGCTTGTGTCTGAGGGACATTTTGCTTCGGTTATCTATCATGGGTGCTAGACGACCCATCACAAATCGCGCTCTATTTCGGACTATAGTGATATGCTCGTTGAAGCGCAAGTTCTGATCTAGGGTGACACCCAGGTATTTGGTGTGCTTTGCCCAGGGAATTTCTTGGTCATAGAGCGAGATGGCTTTTAGGCGAAGGGAAGCGCGTTTGGGGGAGCGAAGCGTGCCCGGGGAAAAGAACATTGCTGCGCTCTTCTCCGGGTTCACCTCTATCCTCCATTTACGAAACCATTTGCCTAGCTCTGTGACAGCTACCTGCAGCCGGACGCAGGCCATTTGTCTGTTCTTATCTGATGTATAGAGTGCGGTGTCATCCGCGAAGAGGGCCAGCTCCACATCTGGAGTTTTTGGGATGTCGCTGGTAAACAACGTGAAGAGTAGTGGGGACAGGGCCGAGCCCTGTGGTACACCGGCTGTGAGTGGGTGAGGAGACGAGCGCGTTCCCTCCACTCGAAAACGGAAGCTACGACCTAGGAGGAAGTCTCGCAAGATGAGCACGAGTCTGTCTGGCACACCGAACTGGTACAGCTTGTAAATCAAGCCGTTGTGCCAGACCTTGTCGAAGGCCTTAGCTACGTCTAGAAACAGGGCGGCTGTTCCTATAGAGCGGGGGCGATGGGCAAAGTGAGATAGTATGTGCTCCGTGATGCGGTGCACCTGTTGCACGCATGAGTGTCTGGCACGAAAGCCAAACTGCTCGTCGGGTAGTAGATGTTTGCTGATGGCAAAATCTCTAAGTCTAGAGAGGATGACCCTCTCGTAAAGCTTGCTGAGTGCGCTCAGTAGGCTGATCGGACGGTAGCTGGACGGTTTATTAGCCGGTTTTCCAGGCTTGTGAATACCGATGACATCTGCCTCATCAAAGCGCACGAGCCGAGCGAGCGAAGCGAGCGTGCCGCGGCAGCGGCCGGCGAGTGCCAGAACCGACTAGTTACCATTTATTTATTGATAACTATTTAGATGGTGGTTACAAATCGGTTGCGACATTTGTTGACCGCTGTCATGGTACACTTGCTTTGCTCGCGAGGATTGCGGGCTTTAGTCTGCGTTTTTAGACTGTATTAAATGTTTTTTACATTGACCACTAACTTTTCTTCTGCATTTCTGGTCTTTAGACACAAGAAATAAGTACACCATTTTGAAAAAAATTTGTAAAGTTATGTTTACAAAAAAAATCATATCTCGAAAACTACACGTCTCCTAGACATGGGGGTTGCAGGAGGGAGAAGTACTCTTCCCCCCCTTCCTCCTCCCCCCCTCCACTACTTAAAATTCAGTGTCCATTATTGTAAAGTTGAACCGTATAACTATATATAGTTCCTTTACCGGTGCTATACATTCTTGAAAACATAAAAATGTCAGTTTAGGTTTATTCTGTCAGGCCTTCATGACTCTTACAATAAAAAAGACTTTATAAATTGTATTAAAGAAATATATAAAGTAGAATATACACCTGCGATGACGACTTCCTTCCACCAACGCAATGCAAAACTCCTGCAGAGAATTTGATTACCGCTTCCCCTCTTGAATGAGTTATTAAAGTAACAAGTCTGCATCGCTCAGTAAATTGCTCTGACCGCGTTAATACTACGGCTATAAAGTTACCTGTTGAAAGACCTCTCTAGAGACCCCTTAAGGGATCTAGAGTGCTGACGAAATTTTCTTACTTAAGTAGCTCAAAGTAACATTACGTTGTAGAGGGTGCAGTCTATTCGGATCCATTTATGCCAAAATGCCCACAAATATAGTTAATCAAACAAATTGGGTAAGCGCTTAGCAGGGCACGCACGATAAAGGGTTTTGTAGACATTTTTGTTAACATCCACTGTTTTCATCATCATTTGCCAACGGACCCATAAAAAAGGAAATAATCAAAAATACCCCATATTTTTTTTTGGTAAAAGTATTTTTTCAACCCGTTACCTTAGTTTGCCATTTGAAATTCCTTCACAGAAATAGATCCTTACAAGCTACACTACGATTTAGTATAATAAGTATGTTTATGATGACAAAATCAGCCTATTCGATTCCTGACAAAAATAATTGATTTTTCAAAAATCAAATGATACCACTTTAGGTTTTGTCAAAATCGGCATCGAGACGCTTTTAATTGTTTTTCGCTATTTCGCATGTATAGATACCTATTTTTAGGATTTGGATCTGAAGGCCCACTTGAAACATTCATGTATACTTGCGTATTATTATGGAAAAAGACTAATATTTTCATGGTATTATGTAGGAGTATATACATTTTATACATATAATGTAGGTGGCCAGGCCTTATGATTAGTTGTTTCACGGTTCTACTGCGTAATTTAGATAACATTTTCCCGTCAAATTTCACCCATAAAAACCCAGTTGTTTCAGAGAAAACGACAGACCGACGGACGAACATGACGAAGACACGAGGGGTTCCGTTTGAGCAAGAATGACTACAGCACCTAAAAACGAGTAATAGACACCATTTTTTTCGCCAATATACTATCTAGCAAAATAACCAATTTAGGATCAACCTAAAGATAGCACAGTTTTAACCACTCTCAACTTTCAAACACAAACCTTACTTTCTGGAGCACAGAGTAACATCAAAGACGGTGCCAGTCCCCAGGGCGTCTATTTACAAACTCAAAATGACCCATTATAGCTAATTCCCTTATTCACGTTGTTTAACATCTTGACTTTTATGATGTAATTTGCTTGGTGTTTTAGTGGAACATACGTATTTATTTATATTTTATATGATCTAAGAGCCTGAGACTCATATCAGTATTGCGTCTATAGCTAATAATATTATTACAGAGTGAAATTCTCCCTTTGTTTCCTGTGTGACAATCCTTCGCAGAAATTCACTCGTACAAGCTACACTATGATGTGGTATAATTAGAGTTGTGTTTTTTCCCAAAATCACAAGAGTAACTGATTTAAAAAAAATCTAAAGATACCACTGTAGTTTTCGTTCGAATGTTTTTCGCTATTTTGTATGGTTTCTTATGTGGCCCTGGCGGCCCATTTGAAAAAATCCAGCCTATATAAACTTTCCAATGTGAATATAGACTAAGTATGCGAATAATAAGAACATGAAGAATAGAATGTCCACATTTAGCCAATTTCAATTTCTTAAATTTCTTGCAAAAATAAATCTTAAATTTCAATTTCTTGCAAAATGTATAAGGAATTTCTAAAATAAACTGTAGATTTAAATAATGCGTGATCTAAAAAAAATATCCTTTGTTAGTGTTACATAGACCGTGTAACTTTAATAAATAAATACACGATAAAAAGGGCCTCTGGATAGGTTCAAAGCCCTGTTCGGAACAAAAACTAGACCAATAAGTCTTCGATTCTTATTCTTTTAACTAGTTAGTCTGGATGTTGTTCCATTCGTTGACTTTTTGTAACAACACTGTTCTCCCACGTTGCATTGGAGAATGTGCTACACTCGACAGTCAGATACTAGTATAGGTACAGGTTATTTAAATTATTGCAAATATGTGTTTATCATATATCTATATTAATATTATTGAAGAGTCTATCTGTGATTTCAAATTGAATGTCAATATTTCAGTAAACGTTGTTATTTATACGATGACGAATCTTAATTCATAATTTTATGTCTCAGTCTGTCTGAAAATCTTTCTCGGAAACGTTCCAAAACGATTCGACGGATTTTTAGGTACTAAAACAAACATCCTTTTACATATATTTATTTGTATATATGTATACTAACTCCGATATGTTGCATAGTTCAAAAGATATAAGAATATAAAGGCCAAGTACTGCGCGAGTGATTTTATGAGCACATCAAATACATAAAAGTGTTTAAAATTAGCAGTTACATTTATTACTTTAGCCTAAAAACTAATTTTTAATGTTCAAAGTATCGACACAAAACCTGTTTTGCCATCAAGCGAACTGTATAATACAAAACATTGGACAATCAAAAGCCGCCAATTTAATCAAGTTTTGGTAAAGATCTTGCGAAGCGGATTTTGCAGAAAACCTACAAAAGCTTGGTTTATAAATGTTTGATTTTCTTCGGCTGCTTGAATAACGACAGCCTTTTCATCCTTAAATAATGAAATGAGAATAACAGACCATCAATTTCTGTATTCCTTGTGTCACGAAATGCAATAACGGAAGGGCCAATAAGGATCTTCTTTCATTATTATGTTAAAATCTTATTGTGCCCTTTATCCCGAGGGATGTCTCACTGGCCCACTTTGAAAGAAGTTTGATTCTACCCAAAATGTTCCCTCTTTCGGACAAGTCTTGCTTTGAGGAGTGGGGCCTTCATATAATATTTACTCTGAATAAAACAGTCTTTGCCGTAAACATGTTACAGATTCATTTGGATGATATTTTATTTTTTGTTTAGGATATTTTTTGATACTAATTTTATGAATGGAAATGAAATTGTCTATATATTTTTGTGGAGAAACAAATAAATAAAATATAACTTTATCTTTTACGGTTTCGTATATAGTCGTAGTTATTTTTCTAATAACTACATGGTCTACAACTATATGGATGAAAATAGCCCATGTCTCAAAAACTATGTAACATATCTTGTTCAAAGCTACAGCCACCTTCAATTTCTTTAGAATTATTTATTCATTTCATAGTTTAAAATTTAAGGCCACTTTTCATGACTTTATAAGCAGGTATCTTGGCACAAAGTATTTCTCAGTTTATGGCAGTCTCGTCTAATTTTTATTATTAATTTTTGACAAATTCCGTCCATGGTTTTTTCAACAGATAACTATGACATTAAGATTGTATAAGGCTGTTGATTTCAAAATGACTACAGTACCCTGAAATCTGAGTAACAGTAAATATTGTCTGTGATGTTTTACACAAGTTTTGAGGGTTCGATTGCTTTAGATGTTCGTAAAACTACGAATAGCCCGAGGTGTGCATACCCCTATCCATTTGACAAGTCTGTGCACACACCCTGCCTTTTACAATCTATTTGTAAGAAGATGAGTATATAATTCTCCCCCAACAAGAAGCGACGTGGCATTTTTCATTCCCTCCAGGCTTGAGCCACCCTCTCCGGATTTCTATTCATTGTGCCTTACTTTTAATATACGGTTCACTGATTAAAAATCTGTATGGGAAAATAATGGTGACGGTATCATTTTTAGGTCCTGTAGCTATTTTGCGAAAACAGAATCTTTACAAAATCATCATGTCCTATATCTGAAACATTTTTTTACGAAAACTGCTACTATGTTTATAAGAATAATAACACAAACGTCCCACTGCTGGGCTTGGACCTCCCACTGTAGGAGAACGGACAGTAAAGCCGCCATGGTTGTCGAAGGAAGGCGGCTTGGCAGGTTTGACACATGTGTAATCTCAATGTGCAGATGTTTTCATTTACCGTCGTTAGCGCGTGGCAATTGTAACAATATCCACATTAGATTAGAAATCTGTCTAAGTGGTGCATGCGTTCCGGCCATAATCCGATCCCGAGCCACAAACAACTACTGTACTGTTTATATGGATGAAATGCAGTAAGGTATATGAGGTTTTCAGTTGTCTTTTGTACTTAAAAACATTCGAAGGATAAAACAGTAATTAACATGCGAAAAGCGTATGCTTGCAAAGTGACAAGCGCGAGATTCCCAACATTGTTTACGCGCACGGTCATTCACCATCGTTGCGCGTGCATAGCATTTCAGCTTAATGTAGGTCGCGAAAGAATCAAAATGTTTACGATGTGTTTATGCTTATTAGTGATATAACAATTGATGAGAAGCTCTTTCGTTAGCAAAGAAAATAAATGTAAGTAGCCTATTCACAATAAAGGGTTCCGTATTGGTGACAAACGTTGATAATTTTCGTCATTTGGCTACGAAACTATAAAAAGGATCTGATATCCTATCTTATAAACTAGTCGCCAGAGATTGCCAGAGGTTATCAGTAATTTGTCGACAGCGGATACTGAAGTAGTTTGGCCACATAGCCTGCAAAAACCCAGACAACATGGAGAGACTTGTGGTCACAAAGAAAGCTGAAGGCAAGAAGCCTCCTGGTAGATCTCTAAACTCTAGATGGATTGACCAGGTTACTGACCAGCTGGACACATTGATAAGTTTGTCCCTCCACCGTGCTGAAAACCGATCAGAAAGCACTTATTTACTGTTAATAAAGTCACGATCCACATCAGAAAGGCAACGACTTATAAGAAGATAAACTAGTAGATCGGTCTTGTGCAAACTAATTTTTATTGAAAATATTTTTTGGGCCCGGTAGCTATCATATCCGTCCGTCGATTTGTCTGTGTAGTATGTCTCATTCATTTTTCTTAGTCAGTACTAGGTCCATATAGATGAAATTGCTCAGAAAGGCGTTGTCTATATAGCGCAACAAAGTGTTATGGCGATATCTCAAAACAAATGGCCATACTTTTTAATTAGAGGTTGAAATATTTTTTTAGTCTACATAGCCGTGTAGGATATCGTTAGACAGATCTTAATAATATAATATAGCTTTCCTTAATATAAGTGTTAACTTATTCAATCATAATTTAGCGAGGACACACGTTACATAAGAAAATTCATTAAATATTTCTTCGTGACGAACTATGTATTGAAAAAAATTATTACAATGCTTTTTCACACGTATAAAATTTTATACATATAAATCTAGCAGTTTCCAAAAAAAACCTAACCTATAACGACATAGAACAGAAATAAATCGTTCTGTTTTTATCAAAATGATTGTAAAATGCTTTTATACAAAACCATCTTGTGCAACTATCTGTTGCTAAGTAAAAGCAGCTAACAATAATGGCGTAAAAGTTTTTGGGTCATCCAGATTTCAACCACTTAACATAAATAATAAAGTGGCCAGAACATATTTTGCGAATTTCTGGAGCTCTTACTTATTCCAATAACAGTTTACATAATATTTGGATTTCATCGACAGTATTCAACAGTTTGTGTTATTACAATAGATGTTTATGTTTCCTAATGCGGCGCCGATGTTCGGAGCACTCAAAATAAACACTTCTGTAATAGTAGGGTTGGTATAGATATACGTAAGATGATCTATTGAATCTCTGATATTAAATGAATATCTGTGTGATATAATTAAAGTAAAAAATAAATGTAGTAAACTCAAGTGAAAATAAAATATGACACTTGCGTGGCAATCCACGCAAGTGCAGAATTTATAGAAGGGACAGATATTTTCTTTATTCATTAGTTGGCTAAGAGTCGATAAAGAAGCATTTACTGAATCATATAAAATAATAATATTTAATAAATAATTTGAAAATACATAATGGATTATGTTCCAAGGAACTTTTCTTGAAGGTATATTTTAATCTCTTCCAGACTACTTTTCAGGATATTCCACTTGATATTTCACAAATCAAAATGGCTCAGAAATTTAAAAAGGATCAACATTAGTTTTAGTACAAATAAGGTTTCACTTAAAATTTGGTATATGTTTTGAAAACACAGAATAACACTTTAATTTGGCAGGAGGTTTCCCATTTTAGGTCCAATATGCCCTATATAAGAAATTGCCATAAGAATCGTACTGGGGAGTTCTGTGTTCTATGGAACTAGGCGAGAAATCCATAAAGTGTACCTTCTTAAAGCTTAAATATCAACCCTGTCTTGAACCCCTTTAATCCCGGGCAAAGTTTAACGCGCCTGATTTATTTGTTCTATTATCCAATAACCGTTTATCCTTACACAATCACGATTAAGAATTCAAAGAAAACATTCTCAGCGTTCCCGCTTTTCTATTTCTATACTGTTACTTTTTTCGAATGGAATCTTTTCCTTATTATTTCATAAGTTATTTATGTCTGTGGAAAAGAAAATAACAAAGCTTATTTAACGATATGAAGACTTCATTTTGTTTGCAATAGGAATTATAACTTGATCTCATAAAAGAGAAAGAAAAATATATAGACCCAATAGTTTTGAGAAAAATGTTCATTCGCGTTTGACCACGATTGAAGATGGATCATGGTGTCGCTTACCTAGATAATACTCCATTCACATTATACTTGATGACATCCGAATTGTACATTCGGGAAATATTGACTCTAGTAGTGCATTCCACAGTTCTGCCGTACGCAGAAGGAACATGAAGGCAAAACTTTGAGTTAGTTGATAACCTAGGTGTTATTTCTAGTGCTTTAATACTTCTCAGTAAGTAATACAATGGCAATGACTCAGTGTGAAAAAGTGAAACAGAAAATAAATGTGACATTGTTTTAAAAGTATACATTGGTGTATATAACTGCAAACGTAATGTTGGATGGAACGTGACCTACTCGACTCGCTTTAATTTCTACTTGACGTATTTTACTGGAAATTTGATATTTTCATGTATAAGGTGACCCGCAATCGTCTGTGTATTTTAATAATGTGACTAAGGTCGACTGCATAACTGAGCCCTACACGCATGCAAAATATAATCCCTATTAATATTATAAATGCGAAAGTAACTCTGTCTGTCTGTCTGTTCCGTTTTCACGTAAAAACTACTGGACCGATTTGGCTGAAACTCAGTATATATATGTTTTCGATACCGAGAATGACCATAGGATACTTTTTATCCCGAAAAGTGGGATAGTTTCCGGGATAAAAATATATTTGTCTTTCTGTTTGTTATGCTTTTACGGAAGAACTAATGGACCGATTTGGCTGAAATTCGGTACGTATGTAAATTAAATACTGAGGATGGACAAGGGATAATTTCCATTTTGGCCTTTTTGGTAATTTTGGCCTATTTGGTCATTTTGGCCTATTTGGTAATTTTGGCCTTTTTGGTCATTTTGGCCTATTTGGTAATTTTTCCTGTGGTCATTTTGGCCTTTTTGGTCATTTTGGCCTATTTGGTCATTTTGGCCTATTTGGTCATTTTGGCCTATTTGGTCATTTTGGCCTTTTTGGTCGTTTTGCCTATTCGGTCATTTTGGCTTATTCGGTCAATTTGGCCTTTATGGTCATTTTGGCCTTTTTGGTCATTTTGGTCTGATTGGTCATTTTGGCCTTTTTGGTCATTTTGGCCTCTTTGGTCATTTTGGCCTTTTTGGTCATTTTGGCCTATTTGGTCATTTTGGCCTATTTGGTCATTGTGGCCTATTTGGTCATTTTGGCCTTTTCGTCGTTTTGCCTATTCGGTCATTTTGGCCTATTTGGTCATTTTGGCCTTTATGGTCATTTTGGCCTTTTTGGTCATTTTGGCCTATTTGGTCATTTTGGCCTATTTGGTCATTTTGGCCTCTTTGGTCATTTAGACCATTTTGGCCTTTTTGGTCAAGTTTTGTAATTTATTTTGTTGACAGATAGACGGGAGATGGTATAATTAGCGATATAAAATGAAGTGAATCTTCCGTGGGCAAATACATAAAAATGTAATATAACATAACGTGTAGCACTTGCTCTATAAACAAGAGACACGCACTAGAGGTTAACCCGCGGCGTAGCCGCGGGGTAAACTCTAGTACAACTATAAAACAAAGAAATTTAGCAATTTCCGTTAACCTTTAAAATAATTCAATTTTTCGAACGAATTGGTATAGAAAACTAGGGGTATGGGTAGTTAAATTCTTTTGATACTTTTCTGTTCTGTCACACCACATACCGTCATATCATCTATCACACAATCTATCCATCTCTGTTTCTAGCACACCATTTTTCTTATACATGTCAATAATGTAGTTTAACACTGTTTTTGTCACACAGTTCTCATCTTTCCTCAATACGTGCCCATGCCACCTTAATCTACGTTCTTTATTTTTTTGCAACTTTCAAATATCCCTTTTTGATTCTTTTCAAACCTTATTCATTTTGATAACAGAATATTCCACCTAAACATTTTTATCTCGGCTCAGTAGAGAAGGTTTTGGTCAATAACTTTATTCCATGTTTAGGGCTATGTAATATTGTTAATAATGTTACGAGTTTAGCGGGACTCGAATTAGAATGCCATCAGAATTATTATAGAGTTTATTAGAACTATACAAACACATATAACACAGGTACAAATATAACCGAACACAACAAGTCTAAACGTAATGCAGAAGGTCGTAATTCAATAAAATGCGCAAAGTCCGTCACTTATTAGATTCCCGATTGTAGAACACACGTCTCGCTTCGCTCGTGGTTCTCGCTCGACTGCCTCTCCCTCCATCAGGTCATCGTTTTATACTGCACAAATGCAATGTCCCGGTATCTAAGTAGACTTAATTTGCTATACCTGGCTAATGACTCGTTCGCAAACTGCCATAAAATAGTACAATAAAACAATATTAGAACACAGCCCGTGTTCTAATCACAAATTTTAAACACAAAGTAAACAAAAGAAGACGATCATAAAGGAGTTACAAGCAGTTTAAATGCCGGCAGGTAAAAAAATGTGTTTTGTTTCAAATATGCATGTGGACTTGTTTTTGTCGGAACCTGAGTTGTAACATAATTAGTTTTTATGTTATTGACTAAGAATAAAGTTTCCCATCATATTGAATTAATATTGCTCTATCTTGGAATTTTATCAACAAGATTCCTTAACTTAATCAATGTAAATACGTGATACCTAAATAAGTAGTGAACTTTAACAGCTTATTATTTATATTTTAAATAAATATAATAAACTGTTGGTAACTACTGTTTACCTAAATAGCTATTACCAAAATGTACTTGTTAGCCAAAGTTGCTTAATATCCGGAATTTGCATTCCGTAAATGTCTCTACAAATTTGAATACTTAGTTATAATCATTTGCATAGTGTATTCAAGTTTCATTGTTTTAATGCTGTCGAGAGCTACAGCCACTTTTATAACGTTATCTTCTAACTATCCAGACAAAAGTGGTAGACAAAGTTTTAACACCTTTTTTAAATACGCTGCTTATTTTTTATCCTTGGGCTGTAATTTTCCATCACAAAGAAGAATAAAAAACATCGTTTATTTTTATTGCCTGAGTTCAGCAGACAGGCAGACAGCCCACCTAATGGAAAGGGGTTACCGTCGCATATGGACACTTGCAACACCAAAGGTGCTACAAATGCGCTGCTGCTTTGTTAAGGGAGGCGGGAACCTGACCACTGATGCCGGAACACAATCCAAGGTTCTTATGGCGGCATACCCTAGACCAGGGGTGGTAACCATCCAGACGAGCAAATACCCTACCACCGGGCTATGGGTTGTTTTGTTGCCACCTGTGATAGGCCGCCCGCCCGCAGGAAATCGTATTATTTGTCCGTTCCTGTAAAGATAAATAAAATTATAAATAGAAATCGATATTAAGACAAATGACTTTTACAGGTTCTCGCGACTATTAGACATGATTAATAACACGTTTTAGCTCAGAAAACTAAATAATCTTGAAAAAAATATTCTTAGTCAACAATATATTGATTTCTTATTTCCTGCTAGAGCCTTCCACGTGGCTTGTCTCGCTTGAACTTCGGTTTTGGTTAGAGTGGTGTCTGTATCTATGCCAATTTTTAAAGTATATTTATAAGTACCAAATTTCATGAAAACCGAATCACGTCTATTTATAGTGTCTTCTTCACATATGTCCTTCATTATATAGGTACGAAGAAATGGAAAGTGAAAATGTGTTTCTTTACATATTAACGGCTAATAGAAAAATAATGCGGCAAAAGCAACAAATATGAAAATGCCGTTGGTTGGCTGATTAATATAATTTGCCTATGTCCCAACAGCAACAGTGCAACAGCAGGACATGGGCAATGGCGAGCACTATAGGGCTCCCCATTTTTAAAGGAAGGGACTTGTCTACGACAGAATAACTTTCGTCGTCCTCTCTTTATAACCAAGGCGGTTTTCGTAAATATGTTTAAAGAAGAACTTTCCGTACTCACCGAGACAAATAACACTTCTGACAAATTCTATCTATTTTGTAACAATCTTATAGGGAATGTATCCAGTAAATGAGGTCATTAGGTCAGTTATTATGTATGCCTTGTGTTAAATATTATAAAATTGAAATTGTAATTTATTATTTTGTTTTTATTGCAAAACTTTCAGCGGCAGTCACCAACTTACGCAATATGCACCTTCAACTCTGCTTATAAAAAGTTCACTAGTTCTGTTTCGTAAGTAAGTAAACAGATTGCAAACGTTAATTATTGAATTGCGTTCTTAATTAAAATATTGTACTTACAGTCGTTTTGAGACATGTAACTTTGTCCCGCGGTATAAAAAATATCGCACATTTTATTGCACTTAATTTACATTTTTATTTATTACATTAAAATCGATCAGTGAAAAAATCGCATTGGAATACGAATTTTTTCTTCAATCTGGCCATTTTAAATCAGTCCCAGAAAAATCCCACGGGATCCCGGGATAAAAAGTAGCGCAGATTTTAAGTCCAAGAATTTTCTGTCAAACAACGAAAACCACACCGAAATCGGCGCAGTAGTTTTTACGTGAATCCCGTACAAACAGACAAACCGACAAACATAAAAAAATGTGTTTCCGTCATTTATGTAGCTTATTCTAGTTGTTTTTATTAGCTTAAATATACAGACGTGGCCTTTTTTAGAATGTTATAATATAGTCCTACTTTTCTACTCTTTAAGATGGTCACTAAATAATTGTTATGGTGCTGGGCTAAAACTGTTGATACTATAAATAAATTGTATTAAACTGAAAAATGTTACAATGTTGATTAATACCTATTTAAAAAAATAACTACAATGATTATAGCATATTATTACATCGTATACATCGATACTATCTTGAAGCTGTACTTTATATTACCAGAGTTGTTGAAAATTTGTTTATTTATGATACTATAAGTGTCAGCTTATCAGATTTTACCTGATTCTGCATAATTTAATATCTGACATTGCGTATAACAAGATTATCCGTGTATAGTATATCAAAACAGTGGCCTCGAACCTCGATTGCGGTTGCCAAACATCAAGTTTGCGGTCGCGTCGCTCTAATAATCGTCAAGGTGATTGGAACCGGCATAACAATGCATGTATTACAGTACAAATAAACTAATTACAGATAACAAGTGTATTATGATGTCTCTATTGATCTTGACAGTTGTCTAGTATTCAATATCTTATTGAGTTAATATGACGTTTGACAAAGATAACAATTTACAGTTATTAGCGTACAGTAGTGATTTAAAGTAATAGACAAGACGGACATGATGATTGTATAAGGATTCCATTTACGAAACTCAAAAATGAATGAATGAAAACTTTATTCATCATAATTTAAACCTAGATAATTGTATATAAATACATTTCCATTAGAACAATGGGCGGCCTTATATATATATATACCTTTATAGCGATTTCTTCCAGGCAACTCTGTGTACAGGGAAACTATAGAAAAATTAAGTAATATTTGGTAGTTTAGCTAAATTAAAACGAATTTTAATTTAGTTTATTGTTCTGTTTGTTTAAAGTTATTTAATTATTTTTTTATTATTATTATAAAAATTAGTTATATAAGCAAACAACGTGTAATAAAGGGGCTAAACATTAAATAAAATGAATATGCAGATTAGCATATCATCAAAAACAAAATTGTACGAGTATAATGTATATTTTTAAAAATAACCTACTTTAGATAATTAGATATACATAGTAAAGTAGATTGTAATAATACAAATTACATAGGTATCCCCATATCAAGTGTACAATAATAATAAATAATAATAATATTTGCGATAAATATTATTTCAAATTTTATTTCATGGACAAATAATGATCAGTTAAATGTAGAAATGGATGTAGCCATGTAGCCGGTCTGATTTTCAAGGGGAGGGATTTCCGCAAGCGTACAAATCAATTACAAATCATTGTAATGATATCAGCCTATGACGGTTACATTTTAGGGCATATGGCCACTACACTAAACTAAGAGCGCATTTGGTGTAAAAAAATGTCCGTCAGCATGTCTGAAACTTTGCTCGAAACTCCGAAACGGCTCAATCAATTTCGATGAAAATCATAGAAATTAAAACAGACATTTTATCTTGTAGTTTCATGTACTTTCTATTTCGATATGTTTGTTTCAGGGCCCAATTCCCGCGTCAATAAGGTAGTACAGCTAGTTTATAGTATGTATAAGGAGCATAAATAAGGTTACCAGTATGATACAATGATACAAAACACACTTTTAACCCGAATAGACTTCAACAAGAACAGAAGAACTGTGTACATACACCTTCAGACTGATTTCTTTGTTACAATTGTTCAAATTTATTATTCAGTTGTGAAAAGTACCTCGGTGAAATCTTCATGTCGGTGACGTGATATTTTCGCTTTACCTACAGCGAGTCGTAAAACATTCAACAGACAGGACAAGTCTGCCTTGAAACAGTGCAACCAGATCGGTCCTATCCTTATTTATCGCTGTAATATTTTAGTTAAAGGTTACTTCAGACACTTAATCTTATAATACTTAATACAGTAAAATGCTGAGGTAGCTAGGCTAAAGTACCAACGCGTTATTCATATAACCTGGCTTGTTGGCCTACGAACAAATGCCACTGAAGTTTTTTCTAACATAAGGTGGCTACGAGTATTGTTACAACAGCTATGTGCTAACGATGAAGAAAAACATCACGAGGAAATTCTCTGTTCTTTAGCATTGTCCTAGCCCAGCAGTGTGTCTTTAATGCTTTGCTCAATATAATATATTCGCAAAAGCTAATTATAATACGAAAATCATTTGTCTACTTTTGTTTTCTTATATTATATTTTTGTGTGAATAAATTGAAAATTGTTAAGATTTCTAGGAAATGATATGAACAATTATCTTGCTTCACTTTATTACTCAAGCCCTTAATTAAAGAGTGGCATTAAAATTGAAATTTAGTACTAAAACACCCTTTACACGTTTTTTTTTTCATTTTCTTACGACTTGACACATTTCCCTTTAAATAAAATATAGGTATTATAGTAATTATTATTTACTTTTTAAAATTTATAAAAGAATGTACCTCATTGTAAAACAATACAAGGGCCCGTAAATCAGAAATTAGGTAGAAATATTACAAAGCATAATATTAATAAAAATAAAACTTAGATGTTGGAATAAACAAATAACCGGAAAGTGTTACTTTCATGCGCAGCGGACTGCAACTTTGCGAAGCCAGTACGAGTGTTTTATAAGAACAGTTGTAATTTTATACAACGGCGTAAAAGTTCATAGAATAACAGAAACAACCATACTCTTTATTGTACACCAACATAAAAATAGTAACACATTTTCTAGTCTTAGATTACGTACAATTGGCAGTATTATTGCTTAAAGCAATATCTTCCAGGTAACCTTTGGATATAGGATAGTATTTTTAATATAATAAAATTGTAGAGGTCAAATTTCTGTACAATGAAAAAAATTCTACAAACCGAGTCAGGGGGATGTAAGAAGTGAAATAGAATTAATTTAAAATTTTGTATGGTGGTGGCTTATATCCCTGGTCAACATATACGATACTTTGATCCCGAAAAATTAAAGAGTTCCCGTGGGATAGTTAAAAAACCGCACCACGCGGACGAAGTCGCGGGCAGAAGCTAGTTATTAAATGTAATTATGCATTAAATGTTATAATACGTTCTCATCAGGTTAATTGTTGTTTCTTCATTATATTTATACCAGCTTTATGTACATAGTTTAACAAGATAGTACCCTATTCTATTCTAAAAACTTTGTAGGTCACATAGTTTATACAAATGTGCACGAATAAAAAGACTCAAACAGTACATTAATTATTGTTTAAACAATGATCAAAATTATTTCTGTGATAATATTTTGAAGTAAATAAGGTTTTAAGTTATTGTAACATGTTATAGCATTTTTTTCATTACAGAAATTTGACCTCTACAATTTTATTATATGTATGTAGATTATGTCATAGATTAATTAATCACTATATACTTTTCATTAATTTTTATACAAGCATTAATGTCAACTTCATCAATATATAAATTAATCATTTGTAATATGATTTAGACTAGGTATATTCTAATAATATAATTAAACAAATTTAGTCGTTTTTTAAACTATTACTGTATTTTGTACTGATACTGGATTTTGGAATCAAAATTAGCCTTAATTATAGACTCAATCAAACTTTTTGTGTTATTATTAAGTGAGATTTGTATTTTTGTGAGATGCTAAAACGTCTTACTCAAAGATCTCAATTGAATTGATTGTCATCTACCTTATTTTGAAACAACTCTTCATTCATACACGAGTAGCCACGGAATCGTTCAAAATTTCCATCATACTGATTCATTATTTGAGTTTTTATTCAAATCTAATTACTGTTCCAGTACATGAACTTTATTCTTTTAAAATAATGTCTTGCCCGTATTGTTTCGCACACGGCTTTATCGTGAAGACGTAGACTGGTGCAATGACCGTTTCAACCATTTCTTAATCCATTGTTACATTACTATTCGCAACAGGTCCCACCTTTAAGAATTTAACGTTTCATTTTAACATAAAAATGTTAGCAATTTGCTACGTTTATTCGACCGATAAAGTGTTTTCAATTGCTATAAGAATTGTTACCGTGTATTTTCCTTTTAATTAACTTTTATTATGCGAGACGAATGTGGAAACCATTATCGTTTAAGTCAAATCAAATTTGCACTCAACTTCCGGTTTATAATTTAACTACATTTCTATTTTTTACCTAAAATGTCAAAAAAATGAAATTTATTTATTTAAGCACAAAACGAAAGCATACTTTGTAGTGCCACGTAACATAAAAAATCGTTTACACAAAACAAAACTGTTTTACTGTATACTAGCTAGGGCCCGCGACGTCGTCCGCTTGGAATTGGTTTTCAAAACCCCCCGATCTTGAAACATTCTTCATTGGTGCACCGCTCCTACTGTTCTTGGCGTGATGATATATAGTCTACAGCCTTCCTCGATAAATGGGGGCTATGTAAAACTGAAATAATTTTTCAAATCAAACCAGTAATCTCAGTAACTAGGAACCTAGTTCCTGAGATTAGCGCGTTCAATCAAACAAACTCTTCAGCTTTATACCTATATATTAGTATAAGATAAACCCTCGTGGTCATCCTCAAAACACCCTACCAAAGATTCATTACAATCTGACCAATGTTTTAGTCACTCATAGGGTACAAAACACAGAAACATTTATTTTTATCTATATAGATTGTAATATTTCTAAGGATAAGAACTTAGTCGACGTACACACTGCACATCCTCTG
The DNA here is from genome assembly GCA_949752895.1 of Dendrolimus pini. NCBI lineage: Eukaryota > Metazoa > Arthropoda > Insecta > Lepidoptera > Lasiocampidae > Dendrolimus > Dendrolimus pini. The sequence goes on from OX457135.1 coordinate 14,758,893, forward strand.
ACATAAAAAATACACGTATTTTAATGTTATAATTTGCTGTTGGTAAACGGAAAGTACAATTATTATTGTCGATTCGTAATTGACATAGTGAAGTAAAATCGGTGGTGAACTTAATACGAGTAAGGTTGGTGTTCATAGACATTCAAGCGATGGTTAAAATAAAATAATCCCAAAAACTATATGGCTAAACAGTGACTATTTTATTGTATTCGTTAGTTAAATGTCTATGCACACCAGCTTAAGCATTGTTATTGAATGATTATGTCGCCTCTTTGTATCGATAATGTGTTTACTTGAAAATTGAAATATCTGAACAGTTTTTTAGGTTTTAAAATATAATAGTGCCGAAGCGAATAACGTGGTATCTTTTATAATATATTGTAGATTGACAGAAAACAGTTATTCGTTTCGATACAATTATTTTTTGAAGATTAAAAAACGCTTCTATAATATAAATTTTCACGTAACACACTATTGAACCAAAAAGGCGACGTCTTTTTTGCATGTTAAAGAAAAGTATCATAATTTCTAACAAATTTTAATGCTGTAAAAGTTTATTCTTGATGCCTCAAAATTCAATATATTAAAAAAATGTGTGTGTGTGCAGTTCACGCAGTAGAAGAGAAACAAAGTATGACAGGGTGTGGGAGGGATTCTAAATTTCGATACGTCACATTTCGTATATTGTGTCGTTATAATATATTTAAGCCTTAAAACACGTTTGAAGTATTAAGGAAAAACTTCAAAACATTTCCAACTTTATCTCTATGAGTGTTTAAATGATTAAATATAATGTATTCTATCTCATTCTCTCGCAGGTTTAGTCATGTAGATTTATCTCTTTCTAGTGTTGCTTTTTCGTTTTATCGAGCGTCAAATTACAAAGATTCTAAAGGAGTTCGACTTTAAAAAAAAATTTTTTTTAATGTTGTCTTCACAAGGTCGCATATAGCGACCTACAAACTATCTAGTCTATGACAGGACGATATGGTTGACATATCCATACGTAACTTCTAGTGTTATCGTCAACTTTCCTATCATATTAATGTTAATTTTAATTATATAAAAATATATTTAATTCTGTTACAGTTTGATAATAATCTTATACTTAGTATCACGATATAAATTTCTCTATTTACGGAATTTGTCCCATACCGTCCTATTTGAAAATTACTTTAGTATTGCTTCATTTTATCTCATTTAGTTTTCCTTAGGATATAATATCAAAGAATATTAAAAATTGTACCTTTACTTAACCACGTTTATAACTTATAACCAAGGTAATAACTTGGTTTTATGTTGTTAGTTCAAGGCTAAAAAGTCCTTGTTTGTAACAGTTTATTGAATAAATATCAATGTAAGATTAATGACATTTACCCACTGTCTTAAACCATACTGTGCCAAACAAGTTGAAAGCCATATACAGTGCCGTCACGCTGAGTTCCAGGGACATTATCCGAGGGTGCCGCCACCTGGCGTCAACGCACCGTGCACATGACTGGACACAACCGCTCCGTGCATTATGCACATGTCTGATCGATCATTGTTCTTATCGATAATGTAGTAACAGTCTATTACGTAAACGGTCAGAGGTTTTATATCAGTTATGCTTAGGCCGTCTGCCGGTATTTTTTTTAATGAAATAACAGAGTTCCACGTGACTTCGTCTACATTTCCTTGACAGACTAGTTTATTCAAGAGATTTAAACTATATATTTTATAAACTATATAAATATTGTTAACACTGTATTTGTATCATATGAACAAAATATATATCCTATTAAAATAAACTTGGTTAGTGTAATTATTAGAACATGATTTATTTTAATTTGATTATTAATGTTTCACCTTAATACAAGTTTATTATAGGCTGGCCTGTATTTTCAGCAACACAAAAGCGTTGCCATGGGTAGGTATAATTTGGTAACGCGGCCAGCGTTTTGGGCACGTTCCCAATTGACGGTGAGTTGGGACCCATTTGTTATTTGTATTTTTTTTGTAAAATAAACTATACTCATTAATATAGTAGGTATATTTTAGTTTTGATTTTAATCTGAGTGTAATTGTTACAGGTGAATTAGCTTCGATAAAATTATGTTTAATATTAATATTTATTATTTTAATGTCGTTTAATATTATTAGTTTCTTGTTAAGTATTTATATGCTGACAGTAAACTACTACAAACGCATCAAAACGTCTCGAAGCTAATTTATCTGTACTTGTGTAGACAATAAATTTATATTTAAAATAATAAAAGTAAAACAAAAAAAAGTTTTTTATACAAATTTAATATTAGGATGCATAGATATTAGATAACGTGATTGCAATAAAAATTACTTCTAAAAAAATATTGCGTAGCTAGCTAACAGGTAGACGGCTCAGCTCCATAGACAGTGGATACCGTCGCCTATAAGCGTTTGCAACACCAATGGCGAAGCCAAAGCGTTGGCAGCATTTAGATAGAGGGATCAGACAGGAGGACTGGGATAGAAGGCATGGGATTCGGGATTGAAATAGTATGCTGCGATAGGGACACTCAAGCCTAACTGTTTCACGTCGATATTCTGTGAGAGCATGGCATGACAGCGACCGAGCCGGCCCTAGAAGCTTTAACCAAGGTGATAATTCCAGCATGGCTCTCCTACATCAAAAACATATTCACACAGAGTTCATATCACTTGCTAAAAAATCAATAAAACTGTTAATTACCAAATGGAACAACAGTAGTTATTACTCATAAACTACACAGCATGTCGATTCGACCTAGTTATTGGTTTTATTTATGAATACGCGATATATCTGTCGATCATTGCCACCCGGGCTGGCATAAAGGCCAGAACTTGTATGATTTTCCTAATCTACATCAGTATACCCTAGACATTGCGTGAGTGCGTCTCACACGCTCTTGTAAGTAATGATCTGCAAATCTAGTCTATATCCTAATAACGTTAAGGTAGAGAATTAGGTATTTTGTACTTTTGCCTAATTACTCGACGGTGACGAATAGAAGCGTGCCGTGCGAAATTCCTTTGAAATCTTCAATATTGTTACAGATATCAGCCAGTCTACAATCTAGTTTAACGCTTTCAACTAGTGTGTATGTTACATTATACAAGTTTTCTTTAGAGACATGCATTGTTCGGTTTTTATGTGTGATTTGATGTGATGTGGTTACTTACTGTGAAATTGTGATTTAATCAAAATATTTTTTGAATAGATTTTAGATTGACTTGTTATTACACAGGTGATGTATCAATTTTTATTATTGAAATGAAATGTGTTTCTGAGAATATATATTCTGAATTACTTATGTATAAAATGTTGTGTATAACATAATTACATATTTGATCTGTATATAGCATTTTCCATTAGTTTATGATCTTTACCCTACCGCGAATCAAACTCGGGGAACCACCACCGTTTACACCAAAATATCGTCAAAGGTTAATATACATAATATGTATGTATGTCGAAACCAAGTGTGTAACGCTTAATATGTATTGGGACGTACAAACGAGACTGGCTGATTTTCGATACTGAGACCACAGCTGGTAAAGGAAATTTAGTATTAAAAAGTGTATTTAGCTGGTAATCGTACCCATTATTACCTTATTCATGCAAGTGAACTCTACGAGCAAACAATTAAACAACACAAGACGTCAGTCGTTCTAGACATGATTCTATTAATACCATTTTTATATCCATTACCGCGAATATTGTACATATCGCTTGTTTGCATAAAATAAAAAAAATACTACAAAATACAGTACAAAACTTGCAACTTTGCTATAGAAAATGGTCGTATAATTGTATAACAAAATATTTTTATAGATGAGGATAATCAGTCTTCACTTCAAAATCACTGTATTGATAAGTTGCTATTTTGAGATGATCTTGAATTCTGGACCAACGATATATAAAGATATAGTCGTCTATAGTTAGTAAATAATCGCTTCAACATATACGTCATTCAATCTTTGTTACACAGACTGGTACTTCAAAGGACATTAATGTCAGGTCCGGGCCCTTTATCGTGTCGCAGCTCGGTGTCATTATCCAGTCGATCCGTTAGTCATATGGTTGTGACAACGGCCGTCTAGTCTGCCGTGATTGCCAGCTACTTGGAAAATATGTCGAATATCGCTTACAAAAGACTTATTACTAGATGTTCCACACGCTTTAACGTATGTTGGACATAAATACAGTAAAAGTTCTATTTTGTATTACAGCAAGATTGGCTTGATATTTTTTTATAAGAGGTTTGAATTTGTAACTTTGATATATTGTTACGACCGAGTGCCGACAAAGTGAATGCACATCTGCAGTTTATTACCTTTCCCCGCATTTGGACTTCTTTTGTTTACTTTGTGTTTAAAATTTGAAATTAAGAAAAACAGTCTATTGTTACTGTACTCGTTTATGGCTGCAGATGTGCAGATTACGTTTTCTTAGAAATTCTGTTCGCGCGGTCGATTTTTGTATTGTATAGTTAGTATAAACAATGCCCGAACGGAGGGGTGAGGCAGTCAAGCGACGATTACGTTACGAGCAAGACGTGTACATTCGATAAGCTATATAGTGACGGACTTTGCGCGTGTTATTGAAACCTGCAGTTTGTGCTGGTTGTGTCCAGTTATATTTGTACCTCTGTTATACGTGTTTGTATAGTTCTAATAAATTCTATAGTAATTCCAACGGCATTTTAATTCGAGTCCCTCACTCGTAACAATATATTTTTACTTAGGTAAAGTAAAGTAAAGATACATGCAATTGTGTGGTACAAGGCTTATTTCTGTCTTTTAATTTGAATGAATCAACCAAAGCAAGCATGTGATTGAATACCATCGTGTGTGAATACCCTTAATTTCTGTGCTGAGGAATACGCCTAGGTGATAAGACTGATTTCGAATATAGAGTGAATATGATATGATAGAGAAACTAATTAGGTTTTCGTTCTGTTTCAGGTACATTGCTTAGTTTTTGGAAGTCCCGGAATGATAAATAGTAAGTGTACGGTGTAATGAAATGTAATCTTAAGATTTGTATTATTGAAATTATAAAATATAAATAAATATAAATCGTTTAAACTTATGTTATATAATTTTAAAATTAAGCTAATAGGTTACATTATAGATATACATATATATACATTGGGCAGAAGACAAGCACAAAATGCTAATTGGCCTCGATGCAAAACAATGTTCTATGTATACTGTAAACAAAGATGTTTTGCTGTGCCGAAGACGTTTTCGTAAACAATGTATCATACTTTGCAATATCCTAGAAAGGCATTCGATGCCGCCCGGGGGTTCGTTTAACATAAATATTTGCAATTAAAATTAAGCTCGAGCACCCTATCCGCGCTATTATTCAAATTGTCCGCCACAGGAGACCTCAGAAAGTTTCAAATTAATTAAGAGGGCCATAAGACGGCCCGTTAAGGAAATAACAATGAAGGTGGACCCCGAACTCGCATCCTTATTTATCGCAGGCCAGAGAGCTATAAGGCCGGGGCATGCTGCGGAGCGTCGTTATAAGCGTACACGCTGTAGGACAGAATACCCTACCGGTCTCAAAGAGTAATATTGATCTGTTTACATGATTACCAACTTCTTTTTTGTTTTATGTCATTACTAGAGTTTGGCCCGCGGCCATGCCGCGTGTCAAACTCTATTCAGTAGCTTTATTTTACTTACACAAAAACTTAATTCGATTTTTCGATAGTAAAGAAAGAAACTAAGTCCATATAACCTAGACAACTGCCCAGCAAAACGTAGAGATGAGTCGAAGCCAACCTGATTTGAAGTAATTCAATTAATGAATGATATGTTGTTTATGAAAACGTATGTATTTGTTAGTAAATTGAAAAACGTGATTGAGCCGCCATCTACTTTGCTAAACCATTTATTCTAAAGGAAACTATGTAATTTATTGGGATAAAATGAATTCTAAATATTAATTGGGGTGGGCAATATGTCGAGTTCCATCAATGTATTTGACATTCAGTAGTTTCCAAAAAGATGAAGATACCGATATCTCCTGGCGTGTCTTTGTTACATTATATAAGACGTATAGTCTTCAATTAAACTTTATGACTGTAGTTTGTGGAATATTTAATAAGTATGAAAACTGCAATTCGTTAATATTGGTCAAAGGTGATATACATAAATATATGCAGTTACATATATTTTATTTATTTATAAACATATGAGTATGTTATATAATTAAATATTATATAATTAAGAATTATACTTAATACACATATATAAATACACCTATTGATATTACATACATATACATATACATAAGTATACGGAAAAATATTAAACATCACATTGTTGCAGGTAGTGCTTTTTTGTCATGATCTTAAATATTTATATTACGTAGGTATAAACCTACACATTACATCTAACAATGCTCGCTCATTGAAACGCTTGAAAACTCCGCTGCACGCTCCTTCATTCCGAACATTTAGCCTTACGCCTAACCCGTCAACATCTTGTGGCTTTTGAACCAACCCCATCGAGTTTCTCATATTTTGACGCCGCTTTCAACCCTTCTCAGTTGCATATTCATTTGTACTTGCGAAATATTGTAGTCAACAACGAGCATGTTGATTTCCTGAATGGCATAAGTTTGGTTGTTATGGGTCTTCACGTCAATATAAGTTACGTGATGAAATTTCGCCGGGTATAATACATTTAACACTCAGTTTTGTAATTTTTACAATTTTACAACGTTGACGAATATTATTAGTAGCTTTATGCTCGTGATAGCTTAGCCTGTATAATATTTAGGTACACAGCTTGTCAGCAGCAGTATTTTTTTTATTTATAACATCGAAAAAAGTATTAATCGTATTTGTGAAAATGTGATTTAAATATATTATTGCTCATACAATTTCGGATATTTTGTTTGTCCTCATAAGAGATGAATTTTGGAACTGTCTCCTACAATCTATTCTATTTTTTATATTATTAGGTGCTATCAAAGTATAAAATCAACAATGTGATTCATTCATGGGGTTTATTGTATTTTTAATTACAGTTTATGGCATTCTGTAACAAAATTTTCATAAGAATAGTCGTTAGAATATTTTTCTTAATTTCTTTTTAACGTTATAGATCGTAAACATGAAACTGGTCCTAAACATACCTAGTGTTTTTCTAGTTTATGTTATTGTAACTTAAAAAATAGAACACGTTAAATCCAAATAAAATGCCGTCAGTCATATTTCATACTGAAAGCAAATTTTACAACAATCATTTTGCTGTTAATTATTTCATTAGAGGAGAAATTAGAGTCGACATAATGCTTTCGTGAATTTATGCCTGTATTATGCTGCATCACATTCGCTTCAAAGAGCGTGAAGAGAATATGCATAATTTGTCTGTGGATGGTGACGTATAGCATCCACTTATTCTTTGTCGGCACTTCTCGTTGCCCCTAGCTAACGAGTTAGTGCTAGACAGAATGCATTCTTCTCAAGGTCTTCAGTCTGCGAAGTTTTACATATAATTTCAGAGCATCGCCTACGAAGCCTTTATGTGAACCGTTTATTGTCTGCGATGTTTGTAGCCCCTTTCAAGCCACATATATTATAATGAAGTATGATTTTCTTTGACTCGAAAAGAACAATCTTTATGCTTCGTTTATTCACGTGTACTGTCACATCTGCTATGGTAACAAACTTCTTATAAATTAGATCTACGTTCACAATATCATTTCCTTTCCGAATGAGAACAAACAAAATCGTATCAACGGCGAATGGAAGAAGAGAAATCTTTTTATAGGTTCCTTTTATTTTCCTTCCTATAATTTCATGCCGTGAACTTTGTTAAGGAATATGAAAGTGACTACAGTTAACTGAATTGCTTTTATCGTAATGTTTTATTTGTTTTGTTGTTGCTTCGCTGTTGCGTGACATTTGTATTTGGTTTTATTGGCGGAGGTGATGTGTCAATTTTGTACAGATTGATTTGTTATATGTTTTACTAGCTTCTTCCCGCGACTCCGTCCGCGTGGAATAGTAAAAAAAAAACCGATTTTGAAACATTCTTCATTGGTGCCCCGCTCCTATTGGTCTCAGCGCAATGATATAAAGCCTATATATAGCCTTTCTCGATAAATAGGCTATCTAACACTGAAATAATTTTTCAAATCCAACCAGTAGTTCCTGACATTAGCGCGTTCAAGCAAACAAACAAACTCTTCAGCTTTATTTATTAGTATTAGATATTATATAGCGCTGAGTTATTAGGGTTTCTTAGACATTGTAGTAAGAAACGGAACACAACTCAAGGTTGTTATGGCGACATACTTGAGACCAGGGGTGGTAGCCATCCAGTCGGGCAAATGCCCTACCACCTGGCTGTGGGTTGTTTTGTCGCTTCTTACAACAGGCCGCCCGGTCGGAGGAAATTGTATTCTTTCTCCGTTCCTGCACGGATAAAACATGCAAATGAAAAGCGGTGTAACAGCGATAATATAATAAACAAATCACTATTTCATTGATAAAAACACTACACACACAGATCATTATAATAAATCAGCTAACGAACGTAAATAAGTATTAGAAATTGCTTCAATGTTGTAACTTCATTATCGACTCGCTTATCTTCTGAACTCGTGTCAATGACCCAACAATATTGTCAAAGCAAATGACTCAGTTTATTTACAAATACTTATCTGTGCTTTAAACGGCATTGGATTTATCTACGAATATTTGTACAACGTTAACAAATAAGATTTCTAGAGGTAAAGGAGTTTAGTCCATATTACAGAACAGCTTTCACAGGGTAGCAACTTGGTAAGGTTCAGTTAAATGATTATAACCCGGTACTTTTAACATTTTCTAGAGTTCTGTACTAATTTTAACAAAAACGGAGCTCTTATATAAACCGTTTATCCGCCTATCTTTTTGTCTATGAATGTCAAAGCCATTCTTTTCAAAATATGCTATTAATAAAATTTGGTATAAAGATATTTTTGCACAGAAGTCAGTGTTGCATTGATATCGCAAAAAAGCGCCAATTGAGCAAGATAACGTTTTGAATTAAAGCTAATCAGCTCTTAATATAGATATTCTTATAGACATTCGTAGTTCTTTAATGGGTTTTTATTATTTTAGTTAAATGATGGGTTATTATATAGTTATTCGCGTTTAAAACGGTAAAGACTGAGTGAAATGTTAAAAAATATAAGCTAGTAGAGCTTTAAAACGTACACACTTAAGACCAAAAATAGTTTGAACAAAATCATTGAGTAGCTTTTTGGGTGTAAAATAGTTTTGACTAATTTTTTATTTTATGTTCCGTAGCCAAATTACAAAAATCAAACAGCTGTCTTCTTTGGAACACTTCCTTATGCGTGAACCGTCACCCACTTGCCCTATTTTCTGAATACCAATAATAATATTTTCTGAATGTTGTTTCTGAATACCAGAATTAGGCAAATTATTGCACAATATTATTCTTATATTCGGAAAAGGCAGACTAGAAATGAAGATGTTTATTATTTTGTCAGTTAGCCGCAGTAGTTACTTAATCCGTGCAGGAACGGAGAAATAATACAATTTCCTACGGACGGGCGGCCTGTTGTAAGAGACGACGAAACAACCCATAGCCACGTGGGAGGGTATTTGCTCGTCTAGATAGCTACCTCCCCTAGTCTAGAGTATGCCACCATAACAACCTTGAGCTGCGTTCCATCACAAGCGGCTAAGTTCCAATCCCGCTTTTGACAGCAGTTGCTACCACTGTACCATTAGTAGCTCTTTTGGTGTTACAAATGTCCATAGGGGATGGTAATAGGTTTCAATCAGGTGGGCCGTCTGCCTGCCTGTTGAACTCATGCAATAAAAAAATAGCCAAACTGCCCCAATTATCTGTATTCCAATTAAGATTAGACTGAAGGATCCCTTTGGGTCGTGTTAAAAATAAACGCCTATAGATACGCGACATTGTAAGTGTCATAGACTCTGCCAAACGACCTTGCAAACTATTCAGACACTTGTTTAGCAATAAAAATATTCCATCATGCAAATATTTACATATTTCAAGTAATTAAATTATCTTGTACTTGGCCTTTAAGACGTTACAAAATTGCGTACACTTTATTATTAAAAGTGACATATTTGATAAATTGAACTTGAATCATACTAGGAATTTCATAAATATCCTTTACACTATTCCTAAACACCTAACAGAATCTACACTAGTAGTTTGTTTACTTATTTACCATTTAAAGCAAAGGATTAAGAGCATTTTAAGTGATAAAAAAAAATTAACGTTTACTATCTTATTCATATTGAGTTAGAGTAAGTTTGAACGCTTCTTTAGGAACGTTTAAGAAGCGTTCAAACTTACTGCAACTTAATATGAATAAGGCCGTTAGTGTGTACAGCACTGCTTTTATCTACACTACAAATCACCGATTAAAATAAATATAATATAAAAATAATAAAACTACGTTTTAACTAATTTAAGCGCGCTATTTTATTTTATTTTTATTCCGAGGTTTCGGTTACATTTAGTAATAAAGTAATAAGATATCTAACGTGAAATTCCTTACTCATGATCTTGCTTGCTTTAAAAATAATCCTTGGATCTAAGTGGATTGCCTTCTGAACAGCTTCCACGCTGAATTACTACTGCAAATAGCCTCTCTCATACGAAATAAACCTAGTTAAGGTTATTCTTGAGAACTTGTACAATAACTTAAGATTCTCACTTATACGCTCCGGTCGTTATTTAGAAATGTATGGATGGTGTTTTGTGGGACCATTTTGCACGGTGAATGGTTTAAATAATAACTATAATGTACAAATATTTAATCAATTGAATATAATTGAAATCTTATTATAAAATTGTCATATTCGTCAATTCGTATATCCATCTATATTCGAAAACTACTAGGCCTATATGAATAAAAAGTAACAATACACAGGTGAGTGTTTCACGTGGGCCTCCATGGCCAACACTGAAACTAATATAATATATATACTATATAGTAAAAATTACTCAAAAAAGTCTCGGGACCGATTTTGATGAAAACTGGTATTATTAGAATTTTCAAAAATCATTTAATTAGTCAGTAATCGAATCAGCTGATTTTGAAAAACAAAGCACATACTGTATTATTCCACTAAATTATAATGTAGCTTGTAATGATTAATTAGTAATGGAATATCAAATATTAAACCAAGGGAAGAAGTCTCAGCGTCAGGATATTACGCTAAGCCACAATACAACATCATAATGAAGTTACGAACTATTGAGAGATTCGTGACCATTGGTGTAAAACGATTAGCCTTGCGCTGAGAGTTCCCATGATCCACTTCCCCTCCCCTTATCATATTTTCTCTCTCGCACTCATCATCTAATAACAGCCCGTAAACGTCCCACTGCTGGGCTCGGGCCTCCCACTCTAGGAGAGCGGACAGTATACCCGTCACGCTCGGTTATCGGTTATCTCAATGTGCAGGTTTCATTACAATATTTTTCCTTCACCGTTGATAGCACGTGGTAATTATAACAATATGCACATTAACTTAGAAAACTTGAGAGTTGACTGAGTTTAGGACGCATTCGCTAGCTATTACGCTACCACGACTTTAGCCCGTTCCCGATATTAATCCCATATCCTCCTTTCTGATCCTGCATCCTCTTTAACCCGCCCTAAAGGTTAACAGGAAGTCGTGGTAGCTTAATGGCTAGCGCACGCGACCTAAAACTCAAAGGTCGCGGGTTCGATCCTGGCCGGAACGCATGCACCACTTAGGCTGTTTTCTGACCTAATGTGCATATTGTTATAATTACTACCACGTGCTAACAACGGTGAAGGAAAACATCGTGATGCAACCTGCACATCGAGATACCCGACGTGTCAAACCTGCCAAGCCGCCTTGGACAAGCGTGGCGGTTATTCTGTCCATTCCCTTACAGTAGGAGGCCCGAGCCCAGCAGTGGGACAGTTATGGGCTGCTGTTATTAAAGGTTGGCAACCCTTTTTGACCCTGGTTTTGCAAACGTCTATAGGTGACGATACCCACTTTCGATGAGCTTGGCCGTCTGCTTGTTTACGACCTTCGCAATAAAAACAGTCACCATAGTCGTGGATCCGACGGACCCTAGCATTATAGTAATGAATCTCTTAGTACAAGCATGTGGATAAACAACAGCGATAGCAGTTTCACTATAAGCAATTCACACGGTCCATTGGGATGTAAGGCGCGTCCCAAATTCTATTGAACATCTACCGTGGCCATATGAACATTCTGAACCCAACAAGTGAGTCACACGACGCATTTGGTCGCATACCTTCTTGATACAGACGCTATTTATTTTATCTCTATCCAGTTTGCCGAAAGTGATCTCCTTGGCGTTTGGCCAATATCACGACAGACAAATATTTTGGGGCCAATTCATTCGTGCCCACTGCTCTGTAAGTACTTGATTAATACGGATAGGATTCACTTAAGGGCAAATTATATCTTATACAAAATATAAGTCTAAAATAATCATTCAGAGTTTTTACTTTGAATTTTATTTACGGTCTAATATATTAATTATATCTAACCTAGCTATATATACTTAGTTGTATTATCTTAGTAATTAATGTACCCACCCGCTTTCATTCCCGGTAAGTATGGGATTTCATGAAGACTCAAAATCTAATTTTCCGAGATAACAAGCATCCTATAATCATTATTGTTAATGAAAATGCAATACTAATACGCTAATTTCAAACAAGCAAACATACAAACGACATGTTTTATATTATACTTCATTATTACTATGATTTAACGATGGCTGATGAGGACGAATCATCAGCCAATTACTGTCTAAACCTGGACATAAGTCTCCCCAAATTTTGTATTGATATTATCTGCGTTGCATTTAATTTATAATTTTTATATATTTTTACACATAATATAAATTTTAAAACAGTTTAATTAAGAAATCTAATTAAATATCTCTAAAATCAGTTAAAATAATTACGTTTAGCAGTTTCGTTAACTGAAAAAAAACAAAAAAGAGCTGGAGATTGTATGTATTTACTTTCTACATTCGAATCCATACTATTTAAATCAACGGCCGAACCGCGTGCTGCCACAGACGTAAATTCTACCACTATTTATATAGTGGCTAAATATACACATTTGACTTTATTGCCCCGAACAAATTGGGCACGCACACCGATAATACTGTGCCGCGGAAGTTGTCTGCAGCAATTAACGACACCTGGACACCAACTGAAATTATTTATGGTAATTATGCATAACAACAATGATCATGGGGAAATGAGTAATCATACTTGATTTAGTATAGCCCAAGTGGTCATACAAACGATATATTTTAGAAATATAATGCACTTTAATAATAGGCATGTATGACGTGGGTTACGAACATACAAATGACGGATGCAAAGTATACTCAGGCAGTAATTAAATTAATTTCATACAACAAGCAAGAAATTTGTTACAACTGGAATCGAATGCACTGACAGGCTGATACAAGGCAACTATAGGAAATATTATATCTTAAATGCATGATATATAGATATGATAGTAATGTTCGAAAACACTCATACTACCAATGTATCACTGCTCCACCACGTAGAGTGGTAACGGCACAGCTGCATGGTCATTGGCTCACTGTCTTGAAGTGGCTGAAGAGTAGCTTGGTAAACTAGGGATGCCACATACCTAAAATTGCCACATATCTCCTATAATCCTAAGTTCGCAGCAATTACAAAATAATTAAAAGTCAAATACTTTTTATTGGAATATAAAGTTACAAACTATTATCAATTTAATTAAAACTCTGGGTAACGGTTACGAGCGCGGCATTTTATTTGATTTTTCACTTTTCGAAACATAGAAGTACAATTGAATAAAATGCCATTACATTACGTTTTAACGGTTATGAGGCGTTACATTGCCTCATAACCGTTAAAACGTGTTTTTAATTATGTGTGCTAGTCGGAAAAAAGGTAAGAACTTTTAAAAAAAAGTTAAGGCTACATTATTAATTTTTAGTTATATAAATAAACCATACATTTTGCTAAAAATTAACATAACAGTCAATACAATTTTAAATAAAAAAATTATAAGTCAGTAATTTTGTGTGTATACTATGTGAGTTTTATTTAAAGCATGTAACTATAATAAATTCTTTACATTATGTTACAAGAAATTCTACAAATTTCCCCAGTTTTATTTCCAAACTGATAACCTTATTGTAATGTCACATTCCACACGTATGCACAGACGCACAGTTACGTTGATAGAGTTGAGTTGAACTATGTTGGATATACAAGGATATCAAGCAGAACGGTACGTTTTTTATAAATAAATCGACTTTATTTCAATTTATTTATTAGCCATAAAAACCGCAGCCGTAAAAAATATGTGCCACTTTACCAATTATATTGGTTTTATATTCCGTACTTACCCTACTACAAGGTATGATATACCGACGAAACGCCTGGCTTATACTTCCATAGAACTCGTAAAAGTACGGAAAGATAAACAGATCTGCTCACATATGCATTGCATATTCGTATACAGGTTTACGTAAAACGTCGACGGAAAAAGAGTAATGTACAGTCGCATGCATTTTTTACAGAGGGTACGCTCTGTCACTGCATTATTGTGTACCATTCCTGACTCGACTTTCATGTACTTTCAGGCATAAAAATGTTTCCTGAAACTTTGCCGTCGCTTGGAAAGTTGTTTCGGTACCTAAGTAAATACGTTTATTTTAGATTTAGAAATAAAATATTTATATTTATAGAGTGTTCTTCGTCTGACATTTCTTTATGAGCTCCAGAAAATATGAAGAATGAGAATTGTGTTATTTAGTTGGGGAAAAACTGGAATAGTACAAAATCCAGCAGTTTTGGGTTTAATGAATTCCTAAATGTGATACTCCAATAATAAAGAAAAAAGTGTAAGTCTTGGGACGCCCGACAGAAGTGACAACTTACGTGAGTGATTCACGTAAGTTCCCTAAGCCAGATAGACTGGCGCCGTAACGCGTTACGTAAGGAAGCGGTTTACCCTCCCATAAGAAATTATCACTTTAAAAAAATTGCGTCTCGGGACGCCTAACAGAAGTGGTAAATTAGCTTACCTACCGCTGCCGTATGCGCGAGAGAAACGGAAGCCAGACAGAGTAGCGTCGAAACGCGTTACGTAACGAAGCGGTTTACCCTCCCATAAGAAGTTATCACTTCAAAATATTCTACTTCAAACAATAAGGACTTGTCACCATAGAAGATATTTTCTAGACCATACATGATTAAAACTACCAAAGTATATACCATACATGTATGTATGTATATTGAAAAAAAAACTAATCTGTCAGGTAGTAGGGATTTGCCCGTCTGGATGGCTGGCATCCCTGGTCTGGAGTATGCCGCCATAACAACCTTGAGATGCTTTCCGGCATTAGTGATCAGGCTCCAGTCTCCCTTTAGAGAGGGGCAGCACATTAGTAGTATTTTCGGTGTTATAAATTTCCATAGTCGATGGTATCCGCTTTCCATTAGGTGGGTCATCTGCCTGTTTGCGGAATTCATGTAATAAAAAAAAGGATCCGCTCTGATTTTCCTTAAATTTTGTATTTATTACTTTGGCAAACCTATTGTGACTGAGTATTACAAAGTTTAACGACCGTTCGCGTATAGGTTATGAGAAACGACATTTTATACTAGGAAATGGGTTGCCAGATGTGCAACTAACGGCAGATTTTCCTACACAATATTAGTAGCTCGATTTGTCTAAAATTTTCTGAGATGTGTATTTTATCTATGTACAAGTATTATTTAATATTGTTTCTGTACCTTGGGTTCTGTATTCTAATCACAGTCGTAATCAAGCCATCTTGAAAGGCTCTCTTACCATCTGGCCGAAGGGTCGAATGTATAAAGCTCTGTTGGACACGGCCCCTATTGTGAGGAGGTTCCTATCTATGGAGCCCTAACCACTAGTAGCTTGGATTCTAGGCCCCACTGCCAGTGGAAATCGGTTCTTGTATATTTTTTAATATAAAGTAGGTAATGTATTATTTATTCTGCTCATGACCTGAATTATATTCAGAATTCATAGATCATAAATCCGTTGATAGCGATCATGGCAGGGCGCCTCTTGTTTCGAACAGGTTACATCTGTAATGTATTTTATTTTTTTACTAGGATGTGCCTGTGACTTCGTCCACGCTTAACTTGAAATTCCCATGGGATACCTGGAACACAAAGTATCGCAGCATTTCAAAAAAGCTATTGTTTTCATTGAAAATGTTGGAGTTGGATTAGCTTAATATTTATGCATCCGAACGATTTCTAACCACTACCGAGGAAATTTCGGCGGGATTTCCGGGGGGATAAAGAATATTACACATTTGATTACATTATATATTTGCTATCTATCAGGAAAAAAAACAGTGAAATTCGATTATTTTTAATCTCATTTAAAATCATGCCCACGAAAATTCCCGCGGGGTACCAAGAATAAAAAGAAGCGCTAGTTTAAGTCTAAGAATTAACTGTCGATCAGCGAAAACCGCATCGAAATTGGCCCAATAGTTTTTACGCGAATTCCGAACAAACAGAAAAGAAATGTAAAAGTAATTGCATCCTGTTCTCCATCGTTTATATAAACTATTCCAGTTGTTTTTTTAATAGCTTCGGTGTGATGCGGCATGTTTAGAATTTCATAATGTTATAGATAGATAGATCACTGTGCTTCATTTAAACATATTTTAAACGACAGATAGTTCTTATTTTTTCATAATTACAAAAAAATAAAATGAACCGTATTTTGTATACGAAATAGTTAACTTTCAACCTGTAAAGTGTAATAATTTTAAATCGTGAAATTCTAAATTAGATTTTAAAGGACCTGGCAACATAGGACGGAATGTCTAAGAATATCTGAACTAAATACAGTGGTCGTCGACACTTTACTTACTTGTACATGTAATTATACTGTGTTATTATATAGCAAACTCCATTTGAATATGGAATTTATAAAGTCCTCACACTTAGGTATGTTGTAAACTAAATAACTAAAACTTAACTATATGACATCAATATTGAGATTTCAACAATTTCATTTTTTGATCTATACTATATCTATAGTATACCATAAAGCAAAGTCGGGTTGGTTACACCATTTATAAGTCAATAACGGCTGGACCGACTCTTTGCTATGTTGGATTTGTCTTCACTGCAAAAAGCAGAAGAACTATGAAAAAATTCGTAAAAGAAGATGTAAAACTTAGGTTTGGAAGTCTGCCTTTTTCCGCAATTGACAGCTACGTCACGACACACGCTTATAGGTTATTTTTTATATGTTTCACTGGGTTAGTATATAGAACGAGTACATATAGCTTTGTTTAGATATATAGAATAGTTTAGATAACAAACCGATGGTGGTGTTAGAATCGGGTCCTAGGATCCTCCTCAACCCCTAGACCGATTTTGATGAAATTTTTTGTGTATGTTTGTATGGATCTCGGAATGGTTTAGATTCACAATTATACGCAACAGGTGGCGCTGCAATCGGGTTCTAGATTATTTTTGTTTCAAGGCAGACGCTCAGCCGGGCGTGCTAGTATTAATATAAAAACATTCGTTGGCATTGCAACATTTTTATTCGTTCTTTCTTTACGGTTTACTTATTAAATTACCAAAATGGTTAAGGAACTCTCAAAAGCAGTACAAAGTTTTAAAATTGTATAGGCACAATTCTTATATTTTTTTAATTCCTTGAAATATTGTAAAAACTTAGGTCGAATTTTCACGTATTTAAAAAGTTCCCTAACACCACAAATGTACAAAAAGGTTTCATTAAATCAACAGACCTTAAAAAGACTTAGGGTTGCAACCCCCTTAGAAGCTTAAACCTTCATTCCTTTCCTTTCCAAAGTCCTCGAACGCTTAGTTCATCAGCAGCTAAGTGTTTTCCTGAACCGTAATTCCCTCTTGAATCCTTACCAGTCTGGTTTTCGTCCTGGCCACAGCACCACCACAGCCCTCAGTAAAATTACAGATGACATCCGGCATGGCATGGACAATGGTTTGCTAACTGTGCTATCGCTGCTCGATTTCAGTAGTGCTTTTAATAATGTTGACTTTGAAGTGTTACTCAGCATCCTACGCTCTATTAACATATCTCCTGAAATTATCGACTGGTTTCATAGTTACCTGTATGGACGCCGGCAGCGCATTCGAGTTGATGACGACTATTCGTCGTGGTGTGATCTCTCTGCCGGTGTTCCACAGGGCGGCGTACTATCTCCTTTATTATTCGCTGTTTTTATAAACTCAATTTCCAATGAACTTACTTCATCCTATCACCTCTATGCAGACGATCTACAAATTTACACACAGGCACCGGTTGCTACACTAAATCAAGCAGTCGCAGCAATAAACTCTGACTTTGACTGCATACTGCAATGGAGTAAATCGAATGGACTTCTTGTGAATCCTGAGAAAACTCAAGTAATTATCATCGGTAGCTCACGGATGCTGTGTAAAATTGACTGGACCTGTATGCCAACTTTTCTTTTTGATGGAAAGATTATCCCTATCAGTGATAAGGTCAAAAACCTTGGAGTTTTATTTGATAGTGAGTTGTCCTGGAGACCCCATATAACGGAGTTAAGTAGGCGGTTGTTTCTCTCCTCCAGGTCACTCTGGCGGCTGAAAAACTTCCTTCCCATCGCCACCAAAATTAAGCTTGCAGAGTCGCTACTTTTACCTATACTTGATTATGCCGACGCCAGCTATCTAGATCTAACTCAAGAACAACTTAATAAACTTGAGCGCCTCCAAAACTTTTCCATAAGGTTCATATTTGGGTTACGCAAGTATGACCACGTTTCTGAATTTCGAAAAAAACTCAAGTGGTTGCCAATTCGTTTTCGCCGGAATACTCACATTCTTTCATTGCTTTACAGTATTTTATTCATCCCTACTACTCCACAGTACCTTAAAGAACGCTTCGAATTTATTTCTTGCTCTCACAATTTACGCCCTTCCAGTCAACATAGACTTATTACTCCTATCCATAAGACAACATTCTTCAATAATTCTTTCACGGTTAAGGCTATCCAACTTTGGAATTCATTGCCTGTTGCTGTCAGACAAGCAAAATCCCTAACAACATTTAAGAACTTGGTCAGAAAATTCTATCTGCAATATAATGATATGTAATTTTTTTATAATTAATAGATATTATATTGCATATATTTATATGTTTATTATGTTTAAATAGTTGCATATTATCACAATATCTTGTATATGTATATAACTTATGTGTATATTTGTATATATAGTATAGTTATATATTTATTATTAAAATGTATGTAATCGTACAATAATTATGTATACCACCATCGCCACTCCCAATCACAATATTCTTGCCACGGGTTGTCTGGAAGAGATCGCTTTTTAGCGATAAGACCGCCCTTTGTACACAATTAAATTATTACCTACTAGTAGTCCGTAAGTTTTCTGTAATGGTGTACAATAAAGTGTTATCTATCTATCTATCTATCCTTTTAACATCCTAACGTGCCCTTATAAGTTTATTTGAACGAGTGCTTCGTTGGTAAAAATCTTATTCATTAAACCGAATTGGGAGGTTCTGCCTTAATGTCTTTGAAACGAACACACTCTTGTGTTTGTTTCAAAGAAATTAAGAAGAAAATTAATTAATCAAGATTCATCTTTCATGGACAGACAGACATTTACGGTCGGGTATTCTACAAAGTGATTTCGTGTCTTAAAATCGAATGATGTATGACACTGTTACCTGATAACTTGTAAAAAAAACAAATAAATAACACTTTAAAATACTTTAATACCTTCTTAAAATGTATTATAATTAATTATCTTTTAAATAGAACTAATAAGTTAGCCAACTAATAAGATAGAATCATACAATAATTTACTTGACAATGTTAAAACGTGTATTATTTGTTTCGCGTTTATCTTAGGAACTGTAGTTATAGTGCCCTATAACTATAAAACGACAGCGCGGAGCAGTAGTAAGGATAATGTTGATATGATACCGATTCTCATTTATTGACTTCAGTATATCTACCTACTAGTCAGATTTGAAATATTAGTTCACGTTAAATAGCCTGTTTATCATGAAAATTATTATTGTCTATTTATTATATGTTATAAACTTATTTATTATATAAGTTTATATCTTGAAGCACTGGAGTGTCAGGCGAAAGCTTTTGCAAAGTATGATAGGACTACTAGCTACTGGGGAGTGTCCAATACTAAAAACAAGTCGTGGATAACCCTATATATAAAATAAATGGACAAGTTGAAAAAAAATATAAATTTTACGATTTTTTGTTTTATTTCTTTGGACAATACAACATATAAAAATCAATAAGTCACTAGCATAAAAAAATGTGATATGTAAAAGTTTATATCTAGATTGGCATACAATCGTGCTGCCACATGTGTAACTACGATATGCCCGTGACATCATTCGAGTTTATCTTGAAATGCCTGCGGGATTCCCGGGACAAAGTACCGCAGCATTTAAAAAGTATGTAATGTTATGGGTTTAGTGAAAATTGGGACGGAATAAGCCAATTTTTATGCACCCGAACAAGTTCAAACTGCTTCCAGGAAAATTCCCGCAGGATTGCCGGGATATAAATCATCACACATGTTATTACATACAATTTGCTATCGATCAGTGAAAAAATTAAATTGGTACTCGATTTTTTTTAATCTGGCCATTTGAAATCATTCCCACAAAAATTCCCGTCGGATTCCTATAGTAAATTTGCTGACGATCAGCGGAAACCGCACCGAAACCGGCCCAGTAGTTTTAACGTGAATCACAAACAAACAGACAAGGCGACAAACAAAAAACCCGACAAAAAACCTAAAATTAATTGCATTCTCCATCGTCTATAAAGTTTATTCCAGTTGGATTTTTTTAGCTTCAATACACAGATATGGTATGTTAAGAATTTTATAATATTATACATATTAGAGATAATAATTAAATAAATACTTAAACCTAACAAAATTGTAGTTTATAACATCGGACAGATATAACATTGAAGAACTGTCAGTATATAAAAAGAAGCTAAATGTACCATAGATACTTTGTACATCGTAGTTTTGGTCCCCCAAGCACAATCGGGGATTTGTCGTGAGGGTTGATAATGAATCCTCCCACGGTACATCTTTCACAGGAAATGACTGCAAAGTGTTTTTCTACTCTCTTTCACAAAGCTAGGGTGAGGGCTATGTTGTACTGTGAGTTTTGAAGATTTTCTAAATACAAAGATTCACACATATGAATAGATGTTCTATATTTTGTGTAATAATAGCTAATATAAATTTAATAATAATATGGAATATGTTACAAATATTCCATTGTGCTTCGTTTATTGATATTAAGACTACGTAACTGGGTAGTGTCATCTATCAATAATTGGATTCTTTGAAGTCCAGGCTACCGTAAAGTTCTTGTACAAATGGATTATTCTTAATGTTATTCACGCAGTAAGAAGAACAAGTTCAATGTATGCAGTAAGAATAATATCATTTTTTTATTCTAAACCTTTTATTTTTATTAGCTTTATTACAGTAATATAGTTTTTTACCCAAAAACAAATAAATAAGGACTCATTTTACAATAAATTCTATAATTATTTCACCTATAACAAATTTTAAATACCATCTTGACAGACATCTTAATTTTCAAGTGTTGTGATAAAATAATTATTTTATACTGTTTAAACAGTAATTTAACTATTTGACTTCTTTTATTTGTACAAAATTATGACGTCATTATTTGATATACTCATATGAAATCTATAAAGCCGTGACGTTTTGTATGATAATCAAAAAATCTATAGGGGAGCAGACAATCAAATTCACAGCGAAACTCATAGATTTTGCAGAAGCGTGCCTACCATAAGTAGGTACAAGAAAAAGGAGTCACATAGAGACTTATTTATTATTTAAAAAGTAAGTAAAATCATTTCTATCAAAATATTTTAACATGTTATTTTAACACCTGTTCTTTTAAAGGTAAAAATATTAGAATTTATTGCGACATGAGTCCGCTCCCCTATTGATTTGACTGTCATCTAACCATCCTATCGTCCAATATTTTGCAGGGTTTTTTAATTCAAATACATAGATCAAGAGCTTTATTTGGACGTAAAATGAAATTAGTGTAATGTATGTATGTATATAGGTATGAGGAAGTCGTCGAATTGGTGTTCAATAAACTGAATAAACCACCATTTTCATAACTGGGTCAAAGATAACGTGTGGATTAGCAAGGCTCAATTCCGTTGATTAAACAATATTGCGTCATTTGGCATACACGTGTTTGACTTTACTGTTATTCTTTATCCTAATATACTTTTATATCTTAGCATAAGCGCCCGTAAGTAAATATAATACTTTGTATTTTATATTTTTATTGCACGAGTTCAGCAGACAGGCAGACGGCCCACTTGGAATAACCGTTTTCCATAGCCTACGGATATTTCTAACACCAAAGGTGCTAGAAATGTGTTGCTATTCTCTAAAGGGAGACTAGAACCTAGCCACTAATCCCGGAACACAACTCGAGGTTTTTATGGTGCCATACTCTACACCAGGGTTAGCCATCCAGACGGACAAAAATGTACCTATTTATAATTTTTTTTATAGTTTCAAATAACTTCATTGTTTTGTAATGATTTATTATCCATAGTAATACGCAAAAGTCTGTTTGTATATTTCGTTTAACCTATTTTCACATGTACACCAATTTCCATTAACCGTTAAAAACTGGAAATCAACGTTTGATCTGTTTAATACAAAAAAAGTAAAAGTTGAGTATGCAGTCGAAGTACATAATATATTATTAGTATTCCTTCCTGCATATATTATATGCAAGTTTAACTACATTCCTATAACTGGAATAGAATAGATAATACTTTATTGCTGACCAAATATACAATTAAAAAAATGTACGATTACAATATTTTCATGGTAGAAACAATAGGCGACCGACCTTATCGCTTAAAGCAATCTTGTCCAGGAGGAATAATTTAACCTAATCAGGCAATGTAGGTGGTGTAGAGTATAGTAGTAGAGTAGGTAGAACTTAAACAGACATACTTAAACTACATATTTTATAAATTAACACATACTTAGATTACTTCATAAATTAAATATATACCAACATATTTATAAGATATATACAGTAAAATCTCCTTATTCGCGCTTCCTTCATTCGCGTTTTCACTATTCGTGGATTAAAAAATGCGACCCAATTCGTATATTCGCGGCTGCAAATTTCTTTATTCGCGGATCTAATAAGTACATACATAATAATAAAAGGATTCCAATAGGTATCCAACCCTATATCCTTTGTAAATGCCGTTAAATGGACTAATAAAAAAAGTAAAATAGATCTTATTAAAACTTTACCTAAAGTATGTGGTTAAATGATATCACCGAGGACTTTGACATAAGCCGCCTTCGCCGTGATCGGTGTTTTTGAGAATGTAAACAAACAGAATGAAAGCTGCTTTAAAAACTGCCAAGCAAGAGAAAATTACAAAATTCTTCAAACTATTGCCTAAGTCTTAAGATAATTATTCAAAATGTTCAAAAACTTCAATTAAATAGATTTTTTTATATATTTGTTCTTTTTTGTCACCTAGGAACGTATCCCCTAAAATCCCATATAAATTACCATTCCGTGTTCACGTTTTCTGTGTTCGCGTCATATTTATGGAACATATACCCCGCGAATAAAGAGCTTTTACTGTATGCATATTAATTAGTGTATAAGAATTAGACATAATTATTAAGAAAAAGGTAAGAGTTAAGAAACTTACTCGATATAAATCCTTAATTTGATCTCGTAATTAAAACAATTCCTTTTTCAATGATCAGTTTTCAAAAGAAGCAGTAAATAAATACTGTAGAAGACAGACGTCTTAACCATTGAAGATAGAAAGGGGTTGCAACCCTCTTGCTGAGTCAAAGTGCGTCAACGTTTCACACAACATAAAGCGTTGTGCGTCATTGCACCGAGTAATGTCCCTTCCAGAACGAATGGCCACCTTTTCTAAAAGAATGATTTTGATAAGGAAGAGGATTTATTATAGAAAAGGTTTTATCTCTCATTGTTTTTTTAGTCCTAATTTTCATTGGGATCAAAATGTTAGACACAAGGAACATAAGATGTCTTACCAATCTTGCAATACTTGCATCCATACTATGATATAACAATAAATAACAATGGTTTGGTTATTCGTATATTTCATTGTATGTTTGCTGTTTTCTAATTTTTGTAAAAATGATATACTTTAGAGACCTAAGATGAACGCAGGATACTTTTACCTCTATCTATCTATGTAGAAATTCCAGTATTTTTTTATGTAATGAAGAATAATTAAAACGGATGTCAGACGGAACCGCTTTCACATCTTATTGTACATAACATACAAATTATTTAATTGATTAAATATGCAAATAATTGTAACGGAGACTGGCCTTTATAGAGTAGCTCGTAAGCTACGTAAGGCGTACCTTACGCTGATATTATACGATTTATTGCTGTCTTTCAATTTGGTTGAATAACTAAAGTGATCTATATAAACATAAACATGAATCATTTCAATGTCATTGAATACCATTAAGTCCTGTCGATTCTGTGCCTTTCAACCAAATTGATTCAGTTGATCTGTCTAATGTAAACATTAGTAGACTTACTTGCAGATGGTTATAAAATTCAAACACCATTAATTCTTTTTTAACTCCTATTTCTTTACGTAATTTATTAAATATCGTGAATATGTAGATTCGGTGTTAGGTAAACAGCAATAAAAAATAAATAAATAACGCCACGGTTTTCTAGGATAATTTAGTTTCAAACCACTTTGAAAGTTGAAACAGAAATTTAAAGTTGTGCTGAAAGGAGAAGTTTACAAACTCTTTAAAACTATACGTTAACTACTTCATAGCCATTAGGCGACTTTGCAACTTTGGAGTTGTTTAATTTCTATTTTCTCGTGACAAAATCGCGCTTACGACTAAATATCTTTGCAGTTTCAATGTATGTATATAACATATTATACAAATCAATATAGCCTTGTTTGAGTAGAATGCCTTGGATTGAAGGATTGAATATGGCCCGATCAGATGTAGTCACAATCTTGAGGCTTCGGTCTGGACACATTCCATTAAATAAATTCGCTCACCTCATGTGAAAAACAACCTCATCAAATTGTTCACAGTGTGAAGTGGTTGAAGATGTTTATCATATTCTAATGAATGTACCCGGAACACGGTGGATCTATATCGAGCGTTAGTCTCAATAAATTAGACATAGCTCTTGATGGTCCCTCTAGCGAGAGAAGCCAATATGCTATTAAGAATATTTAAAATAGCACTTAACAATAATCTATCTTCGAGGGTAACATAATGTAATCGATTAAACCCTCTATAAAAAAACAAAGATTTAAAAAAAATAAAAGATAAATAAGTAATGCATATTATTGCAAAGAATGTAAATTAAAATGAATGAAAGTTAATTTCTTTGGGTGCCTGTTATTTGAATCTTGACGACTTTAGTATTCAACCGGTATCTTATTTTATGTATACTTCTTTACCTCAAATAACAGGGATAAACATAGCATATTTTTTTCTGGAATATGGGTATAGTTTTCACGGGATACAGGTTACAATCTATGGCAAAAAAAAGGTAAATGCATCCCTCGTTTCGAAATTGTTATTACTAATATGCTGTTGATAAAGGACATTATCTTGGCCCCTATTTATTCCGAAAAGTATGCTATAGTTTACTCGGGATATCAATTTTTAAACTATAAATAAACGTAGAACGTTTTCGCCGTAAAATCTTCTAAAAACAACAACATCTCATGGTATACGTAAACTTACAAGTGTAAATTAAATTTTAACTCACATTAAGTACAGATTTTAAACAACTAAATAAAGAACTTGGTTCCTTAATTTTCTTACTTAGAAATCATTACCAAATTCTCTGTTTTCCTAGCTGTTTACAATTTCTAATATAATATAGGGAGTTTTTGGCGGGAACTGAAAGGTGATGTTGTGCTGTGCAGTTTTATTTTCTAAAAATGTGTAAAATTACTCTAAAATGAACAATAGTTGTAGGATATTGATAGTTTTTGAGTAGTGATTATGTGTTTTGTGAGAAAAGTGAACTGTATAGTCAAATGTGGCCTTTTGAGTTGTCACAAGAACTCCGTTGAATGGCACTAGCTGATTACCTACAGTTCAGCTGTGCTACACATAGGCTTAAGAAAATGAAGAAACTAAATGTATATTATAAACTAAGATATGGCTTAAAGGCCTAGTTGCCAAGCCATAAATATAAAAAAAAAATAGTCACTTGTCTAAGTGCAAAACATAAACAACAATGTCCTCATCAAGCTGCCTTCCCTTCCACGTTGCTCTTAACTTATTTTCTCCTAAGAAATATCGCTGTGTATTATTTATGTTAGCAGTTTATTAGATCGCTGTTCTTGATGTCTACAGTAGCTTTATGATTTATGGCCAGGAAGTGTTGACTTTTGATCTTTCGCTCTAACTGGACATTCGCTTGTCAATTTGTACATACTTATGTTTACAAAGTGGGAACACTACATAGTATTATGTAGAATATGAATTTGTACTGTTACGTCTGAAGTTATTATTTTTCCTTTCGTCGTCAGCCAATAACAGTCCACTGCTAGACGTATATATGCTACCTAAAGTCGGCGACTTCCTCATCCAGCGCCTACAGGCGCCTTTACGCAGGTCGTCAGACCATCAGGTACTTTGGAGGATTAGAGGTTTTTATACTTTATTACAGGTATTTATACTATAATATATTTTTCTACTATACTAATTCGCTGGACGTTTTCATTTAGTTTTATTTGTGTAGATATACTTTGAATCCGTATCCCATGACAAGTATCCTATTTTCTAAGATTAAAAGTATCCTATGTTCGTCTCCTTCATCGAAAGTACATATTACATTATATCAAATTCTGTGATAATGAGTACATTTAATCATAATAATATATGTAAGTAACATTACTTACATATATTATTATACGTACCTACATAGGTACGTCGCTATTCTTTAAATGCATTTTTCTTCTTACTTTTTCAAGAGTGTAAAAAGGAAAAAATAAAATACAATACGTTTCACTAATCAATTAAAACATTATCTTGGCTAAAAACTCTATATACCCTTTAATTATTGTTAATTTTTAATCAGTTATACAAGATGATAAATAATAATACCTTTCACGCTCCCGCCGAAAACTTTGGGTACAGTTTGAAGCCGATACAAAACAATCCAACTTTTTTTAATGCACAAAGTCTTTATTTGATTTTGTGAGGCCTTGCTTTACATATATAATAATATAAGCATAATAGTCTGGCTTAGCAATTAATTGAGATTACTGAATTTCAACTTGCTTAGAATGAAGATAATTTAAACACTCATCGCCCTGTGGCGCCTTTAGTATTCAAAATAGTTTTTAATTCGGACGTATTACCATCTCAAACGTTCTTTGTCAATAAGTAAATTCCTAGAATATATTCGCTTAGATGCCTAAATAAGGCAACAGCAGCTATCACTTGCAATTTTTTTTAACATGTGTTAACCAAATGAAGAAAAAGCACATCGTGAGATACCTAAACGAAATAGTTCTAGATAATAGCCAACATCTGTGTTCTGTCTTTCATTCGCAGTGTAAAATAAAATAACATATTGTATAGGCCTTACAAATAATAAAATGTAAATTTATGACTGAAACAAGATTGTGCTACCAACATTTAATTAAAAGGAAACGGAACACAATTTTTAAAATACAGAGCGTGTTGCGAATACCAATTGGTATGTACTTATTTGAAAATACAATAGTATCTATGTAGACTTTCTGAATATTCAAAGAATATTAAACTACCAGTTGCTGAAATTCACACGGTATAACTAATGTGGTTAATGTGTTCCTCGATTGTGTTTCAAAGTTCTTCTAAACACAATATTATCAATCGGACATTTTAGATACACCACCACTCAAACCACTCAAATACAGAATTTTCATAAATATTTTCACTGCTAAGCATTTACCTCCCTAATTCAGAGGAACGGCCTCTAACCTCGATGTACAAGTTTCATGACAAAAAATATCTTATAGTAGTTGATACTCAAATCAACTACTATAATTAAAACTACGTTTTATTGGTTTTAAGGGCGCCATTTAAAAAATATTTCAGAGATGTGTAAAAATATAAAATGCCGCTCTTAACACCGTTAAAACGCAGTTTTATTTATGTTTACTAGTCGCGAAAACTTAAGAAACTACATTACTATAGTGAAAATTAATCTAAGATTGTCTGAAAACTTATAAGATGCAAATGGGATGCAGTGAACTGCGGTGCTTGGTCGTCTTAAGAGCTTTCCACAGCAGGTTTTTGAGGAAAATTTTAATAAGGTGAAATCTATAGCGAAGTACTCGGGCAGTTACTTTGAAATATTTTAATATTTCCGGGTACTTTTGCCTTTTAAAGCTTGAAGTTATTCGAAATGTTTTGTATGCCAACTTTCAGACTCACAGTATGCCTTGGCAGAAAGTGGAACTTTTTTCTTTAATATTTTTTATGTACTTACTTATTACGTTTGTTATTAACTTTAAATTGTATCAGTATTTTATTATTCGTTTTACACATTGTATGTGTTCAAAGAAGTTTTGTATTACGGGACTAGTACAAAGGACAACTCTGGAGTCAGTGCTAGTAACATCCAGACAAGAGAAAGCAACGGAAAATTTATTTACGAAATATCTTACTATGGACTTGAGTTTACCACCTATCTCTAGTACCTATGTAAACTCTCTATATTTATACTTGCTGTTTTCTTCACATTTCATCGATTCGATTCTTACCCAATATGTGTTTCATGAAAAATCTTGGAAGAAATATTTTATTATAAAATAGAGATAATTGCAAAAACGTAAATTATTCTTAATTTTTGATTTAATTTTCTAGTAGCTATCGCGATTGTAGGTGTTTTTGAATCTAGCTTTTGATGTGAATATTTTTGATTGTTGGTATCCATGCGCATTAACTTGTCAAGAACATCCCAGTGTATCTCCCCTACATAATCGAAAAATAAAAAAATATACGGAAACCAGCGCCATCAAGTGATCCAGGAACATCAAGAATTTTAATTAGTTTCCATTTAGTCCACTTTACTTCACTTAATATAACTTGTGAAATATCGTTCAATAAATAACATCGCGCTGACGAGATCTTAAGAGCATAAATGAAACCATAACATATGGTAATATTTGGTGAATCTCGCACACTTTTTATATGAAGTTTTATATGAACCATTTTTTACTTTTGGCATAAATTATAATGTTATATAATAAACTAATTTTATTCTGTCTTTCCCTTTATTCCTATTTAGAATAAGTTAAGACTTATTAATACCATCTAGTGGAATTTATAGAGTTATGGATTGTAGCGCCATCTATCGGACAGCGAAAATCATATTTGATATTTTATTCCAGAGAGGTTTATCTATTTTATTTATATATAGTGCATATCTATGACGGAGAACGGGAGAATATCTGCTGGTCTGAATTAGCACTCCAGATTATTTCTAGTTTTTAAATTTATTGTACATACTCGACATAACTAACAGATTTAATACAGAGGATACAAATAACTTTGGATATGTGACATTAAGTTAGATTATAAACAACTATTTAGAAATAAAAAAGAAACATTTGTTATACCAATTTATTCTACAATGAAACGTACTTATAATTACATCATGAAACAAGATGAAAAGTGAACACGTTTATTTATGCAAGTCTAGTATATAGAATAATATCCAATTACCGTTGTTATTCGTCAACACAATTAAACAAGACTCAGCTTTTGTGAAAGCAAAATACAACGATCTAGGTACTAACTTTGTTAGAAGAATTTTGTAGCTAAAACGTTTTCACGTGTCAGTAGGTCATATGTCGTGACATGTACATTATCATTCTATGGCTTGAGTTTTTGTAATTTATCTATAATATACCTATTTTATTTGTTATTCTCTAATAAAATAAAAATCCCTAAAGAATGTCAACTTGTTTTTTGTTATTTGTACTTAAACAATTGAATAGGCCAAATAACGCAATACACTAATTAATTACTATATCTTCATTATTTAAGTAGGTACCTGATCTTCCATACTGGTCTAAACAGTAAGTAAGTCTTAAGAACCACAATTTTCTTCGGGTAAAATGATGAGCTATTTAATTCCTTCCTTCAATATCCATACTGGATCGACGATGTGTCTTTCTTTCACCTTCTCGCATTTGTTTGGGGTCGGCACAATATGACTTTTGCTTTCTTCCGGACGCCTCTCTTCTGACATACGTCCGCTGTCATAACACAAATCATCATATCATCAGTCACACACTCCAACAATCTCTTTTTTCATCTGCCTGTACCTAGTCCAGCCATAAGTTCTGTTACAAATGAAAATGCATTTTTTTTATGGAGTAATGTAATATTATTAAAACTTATACCTACATATTTATTTATTGAAGTCTCAGCAAAATATAAAAAAATATTCTATTCGAAATGGCTTTTATACAGGCCTTTAATCTGTTTGGCCACGAATCTATGGATTTAGGCACTGTTTCCAAGGGAAATTTCGCCACTGCTTGCTCCAAAGATTATTAGGAGACTCAATGTCGCTGTCTCGTTTAGAGCAGGCCATGTCCTCTA
This sequence comes from Dendrolimus pini, assembly GCA_949752895.1. Lineage (NCBI taxonomy): Eukaryota > Metazoa > Arthropoda > Insecta > Lepidoptera > Lasiocampidae > Dendrolimus > Dendrolimus pini. The sequence continues at coordinate 14,789,731 of OX457135.1, forward strand.
AAACTGACCATAATTTGAAGTCTAAAGGGTTGAGGTCTGGGCTAGATGACGGCCAGTCTTCAGTTCTTATATAGTCCGGAACTTTGGTTTCAAGCCAGGCTTGGGTAGTTCGTGTCTTGTGACCAGGTGCAGAGTCCTGCTGGAAAGTCCACGGCATATTTTTAAAAAGTGTATTGCTGAGAGGTTTCACCACATGATCCAAGACTGTATCTTGATACACTTTGACTGAAGTTTTCACTCCTTTTTCACAAAAGAGTAGTTTTGTGACTCTTTGATAAGACATGCCCCACGAAACCATCACTGACGCAGGATGATGACCACGTTGTACCTTTCCGACCACTTGAGCAGCTTCTTTAGAACTGGGAGCGTACACTTTATCATTTTGCTTATTGCAGTGTTCTTCAATCGTGAATTTTTTTCATTGGTAAAAAGGATTTTTCTGTGCCTTTTTTTTACCTGCGTATCGCGATAGAAGGCGTTTTGATCGATCCACTCTCTTTAATTGTAAAAATTGATTTAGGGCATGTCCTGTATATCGACGATAAGCACCGAGCTTCAGGTCTTGTTTTATAATACGCGACAGAGTACTAGCGGGAATCTTCATTACTCACGATAAGATTTTTTGCGTCCTAATGGGGTTTTGACGAATTCTGGCTTTAACAGCATTAACATAACAGCCTTTGTAGTTCTAACAGCACGCGGCTGCCCCGATATTTTCTGGTCTTCGACAGACGAAGTGTCGTTGTATCTGTTGATAGTACGATATACGAACATACGGCTGATACCAAGCTTTTGAAGTGTCTGGAATATGACCGACGGCTCCATACTCAGTTTGTGCAAGACTCAGAATCACTGCATTCCTATTTTCTTTAACACCCCATTCCATATTGTAATTTGATAATGAACACGAAAAAATATGTGAAATGGCGCAAAATCGAAAGAAGTTTTTAAAATAATATACGTGTTTCAAATTCAAAATAATTAAAAAGTTGTAAAAAAGAAAAGTTTTTATGTAACAGTATTTATGGCCAGACTAGTTACATTTGTATCCAATAATCTTGCAGTTTAATATTATTTTGTCACGTGACTTTCATCCCTCCTCATTACATGCCCATACCACCTTAGATTTCTTCCTCTCAATTTTTCAGTCAGGAGTGCAACTTTCAAAGAGAGAGAGAAGAGAGAAAGAACCCCTTATGTACTCATTTCTCACCTTAGCAGTAGTTATACAAAAAAAAATATATATTTTAAGGGTTAACTAATTTAGTATTATATACCGTTTCATTTGTCAATGAATAACATGTTGCGAAACAATATATATCATAATTACAATAATGAAGAATCTACATACAGCAGAAAGTAGACGTATGTAAGACTTGTATGACTTTCGAAAAATGCTCTTCGGCAGAATGTAGTTCGAGTTTTAATTGGAAACTTTTAAATTGTTATTTACCCATACTTAAATTTGGTATTGCTTGAATCTCGTTCACGATATGAAAATAACAGTTGCGCGGTTGAGCTTCAAGAAGCCTTTACTAGAGGGCGCGGGTGTGGCAGACAAATTGCTGCAATCAAGGCAGTGCACTCTGCCACCGTCTTGGCTGGCGTGCTATATCACACGGCATAGGGCTACCTTTATATACTAACGAGAGAATTTTATTTTAATGTGTTTTAAGGGGCCTGTAGCCATTTTGGAAAAAGTCTTACTCTTATGTAATCGTCATATCTTTTCGTCTATCTGCGTATGTCAGTCGTGTTTCGCAGAAACTACCAGGTTTATATGAATAACATTTAACAAAGATACAAAGTGAAGTGAAATTATGAAAACACTAAAAACAATTTTCGATGATCGCCATACATAGTCAACGTTCCTTGATGACATTTTTTATTAAGTTAATAGATGGCGAAATATTAGCTCCAAAAGTTGTGAAAATTGTGTCCTCCCCTTTAACTTGTAAAAGCTACGGCCAAAAAAGGAGAAGAATTTATATAAATCTCAATGCTACGCAGATAAATACATATTGTTACGAGTTACGGGACTCGAATATAATGCCGTTGGAATTACTATAGAATTTATTAGAACTATACAAGCATATATAACACAGGTACAACTGTATAACTGGACACAACCAGTACAAACTGCACGATTCAATAACACGCGCAAAGTGGGTCACTATATAGCTTATCGAATGTACACGTCTTGCTTGTATCGTCCTCGCTTGACTGCCTCACCCCTCCGTTAGGGCATTGTTTTACACTAAACTATACAATAAAACACTCGACCGCGTGGACTGAATTTTCCAAGAAAACATAATCCGCACACCTGCGGCCATAAACAAGTACAATAGTTTTTCTAATTACAATTTTTAAACACAAAGTAAACAAAAGAAGTGCAAATGCGGTAAGGTAATAAACTGCAGGTGTGCATTGTTCTTTATCGGTCGTAACAATATATTATCCCCGCAAATTGATAATGCGCTGGAACCTTGTCAAATTAACATTCACGTGACGTCATCTGCAACTCGATATGTACGTGTACTCGCCGGCCAGTGATGCTAACAGTACTGAGCGTTCGGCTACGGTTACGTCACCAAAATGGCAGCCAGGCGCAATAGCAATTTGCGGGGATAATAAACATGTACATTTTCATACTAAAAAAGACCAGCGCTGGTTTTCCGTCTGAGTTGAGTTTGTATTATTTTAGTACATCAGTTAACATTGAAGTCACAATTCGAACTTCAAGTTCGAATTGTGACTTCAATGTTAACTGAAACCTTGAAACGAATAAACGAATTATTATGTGCGAATCATTTAGCAAATGAGTTACATTAGTGAGGCAACCCTAAGATGCTAAAGTAACGGTCTAACAACAAAAGATAATTTAGCAGTAGACGTAGTTCACTATCATTACCGTTTTAAATAAGCCCGTGCTTCATTCACAGGCTACTAGTTATTTTTTAGATTTAGTAACGTTGTTTACACAAACTCTCTAACAAATTTAGTTTGTTTTCGGCAATATTATATTTTCGCGCTATCAATTTTCCTATAACTTATCACTAAATGGAGCTGCAGTACATTGTCTGGATGAAATCGCTCACAGCGACAAGACCGCCCAATGTATTACAGTTTTATGTACGAATTTATTTTGTAACAATGTGTGCAATAAAGTATATTCTATTCTATTGTTTTGTATACTTTTCAACATACGTTAAGTAAATTGGTAGATATTTGAATCTGTTAGATACTCGTACTCTAAATTATAAAGCTTTTTGGTAGAAACATTTAATGACGTTAAGCACTAATCCCACACAAGGATAACTAATTAATATTTATAGATATTATGAGGAATGTCCAACCTTAATATATACATCAAGCACCACGACTCAGTTAATGAATGTCTTGTAAACAAACAATCTTACCTCGTAAATAAATACAAATATCGCAAGCAAAGATCCCCAACATTTATATTCTCTAAATTAATGTAAACACGAGGATTTAAATGAAACTCTCATTATATATTAACCAATGGAGGGATGTTCCCATTTGGCTGCCTTTGATCGCCCCTCACCGCTCTAATCTCGTGGATTAAGAAGATCTGACGACGTCACTTTTGCATCATTATTCACTTTATCAGCTTGAAAAAAAATTAATTTGCGCTCGGAAGCCGCAGGTCGTGTTATTCAAATTAGAAACACCTTTAATATGCTTACAAAAGGACCATCTCATCCATTATACGCTGTTCATAAAAGCGCTGTTGAAGATAACAATACACCACAGGTGCTTACAAATATTACACACTAAATCTGACAAGGTAAACTGTTTAAACAATAACCCGAACCCTTGTTATCTCCTGTTTCAATCTCTATATGGTATCGTTTAGCAATACATTTTTCATTTAAATTTCAACATTTTTATTTGGACCTCTTAGTAATAAGTAAACCTTCTAACACTAGTTCAGTAAAGCTATTTGACACTACTATCATTGTTGTTTTGTGATAGTTGCTTGTATTTATTCAAGAATAGTTTATTTGTGTTGAAAATCTCAACTGTTTAATGAAATATGCCCATTCGAGGTGCCACAAGACGTCCCTTATTTGACACCAGTCACGTCTATTTCTGTAATAGTACTTCTTTTACTTTAGATCTATTATGCTTGAATAAACTAAGACTGGAGAATACTTAATACTAGTTAGTTTAAAAAAGAAGATAGAATATCGCTTCTCATACAGTCGCTATAAATATCAATAATATTCTTAATTTTGAAGAAGTTAGCTCTAAAACTTCGTTTAAAAAAACCGACTGCAAAAATTAAAAAGTATCAAATAAGTTATTTCTAAAACTATTTTTAATTATAATATTTTTGATATATATAGATAATATTATCTAAAACATCTTAAAGTCGGTGCTTAGTAATTTTCAAAATATAGTAATTTTTATGTTTTACTTTGCACCGATTTCAAGGTGTTTTACGTAATATACATTAAAAATAACATATTATAATAAAAAATAGCTTTAGAAATAAGTTATTTTATACTTTTTAGTTTTTGAAGTCGGTTTTTTTATACGAAGTTTTTTTTTATTTGTTACTTTTAGTGTCTAGCTATGGGTAGGACTACGAAAGGTGCCGCGCGCCTTAAAAAATATAGGTACCTAGAAACGGGAACGGAAAAAAAGCATAAAATGAAAACTATTAGGCAAAACTATGTCAAATTTTTAAGGGACCAAATGGCAACTATTCCGCATCAAACCAAAGAAGAATCACGTAAATCTGATCATAAATCTCAGTGTAATCGGTGTACATATGGAACGGAATGGATTTTTTTTTATAAAATTTTTTCATAAAATGAAAACTACTGTACCAAAGTATATTAAATTATTAGGGGACCAAATGCCAGCCAATCCGCGTAGATCTTTTGATCTATAATGACGTAAATTGGATCATAAATCTCAGAGTAATCGGTGTACATACATAAAAAAAAATACCGGCCAAGTTGAGAACCTCCTCCTTTTGGAAGTCGGTTAAAAATGAAACAATTTATACACCTGACTGTACTAGATAACCATCTAATACGATAAGTCATGTTACATAAACCATACACTAGTTGCACAAACAAGTGGTTGCAGATGTGATCATAAGCATCATAACGGTCCTGTTATCGTCTCGCTTCCTGTAGAAAGTGGACATTTTCCTGTGGTTAATGTCTAGAAACTACTTGCAGACATCATATCAACTGATGCAAATAGATGAAGCAAGTAGAAACGCCCTTTAACTAATACTCTTTTTACATCTGTTACAGTAAATTTATTGTTATAATAGATAATTAAACCTATTATTAAACCTATAAAATTCAAATACAAGTAAATCACTTAAGAAAAAATTCTTGTCAAAACAACAGGCGGTGTTATCTATCTACGCGATCGCGTTATGTAGATGAAGGTAGTGCACTGTACGTAACATTACATGCTGCTATAATGTATATACACAACAAATTAATTAGTAAAACTACATCCATCCAATTTCTAATAATCTTCGAGTCTAATAAATCTTAGTTGTCTATCGTTCTATACCTGGAACTGCCGTATCCCAATCATTCGTCACTCATTCTTGTTCTATTTCACGCAACATATTAAAAATTCGTGTCTACATCTGTGAGATATAAATTTTATATTGAAATTGGGTGTTTGTTTACATTTTTACGGCCTTGGAGATTTTTATAAAATTCCGATCATTTGAAAATCGATAATTGAACTTAGCATCTTTGGCCTCGAATGTTGCTCTTCTGAACAACTTTATGGCTCTATATAACACAGAATTACTATTTGCCCAGTTAAAAATTTAAAAAAAATTTAATCAGAATATTTCACGTAAGGGGTTGAAACAAAGTCAGCTTTAACCCTATTACCGCCGGTGGCCATCGGACCGTGATGACCCACGTCGACTTCCGCTCTGATACCGCTCGACGTAATAAAGAGCACCTTTTGACTAAAAGAACATTCAGAGCTTTATCAAAGTTGCTGTAGATAATTTAAGTGTTCCTAACAAGGCTTTCTCTGTTATTTTGTCAGAAAGATAGGCTACTAACACACTACTGTAGTATATATTGACTATTTTTTTCTTTATTTATGCTATAAATATTTACCTACATATCCTATTTACATGTATTTAATTTGCACACAGCCATCATACACTTTCGATTCCTTTCACACAATCCACAGCCCGTGTTGTCTGGAAGAGATATCTCTAAAGCGATAAGGCCGCCCTTTATTCCTGCCTTTACACGACATGACTGGAAATTATTTACTTTATGTGTATGTGGTGAACAATAAAGAGTTTTGTATCCGTTTATATAGGGTAAGTTACTTGCAAAGAAACTGCCCTAACAAATAAAAGGATAAAAAATGTTTTATGTGTTTAGTAATTGATATACCTTTTTCCTCCATAAGTTATATACATATCCTACTGTTAACTATTTCAATATTCGATTAAATTATTTCCAAAGTAGATTTAAAAAAAAAACATTATTGGAACTCAATATTTTGTGACGAACATTATTTAATATTTATTATTATAATAAGGCAGTACAGCGGTTGATCATACTGTCGCTTACCTCAAATTTTATTGATCAATATTATAATAATATATGCTAAATGTATAAGGCACAATACGAACTCTTTATTTTTAATAAATATGTAATGAAATATCATAACATATTTATTAAAAATATGATATACTAAACGATGACAATAATTGTTTTTATTTATTAATTATAAAGCGTCTTTCATGGAAAAGTATGTATAGAATCAGCAAAGTGTTAATTATAAAGTAGTAGCTAAGGTAGCCAATGAGCTCCATTAAATAAAATTCCAAACCAACGACCATAAGAGCGACTGGTGTATTATTTCCACCGGCATATCCGGCCAGCGCCTCCTAAAGGCTTCTACCGAGAGCCCTGTCGGAAACCCGCTTCAGTTATTTATATTAATATAAACATATAGAACCAATTTATGTAGTATTTTAATATTATATTAGATACATATCCGACGGTTTAAGATAATAAGCATGATAACTACTTTAAGTATGACCTTATTGGGGTTCCTTACCCATTTTTTGCAAAAAATGAAACCCTTATGAAATCGTCATATCCGTGCGTTCGTCTGTTTCTGTTTTGAGATTTAGTTAGTCAGATCTTGAAAAAAACATGACGATATTCATTAATAATAAAGTCAAGTAGCTGTTATCACTATAAAAAACATTTTATTCATAAAGCATATTTTCTAAAGCAGCAGAGTTTAACAGTTTTATGAAGTCATTTTAGTTGAGCGAATTGAAACTTGTCATTTTAAAGTAATTTTACAGGACGTTGTCTACAGGTGAATTTTCACATTGCATAAAAGCGTCTAAACTAAAAGCCATCGCTGTGATGGCTTCAGGCAGGGGTGACAAACTGTTGCTTTGAAGTATTTTAAATTGTAGATTGAATTATTTATTTATTAATGTCTTTAATTATATTCATTTATTTATTTTGTTAGAGTAATTATTGCTTTACTAATTTACAACTTATAGTTAAATACTAAGAATAAATTAACTTATAAATATAAACTACAAACCATATTATGTACTTTGTTTTGTTTTATTTTTTCAAAGTAAATTAAATATTTTTATATTACCTTCCAAATACACAGTTATTACTGTAAAGTAACAACGTACAAAACCCAATATACATTCAAATAACATCTTATCTATAGGTACCTATGTATAATAATGTATTTTTATAGTTTGTATTTGTTTCCTTCCCTTTTCCATAGATATACACTGGGAAATCCGCTTACAAGGACGTAGATTTATTATTTAACTGTCCTATTGTATTCTTTAACATATTTTTCACTATTTTATTAAAACTAGCTCGTTAATTAAATAACTACATAATAATATAGTATAATTCAAACTAATAGTATCTTTTAATGTCTAAATATCGGTGCTAAGAAAATTTCGAAGATTTTAAATTAAATTTTAAATGTGTCTACATAACATCAGCCAGTAAAAGACCCAATGCCGTACTTGGATTCTCTATTTTAAGGGAATATACGCATATCAGCCACGCTTGTTCAAGACACATTGGAGAGTTTCATATATCGGTAATCTCTTTTTATTCTATACGATATTCTCCTTCATCACGAATACGAGGCAGTTGTAGAATATGCACATTTGGCTCAATAAACTGCCGAAACTAATAAAACGCAATGCATTAATCTTTCAACAACTTGTGGTCACTTGTTAGAATGTGGTCAGTGACTTGTGTTTATTTATTCCGATTCTTCAAATCGCTGTACGGCGGCGGTAATATCTGTCACGGCGGCCTTACCGATTGCGAGGCTCCGGGCGGCAGGTCTTTGCGAGGCCCTTTGTCCTACGGAAAAGTACTTATGTGATGCGAAAGTACGTCTGGTTGTTTGGTAGATATTCATTATGTTTGACGAGAAATGCTAAAGTTATACAAATAAATAAAATATTAGTTTTAAAATATTTTACTTACATTGAAAGATTTACAAAATTAACAAATACAGAGATGATAAATTTTAAAATTGATGTTTGCGGCTTTTACTAAGACTAAAATCTTTAATTAAAGCACAATAATCTAACGAATGAGCTACGTCATTTTCGATTGAAAGAATAGCAAGGGCTGAAAGCCGATCCTGTGTCATCGAATTCCTCAAATATGTTTTAATAATTTTAAGCCTCGAAAAACCCCTTTCAGCAGACGCAACCGTAACAGGTGTGGTGGCAATAATTCTCAGAACTATTTCGATAGTGGGGTAAACTTTAGTTAATTTTTTTTCTATTATGTATTTCAGCACCGAGATAATGTCATCGTTTCCTTCATACACACGGATGAACATATTCAGTTCTTCGTACAATTCATGTCCATCAATATCACATGATTCTCCTACTGTCATAGATATTTGCAAGTCGCTGCATTGCTTCAAAAGTTCACTATCACTAATTTCCTTTAATCTTTTTATATTATACATGAAACCAAATATGCTCTCATGATGTTTAAGTGCCTCAAACCTAGGATGGCAGCTTGCGCGCACATTGTCGACAATAACATAAAAATAGTTTATTTTGAAAATCTCTTCCGCATTCAATTCAAGAGCTTCATCTTCCCCTTCATAATCAAAATGCCTTTTTTTTACGTCGTCTTCTGACTTCTTTAAACTGTCTGTCAATATCATTTTCCTCGGCTATTTCTCCCGCTATTACAAGGGATGACTGAAAACCATTTTCTCGATATTTATCGAACCAATTTGTGAATACGTCTAGGTGTTGTATAGCCACATCTAAGTGCATGTTTTCGCTTTGCCACATTTTACTGATAACATTTATCTTTGTAAGAATGTCATACCATATGACAAGTGAAACTACAAATTCGTAGGTAGTTATTTCCTTTTCTATAGAATGGCAGTTGGTCAGTGAATCAATCAAGAATAATAGAGTAATATTTATTATTAATTATTTTTTCAACAATTTTAGTTTTCACGTGACTTGCCATTAATTGTATGAGCTCATTTTGAATATTTTTTCCGATATAGTGGTCATTAATCGTTTTATCTTTTACTTGTTGTAAGTGAAGTCTCAGCACGGGATGAAATCCGGCTATTAACTTTACTAAATCTATAAAGTTGCCGCTTGTCTCACCTCTCAAACCTGAGTCAGATGTTAACTTCTCTCTATGACCCCTGAAGCCCAAATTGTGAGATGCTAAAAAATTTACAATTGCGAGCAATCGTTCTAAAATATCTCTCCAACGTTGCCTTTCTTGTTCAATTTGTGAATGAGCCAAGGAGTCAATAGTGGAACAGCTTTTTAAACCATTCTCTAAATTAATCCATTTCAGCATACAATCTTTGTGCTGTCGACTAGATTCGTGTGACTTTAGGTAATCACCCAAGTGTTTCCAATCACACACTCCTTCACTTGATCCAATCTTTGTATTTTCTAGCCCGAATATTCGACACGGAAAGTAGTAAACGGCATCCTTTGTTTGTGAATAAATCACAAATCGCCTGTCAAGCTTTTCACCGTTAACTAATATCTTATTATAACGATATTCACGAAGTCGCCGTCCATTATCATTTACGGAAAATAACTCAACTTTAATCCGGATTGGACCTCTTAATACAATCTCAGTTTGATCTACATCAGTAATTGTTATGGGCCACAAGCCGGGGTCATTTTGAGGATTCAGATTTTCCATTCCAGCATTCATGGATGTAGACATAGACTCGAGCTCAGATTCGTGTTCTTGACTGGATAGCGTTGACGGCGGCACCGGTGACCTAAGAGACAATGATGTAGTTAAATCATCATCATCCTCGATCTTTTTACTTGATGATGGCGGCGGCACCCATGATGATGTGGAAGGAATGTTTTCAGCTGAATCAGGATTAAAGTCACTTTCAATTAATAAATGTTTCGTATAGGTTTCTTGATCATCACTTTTTATATATTTATATAAAGATCCACGTAGATTTTCTTGTACCTGCTTTCTTTTGATAGCTCGTTTAATTTTTGAACTACCTGACTCAAATTTTCTACCGGCATCACGATCACGCGAACTCATTTCGTAAATCTTGTTTTGTTTCGCACAAATAGTCAGAAATAATTTTTAAGTAGGTGTCGCATAGTTTTTTTTAACTCTTTATCAGCTTACTCAATACTTAAAATACTATAATTTACAATTTTCCAGCTCACTCAATACTTGAAACACTATAAGAACGTAACATTAAATATAATTGAAAGATATCGTTGCTGTACCGTACGTACAGCAACGATCTTGTAACTCATACTGCAAACAAAATAATGCCAAAGTACTAGTCCCGAGTGCTATGCGTTTAAAAAACCGATCTTCAAGTGTTTCGAGGCGCGATATTCAAGTACTACAAAATAAATTTATCAATTATGATTTGAATGAATGAATTAGTTAACTAACTTTATTTTAATTTACCGTTATGTTATAACCTTAATAAATAATTAAGAATCAAAATCAAAAGTTTTAAATTAAAAAAATATAGTAAAAAAATGTATTTTTTTTAATTTGCTTGACGCGAGGCCCCTGCAAGAGCGAGGCCCCGGGCTATTGCCCTGTTCGCCACCCCCTAAGGCCGCCCCAGCTGTCATCAGAACCTATAGAATTTTGTTATTATTTGCAGAAATTTAAGGCGTTATTGAAAGTTTTCACTAATGTATGTCGTAATTCTACATTTCTATAAATAATATTACGTAGTTTTATTAATTTAAATTGTTTTATCGGGTTTTTCAAACAATATTTTGTGTAGTCAGCTTAAAATTTTTAATTTGCCCTCATTTAGTTTGTACCAACACTCGCTGGGTAGACTGTAAACCATAAATGAAGAATTCATTAATTTCCGCAAACATGGTTGAAAGGTTCTTAACACCTGCCTTTAGGGCTTCGCTAGGTGCAGTTATAATCGCATTAATGCAGGCGCCGACGTCATACAGATAGTATTCACAACACTTTCATATCTGTTTATCCTGATGTATAACGTGGTTCTATGTATTATAGTAGGTTTGGCACTAATTATTACTTATGGTTTGAATGTCTGGCGTTAATTTGGAAAAGAATATTTGGATCTTCCTGATTTGTACACGTATAACTGACATTAAGAAGTATATTCGTCCCTTTTATAGAAAGTATATTTATACAAAACAATAAAATACAATACTCTTTATTGTACACCAACATTACATACAAAAATATACACAAAAAACTTACTTACTAAAAGGTAGTAGCCAAGTACCATGGGCGGCCTTATTGCTAAAAGCAATCTCTTCCAGGTAACCTTTGGATGGACAAGAACTAATAACATATATAGCGTTGGCGTGCAGTAAGTAAAATAGATAATAATATAATAATTATAATACATATATTATAGTTATAAAAATATATACGTACATAGACGTAAAAAACAAACAATATTCAAAATCAAAATTCAAATTCAAAAGTTTTTATTCAAAATACAACACTTTTTGAAGGTCATACATATAGGTTAAAATTTAATTTTACTTCCTAGTCTATGTACACCGCTTCGCAACGTGTTATTGCTGTCAGGAGAAGAAGCGGCAAGAAACTCCCCAGCAACACGTTATACAGTTAAATAGTGCTCCTTCACAAGTCTGTTAAAAGAATGGATAGATTTAGCAGACCGGATATCTGCCGGCAGAGCATTCCAGAGATGCACAGCCTGAACAGAGAACGATCTTGCGATTGATCTTTATACGAATATTTATATTTTTTTACAATACAATGTTTATGAAAATGTGAAATGGGCCTAGTTTCGGTGTTTGCATGTTTGTTTGTTCCTTTTTCACGACTTCGTATTCTGCAGAACATGAATTGTAAGTTAGTGTGTGATAGACGTGCGAACAAAAACGCGTAGTTTGATTATGCACCCGTCTACGTATTCTTATGGCTTGACGACTTCCTTCACTTCTGAAAGTTCGTGTACCTACAGAAGATGATTCAATAAAATAAATAAAAAGCCTTTATTTCTACCAAACAGTTGAATAGCTGTTTTCTTCACAGTTATTAGTGAAAATATCTTCCCTCATCTTTCTGGACATTTAGCTTTCTCTTTTCCCATCCCTAGGTATCCATTCGCAGATTTTCTCAAGACCTCGCATGTCTATCACTGGCTTAAGACATTTCTAAAACAAACAGTTAAATAATATTAATAAATTCGCTCTATAGATCAAAATAACAAAGCTTCCAAAATTATAAATTGCAACGTGAGTGCGATGTTATTTCGAGAACTCACAGCGGAGCCGTCGGCCTACTAAATTACGCAGTTTGGTTCGCATTCAACGCAGAATTGTGAAGTGGATGGAGGAGAGTGCCAGCGTCCGTTATCGGCTATGAAACAAGTGGCCTCTCAACACTTACTCGCCAAATGAAACATTACCGACTAATATGTTTACTATCGGTCCAAGATAAAGGCACTCGAAATGCTTTAGATAAGCCATCGGTGGAATGACACTGGTTGTCGATAGCAAATCGGTACGGAATTAGTTTGGATATGCGGCATCTATTTGCTATTGAGAACTTTTTATGGACTGTCATGTTGAATATTTTTTGCACTGTATTCCTCTGAAGTGTTATAGTCATGCTGAAATCACTGTCTTGATTACAGCTCTTAGTGCCGGCTCGATCGGTGTGATACCACGCTCTTACAGAATATCGGAGTGAAACTGTTAGCCTTGAGTTAATCGTATTTCGTGCGCTGAATAAGAGTGCCAATGGTCCACTTCTCCTTTCTCCTAATCCATTCCATTTTTCCATCCCTCCCATCCTCACTAATCATCATCATCCGAGGGTTAAATCCTGGTTGCGTTTGGAGCGTTCGCTCCGGTGCCCAGGGTCGGCTTTCCTACTTTTTCTACTCCACTTCACTTGGATGTACAATCCCTTATTTTGACACTATTGGTCATGAGGCCTTCCCCTTCGACCTCCTGACCTGGCAGAGGTCCCATGGCTAGACATTTGTTCCTCACATAATTAGCTGGTCTCCGTGAAACATGGCCTTAAGCAGCACTTTTACTGTTTGTCTGCTATGTCACGGAAATGACACTACCGCGAATGCGGGAGTTCCTGACACGGTCTTCGCGTGACTATACACATCCATCTCAACATATTCATTTTCATAATACGCAGTTCTTGCTTGTGTCGCTCAAGTACAGGCCACGCTTCACTGCGATACAAAAGGACAGGTCTAATGATCGATTTATAGACCTGTCCTTTTAAGTTAACCAGCGTTTTGTGGTCACAAATGACACGTGTCACCTCACGCCACTTGGCCCAAACTGCCGAGATACGGGCCTTGACGTCGTGGTTGATATCCCCGGACGAGCTAAGTACAGATCCCAACTACCTAAACTGATCCGTGTGCTCAACCGTATCTTCGCTTATGCACACGGATGTGAGATCTGTAGTGATGTAAGCCAAGAACCTCAGTCCCATCCCCACTATCCCTTCTCAAAGAGTGGCAACAAATTGACGTCGCATGTGGTGTTGCAAACGTAACTACTTCACAATACGTGGGTCCTCTCCCTGCTATCAGCTTTGCAATAAAAATACTGTCAGTCTACGCACAATGAATGGGCACAATGAATTCAATGGGAATGAATGGTTCCCTAAAGGTGACCAACATCCACTGCTTTTGTCATTTGACTACGAAATCCACTAATATATTTTTAAAAGTGACTGCTTATATGTTTATCTGTTTCATCCTAATAGCCTAGCCTAGAGAATCAATCGATTGATATGCTATTTGATATATTATAACGCTTACCACATACCTAGCATTTTTAAAGAACTTTGGTCTGAGAATAAAATAGAAGACAAGTACATAATCAAATAATAGAATGTAAAGCACCTATGATAAATTCACTTTCATATATATATATTGGGATACTTGAATTGGATTGCATTTTGCAAATAGAAATATGGATTTCTTTTCAGTTTCTTCACGATCTAAGTTCGTTTCCATTTTTAGTATACGTCTTTTTATACCCCGTACGGTGACAATTCACGATTCACGTTCGATTGGTATTCAAATTCTTTAAATTCTAAATCGTATTCCCGTAGTACCCGCGTCTATTGTTGCATCCAATGCATTCAAAAGAGATCCCTTTGTGTCACATACTGGATGCAATTTACGCAAACCCACGCGAATTCTCAGCCCAAATGGAAATGCTGCAATAAAAGTTGTAGGTTGCACCTTGTTCCCCAATGCGGTGATATTTTCTCTGAATTTGTGTGATTTGTTGGTACTTTATATTTTATGTACCTATCTACAGATGCTTTTTTTTTAATAACAATACTACGGACTCGAGGTCCATACCCTTTTTACAACTTGATTACTGATATTGATTTTTTGAGTTTACACACGCTTATCTTTTGTTATAGTATGTGACATTGATTTTGTGGTTTTTATGTGGTGTTGTGTATCTTAAGAATAACTTATATATTTTTTTCTAATTTTAATACTAAACTTATACTAATGTCTACAGGTGCTATAACTTTTTTCAATTTCTAACCAATAAAACATTTTTATTAAATAAAACAGCACCACATAATTGACCTTGACAAGAAAAAAAATCATAATTAGCAATATTTAATTCAGAACAGTGACAACAAAGTGAAGAACATTCATACTTACGGTCTTATTCATAGAGAGTCAGAGTAAGTTTGTACGCTTCTTTATGGTTCTTAATACAAAACGCTTTTGTCATTTCATAAAAGAATCAAATTAATTTTTATTTCTATCTGGAATAACAAAATGTCTATTATCATATTAACCACCGTTGTTTTTTGGAGATAGGCTGAATGCTTTTTGTCCGGGACGCTGGAAGGCAGGGGGCGGACACCAAATGAAGGGAAACAAAAGCCTGGCGACCATTACCGTTGTTGCCGGTCTATGATAAACAATGCGGTAGCAACACTCGAGGCAAGGTTGCCACTTCTCATTCATGTAATTGAAATGAAGTCAAGTGAAAAGGAAAAAGTGATTTATAATTGTACTTTACAAATGTTGTTTGAAATAATCCTAAAAGTTCCATTATAAAATATTTTTCTAGATATTGTTATTGGCATAACGAAGGCTTTCCAAACAAGATTACACCCTTAGACACTATATTTAAACTTACGTTTGCAAATTCTAAAGTAAAATGCGATGACATTTTGGTGATTTCCATTATATACTGGCAAAATTATGAAGCCAATTCAGCCGTCGTAACATAGTTGTAATAGCAGATTTGTGATTATGGCTAATAAGTCACCATGTGCCTATGTAATTTATTTTAAATCTCAGAAAATAAAATTTACAGATTAAAAGCTGTTTTATAAACTTTAATTTTTTTTTATTAGTAAAGCAAAGTTTCTGCGAGAAGGATTCTTATATGACGAAATATTTTCTAGGCGAACACACCGAATTGGAATAATACGATTGCTACCAAGCTCTTTGAGTAATTAATCATACAGATTACTTTGTTACTGTTTGGTATTATGTAGGTATCTACAAAATACTAAAGTCCGTTGCTGGGGAGTTTGTTGCGCCGCTTCTTCTTCTCTCACAGTAAGTAAAAATGCTTTGACGTTTTTGAAATAAATACATTAATTTTCATATTAAACCCATATCGGAATGTCACTTATTTCTTGGAAGATGGGACGGCCGCTTGTGTGGGACGCGACATGCGTCGACACTGGCACCGTCACGTCGTCCAATGGCTAAATCAGGGGCTGGCAACGTTGCTTCAACAGCTGTGGATCTTAAAAGGCGCAAATATAGAACCCTAGAAAGAGGTTAAATATTTGGAAGTTGAAACTTTAGGTTCATGGGGTCCATTGGGAAAGTTTGTAAGAAACTCTTTGATGCCACCGGTGATCAGAAGGCTCGTTCGTACTTTGCGCAACGAAGCAGCAATCTCGTACAGCATAGCAATGCAGCCAGCCTTCTAGGCACGCTTCCCTCTGGCAGTGATATAATTTATTTATAAGTTTATGTTTAATATCTAATTGTATTTTTTTTTAAGTTTAGTAATTAAATTTATTTAGTTGTAATTTCCAAGTTGTCTTTTGTGTTTTTTTACTTGACGAAGTGTACGAGTATAATATAGTTTTACGATTACATGCTATACCAACTACGCCACTAACCCAATAGATCCTTAATCAGAGGAAATACGTTTATGAAATAAACGCGGCAATTAAAGACCTTCGCAACAGCAACCCTAAATAAAGAAAATATATTTGGGCGCAGTGCGTGTACGGCGTTCGCAATTAATCTCTTCGCACAGACCGCTGTGTGCAAATAATCTGTTGCTTTCCAAGTCTCAAACACAACAGTACATGTCGCCACCGTGTTTTTTAGGTGGAGAACCTTTTAATTACTTAATTGTAGGTAACTGATTAACAAATTAAATAAAAAGATATAGCCAGACCTTTTTTTGTTACTTATGTTTTGGGGGCACGCGAATTCTCAAAAGTTGAAGTCTATAATTTTTTGTTCAGGAAAGATAGATTAGATTTCGCATATGGATAATTTTGGCCTATTAAAAAAAATACACTTTTTTTGTAAAGGTTACCTAAATTTATATTTTTCATTTTTCTCATATTCTTTCACTTTTTCAGTTTTATGGCAATTTTTTGATATTTTCGAAATTTCCTTTAAAGGCACTGCGTGCCCCCACGTACCCCCACAAAACAGCACTGGATATAGCCCTAATTCAAAGTGTGTTGACAGAGCCTACTTCGGAAATAGACAAAGATATTTTTTTTAATTTTTAGTCCACAGCCGATAGCCGTTATAAATATAACTGTAAAAAAAATACTTACGAGTACATACTTCATAATTCAACAGTAAATCCATTGAAATTAAACTTTATAATATATAACACAGCTCTACAAAAAAATTTTTTTTTTTGTTGCCCTTGATAATCATCGCAAATTTTTACGTTTTTAAGTGCCCAGATTACGAATATATTCATGAAAGTTCTCAATGTGCTCGTATTTTCATGATTTTTGCATATCTTATATTTTGAACAATTAATTACTGCTGGTCTTTGAAAAGAGAAAAATTATAAAAGAAAAGCTCATAAAAGGCGTTTTATGGAAATATAAAATATATTTTCGACATTTTCCTCTTTATTTACTTCGATGTATCCTAATTTCTCAAAATATTACTGACATTATAAATATATCTGTAATTTTATTTCTCGTTTTTTGATTTTTGTAATGTAAAATGAAAATAAAGATTTAAAAAAAATCAGAGCAAGTCTAACAAAATCATTGATAGTTTCATGAATTGTGTGCATAAATGGACCCAAAATCATTTTCATATCTAGGGCAACAAAACCACTGTAGACCAGTGTAATATGTATTTTTACTGTTGAAATAAACCGCATTTTGAATGATAAAGAATAAAACAATAAAATGGAAATTAACTATTGAATAAATCAAACCATTATTAGATAGATACGTACACACAATAACGAATTTTAAAACTAATAACCAATTAATACTAACAAATGATGGTAAAACCTTATTTTTAATCGACTTGAAAAATGGATGACGTTCTAAATCCGTCGCGAAAATATTTTTAAAATAATCAATTACATTGTAGTTGTCGGTAATCAAACATCTTAAAATATGCAAAACTCGCAAACTAGACACGTTTTGTAGGTAGATAAAAAAGAAAAATTCAGTATGTGAAAATTTCATGTAAATGCTTTATCGTACCAAAAAATTAAAATTATAATATATATTATAGCAAAATTACTTAGTTTTATTATGTCTGACACAATAATTTCAAGTTCCTTGTAAGCGTGCTTCACCGCGTTGGCGTTGAGTATTATAAACCTAGGGGTTCTCACTCACCCGCACGTGTCGTCGAGATGAGAGCGCGAGTGTTCCGCGCGCGCTCATCTCTCTTCCCTTGGGGCTCATTACAGACCGGCCCACTTCCGGAAACATCTAGTAGAGCCGGGGGCTTAGACCCTGGCATTGGAAGAGGCCCATTGAAGGAGGCCCACGCCTGCCAGGGCACGCGGAGCCGGGAATCCCATTTACCCTTAGCCCTGGCATAAGGCGCAGGACGGAATCCAGGGGATTTAGTGGGTATGCCTAACTGGGGAGTGGCTATTGCCACTCCCCAGTTAGCTGCCCAATAGCGTGGCACCAGTTCTGAACGTCACGCTAGTGTCACCCCCGATCTGGCGAATCCCACACTCACGGGTCGCGAATTATCCACCTAGGCTTCTGAGTCTGTTGCGGCTTAGCCCTCAAACGGATTTCCCATGGCCAAAAAAAATAGGTATTAAACCTGGCCTTTTAACTCCTACCTATATTTTGTGTAACACAGAAACATATTAATCTCATCTATTCTACCAACTGTATGCTGTTACAAAACGTGACATTTTATTAATTGCAATGGCCATCATCCCGTCGGCATTATACCGTAATGACTCTGGGGTGACATGTGATGCGATGCCAATTTGTTCCTCTCAACTCACCCCAAAAGGTTAAGTACACCCAATATTTTCAAATATCATCTATCTATAGATCTATACCAATATTGCAAAGAGGAAAGATTTGTACTTTTGTAAGTTTGTAACGAATAAACTCAAAAACCTCTGGACCGATTTCAAAAATTCTTTCATAATTAGAATGCTACATTATCCCTTAGTAACATAGGCTATATTTACAATACCCGGCAGGTGGCGCTAGAATCGGGTTTTAATTTAATTTCTTGAGTATAATTTGTAAAGTCAACTTTAGTTTAAATTATTGTGATAATCTGCATAGTTAAACTCAGTACAAGACTTCCAAATAATATATATGTAACGAAAAAATGTACTAGAATAACGCTATGAAAACGACTTAATGGTACATTTAACTACTAAAACTTGGAGAATATCAATGAACTGTACTCTCTCGCTAATTACTTACGAAAACTTTGAAGACAAACATAATACGGCTTTCACCAAATTCCAAAGCTCTAATTACCAAGCATCTGAGTTACGCCTTTAAAGTTAGAAGCAACGGTATTATAGTTAGTGTTTTATATATTCTAAAAATGTTTATTGTTTATTTTGGTTTTCATTTTAGGTATATATATTGTGATATTTAGCATATAGAAATAGGATATGTAGTTAATTTGCACACCACCGTCATACACTTGCGAATCTCCCGTTCATGAAATCCATAGCCTGAGTTGTCTAAAAAAGATTGCTCTAAAGAGATAAGGCCGCCCGTTGTTTCTACGTTTACTGTTTAACGTGACTAATGTAAATTGTTTATGTCGTGTGTATATGGTGGACAATAAAGTCTATTCTATTTCATCTAATGTTGAATCACGCCTTATTCGTCATGATTTTTATCATACTTTTATCAATTATTATGAGTATTAGCAATGTAATCTAGACATGTGAAGATGAAGTCAATGACTTCATTTTCAGAATAAGATACTATGTAGTAGAATATGTTACAGTCAGTACAGTAATATTTCTATACTGACTGTAATATTATTAAAGGTTAGTAACCTGAAATAATACTAAAATTAGTAAACAATAGTTTTATAGATTTATTTAACGTGAAATATAATTCCAAATATACAATTACTGTTTCCTTATGTGATTGAAAGATCTCTTAGATTATTTTCTAATTTTCATGAAGAGCTAATCTTTGTATTAGATTATATTTAAACAACTGAATCAACTAATATCTTGTCTCCTGGTACAAACCCAAGGGTACATTTTTTGTCAATTTTAGTCAAAATTAGATCCAAAAGGCAAAACCACAAAATTAGAGACTTATATATATACATACTATATACTTAATAAACTAATGTTTATGTATTATAAAGTAAACTTTAAAATAAATTTACTTCAATGTGTCGTGTTTCATTTGTAGTGCTAGTTTCAAAGAGTTTGTGTGAACTTTTATTATTGTATTTATATATTAAGACGGTGACTACTGCCAGAATACGATACTATACCAAAATTAGTCAGTACTGTCCCGAGGTTGTTGACAAATTGAGTATCACGTCCCTGTCCACTGAATAATGTTATTACATCCATTTTAACCTCAAACTGACAGGCGGGTTGGATTTCGCAACGGGAAACGTCGATTACTTGATACAATGTGTGTTTATTAAGTATTTAATATAATACACGTTACTAAAACTATAATACAGTATT
Source organism: Dendrolimus pini (assembly GCA_949752895.1). Classification (NCBI taxonomy): domain Eukaryota; kingdom Metazoa; phylum Arthropoda; class Insecta; order Lepidoptera; family Lasiocampidae; genus Dendrolimus; species Dendrolimus pini. The sequence goes on from OX457135.1 coordinate 14,810,501, forward strand.
ATTTTAATATCGGCTGTAATTTCAACTGCACAATTGTGCATACTCTGTCATAGCGAAACGTATTTTTATTACAGCCGAGCCGAGTGCTGTTTTGGAGATAGTGATTGATGGTCAGTTCAAATATGTTACTATTCATTCACTTGCCGTGCCACCGGTTTATTTTTTATATTACTTGTGTGGAGCTTATGTCAAATTTTAACCGATAGGTACTTGCGATAGTAAGACAAATGAACGGTCCGTGTGAAGTAGGGACCAGTGCTTTAAAAAAATATCTGAATTGTTAAGAAAATGCTTGCCTTACATTTCAGAGATTGCGACACATTATATTCATTCTTGTATATAATTTTAAGGTTTGTTTCATGCAAACGTCATTATGTAGGTATGTTAGGCAATACAAGCTACTGTAAAGTAGTAGAAACGTGTAGTAATGTTATATCGAAATTGAAATAAAACACTTGACGTCTTTTGCACACCTAATTTGAGAAAAGAAAGAAAGAAAGAGAAATATTTTATAGAGGACAAAAACTAAGTTAATGTAAATAGATATTTCTATCTATATTTATATTAACTTACTTTACGCTTATGTTTCTCCAAAATCAGTCCTAATTTTGGACCCAGTCTCAGCATAATGCTAGTCAACGAGGCCTTCCGTCTGCGACTATAAAGTGAAGTCACGGTGGACAATACAATACATACAACCACAACAATACATACAATATACACTTTGATAATGGTAAATGAATTGCAGACTAAAAAACAATATAGTAAAGCAATAATTCAAATAAAACATACATACATAAAATCATTAATGCAACGCACACACGAAAAAAATACATATTATCTATAAATTGACCAAAATCAAATAAATACCAAAAGTCATATAGCATTATTTTTTGTCATGTCTAAGATCACGTTGTGCGTTTTGATGAGCATTAAAATTTTTCGTAATTCTGATCCTAAACAATGAAATTGAAGGTACATTCCTAATGGGTGGAAGAATATTATTTGATTATCTTGATCGTAAATAAGCAATAATTTTCTCCCCTGAAAATATATACTTCTCTGTCAGTTCTCTCTTCTTCTTATTTTGAAGGGATTATGGCTCACAGTTCTCTCTTATCTTAAGTCGTGACTTTTACGAATACTTTCTGTCGCTGTCGTCTATAATCTGTTTTGTCTATAGTGAAGGACGCGTTTACAAGCATTTCTGTTTGTCTGTGTGATCTGTCCAGTAATCTTTTTGGGAGCTCACCTCTCAGCAACATCGTTTTGACACTCACAGCGATCAGGAAAGTCTTAAATAATACGCAGCTTTGTCGCCATTGGTAAAAGCGTTTCTGACTTACTCAAGCGAGAACATTCCAAAAATCCGTTCAATCGTGCTGAGTATGTAATTCGATAGAACGTCCAACACACCCATGTGCGTTCTGAAGTAGCCGCGCGTGGGGTTTTTAATTAATACCTACATGCCGCAGGCAGACCGCGTACCGCCGCCGGGATATAAATCTTGGCTAATGTCCCTTTAGTCTGGTCAACTCGCCCCATGTGTTTGTAGGCAACGGTAGACATTACCGAAATTCGCAACTGCTAAATGAACGCTAATGAAAATTTCCACCTGACCGCTATGAATCATTGCACTCGAAGCAGGGCGATCAGGTCATTACCATTCAAAAGTATACAATGAGTTTATGCTGCACTTTTTGGTTCCTGTACATCCGACTATACATTCAAATTAATTCTCTTTGTATGTTCAACTCTATGCGCCGCCTATTAGAAAACAAAAATAAAAACTTTCTCAAACGCGCTAAGTGACAAGTCAAACCCATTTTATTTATATACACATATTTTATAATTATTATTTCAAAAATAAGAGTAATTTGACCAAAATATACAAAATTGTTTACCAACCAAAAATGAGAAATGTGATTTATGTAATTTATTGAATATATAATTATGTATCACTTATGTTTTTTGATTAAAGCGTTATGTATTATTATTAATTAATCAATGTAATGTGCTAATTATTATAAACTAGAGCAATAAGACATATATTTTGATACAAAAAGTTGTGTGTGTATGCGTGTGTGCAGTTCACAAGCAGTAAAGTGATACAAAGTGTAATAAGGGATGGGAGAGATTCTAAATTTCGTGACATCATATTTCATATATTATATCGTTATAACATATTTAAGCTTTGAAACACGAAATTTGAAGTATTAATGAAAAACTTTAAAACATTTCCAACTCTATCTGTATAAGCAGTGTTCAAATGATTAAATATAATGTAATAAATATAATCTCATTCTCTCCCAGGCTTAGTCCTATACATTTATGTGTTTATCTCTTTTTATAGTCGCTTTTTCTATTGAATGTTTGTAAGAAATTTCACTCCAAAATAGCTTTTTATTTTCACATTATTCAATATATTGAAATAATCACAAATAAGGAAACCTGAAACTCGAATGAAATTCAACAATCAATATTGCTTAGGTTAGAAGTAACTATGTGTACAGATTTGATTTTAAAATCAGTACGGAATTATGTACTGTCTGTACACGTATGTGTATGTACACGTACGTACACGTGTACGACTCGCGCTGACCGAATTAATTTAATTAACGACGTATTTTGTTTGTTACAGAAATGCGACATTTCTGGAGCCTCACTTGCAAGGTATAAGAAGGCGTGATAGCCGAAGTTCTGATAGTGATCACGATGAAAGATCGACAGAGGATGACGAACGGTCACTGCTCCGGAGTTCGCCGCGTACAAGACTACCGCCTCCTCCTCCCCCGCCGCCTGACGACGAGCCTCCCCCGTTAAAGCCTCGAGAGTTCTTCGAAAGACTCCAGAGTCAAGCTATGAGGGAAGCCCAAGAAAGAAAACAGAGAACTAGAGACTTATCCATTAAAGAACCGAGTCTCTTCAGGCCTCTCGACACAGAAGGCAGCTTAGGCGACAGCCTCAGTCAGGTAACTTTTCTTAAAATAGTTTGGTAACTTTACGAACTTTTAGACTTCCTAATGAACCGTTTCAATACTAAATTCTCGTCGTTTAAGTTTGAGACTTCGACTTACCTTAACACGGATTTCAAGAGGTAAACTTTGAAATTGTTTAAAACTAGCTGCGTCCGGTTCTTCGTTCCAAGGACCTTACACATATCCCTTTCTTCTAAATATTCCATACACAAAAATTTTGGATAAATTTCTTGATATAATCCCCAAAATGTTCATTGAAATCCCTTCAATCTTCTTGTGTGTCTTCGAAATAAAATATCAGACATAATTACAGGAATATCCACATTTAGCCAAACTAGTTACGCAGAGTCTCTGTCAGAATGTAAATCTACGTCGTTGGTAAAAGTCGCAGATGCCTAAGTCGCGGAATTACAAAAAAATAATAAAGATCAAATCTTGGAATATGATGGCATACTGTAAATTAAAGGAAATGAGCAACTGGACACAATACTTACTGATATTCGAAACTACCACGCTGTTAATAAAACGGAAACATCAAACAAAATATGCGCTGTGAATTTCCATTTCTTTTATTGGTACGAAATTACATTTATTCGTTTATGTGTGTACAATTCGACGTTGCCGGATGGCAAAATGCATCGCTTCCTTCTATTCCGAATCCATTACCATGTGAATATGAGAGAGTAATGTTACATGAAAGCAACATTTTTCATTTCTCGATGCGAAATTAAATTTGCGGTTACATCAATAGGCCTGCCGCACTTAGAAGAGTCTTTTTTGATATTGTATTGGATGATGAATGCGAATAAATCTTAAGCCCGTATTTTTAAACTAAATCTTGACCAAAAGTTAAGTAAACAATAGTATGAAATTGAAATGACAGGCTTTTTTTAGGTATCTTGTCTGGGCACTTCACATCCATTTTGGTCGGAAAGTGCCCAGGCAAAATATAACCTACGAACTTCTTGCGAAGCAAACCCTACTTTCTTTAATACACTCTGGCTTAAAAACCGAATATTTTATCTCCCTGTAAATTATATTGTACCGACAATAAGTATAAATAATAATGTTAAATTAAGGTATGTTGTAATATGCAACAAAGCCTCTTCCAGATTTATTTGAATAAGGATGTAACAATCCTTCTGTTTAAAATAGATTTATGTTATATGAAACAGATTTAATCTTTTCGTAATGTCGACAGATACTTCTTATTGTTTTGAATTCCATTGTAGAGCAATAACCAGGGGACAATTTCCAATTAAGGTTTGTACTTCACTTATATTGCTTTGTGTTTGCAATAGAAAAATGCGGTTGGAGAAATTGCAACTCGAAACGAACTTTACTCCTTTCAATAGTAAAGAGTTTAAATACATCTGAATGTAGACTAGATAGATACCGAAGTAATAAATAAATAAAAAATCATTACTTGTAACGAATTTACGGTTTTGTTATTTTGGACTCTTGTTTATAAAATAATTATATCTACATCGATATTATTGGTGCGCAAATTTTCCCAATTGTCTGTGATAAGCATTTCGTCCGTTATTATTAAATCTTGCTTGTGTTTGGACAGTCCACTTTGAAGTCCGGAGCCCGCTTGTCTATTTTTTTTTACTCCACGTTGTCTTCGGTATCCGTTATTTTTAGTCCATTGGCTGGCATGGCCTCCTTCTTGACCTCGAGTCAAAATTTCTTGGGCTTACTCCTGCAAACGGGTCCTGGGGAAGGCGGTATGACTAAACATTTTATTCCCTACATATCCAGCCGGTTTTCATAAACATTGCCGTACCTGTATAGGCGACTGTTGCAATTTGTCTACTACGTCACAGATATAAATACGCTGCAGCAAACAACAAACAACAAAACTTCCTAACGCTGCTCTTCTGCGTGACTTATTAAGTCAAAGATATGAATATAAACAATCATAATTTTATCTATGATTAATGTTATCGCTGAAAATAAACTCAGCGGTTTCCTAAAATACTTACTAGTTGAAATATTTATATTCTCATTTGAGCAATGGTCCGAAGCGAGCGCTCTCTTCATTGAATAATTGGTTTAATTAACATACCTTATTAACTATTCATTTTATTCAAATGAATTTATTAGTAATACAGCTGTGAGAAGGGTTAGATTTTTGCAACATCTCTCATTGTTCCGTGGGAAGTGTGTTTAATTTGAATTACAAAAAGGAATTCTACTGACTTATTTATGACTAGCTGTGCTCGCCACTTCTTTCATGCGAGGCTGGCTTATATTTGTATGTTCTGAACCCAGAACGTGCGTGCAAGAACGGAGAATTGAAATGAAATATTTATTCTTGCTTAAATGTAGTTGTATTGTATTATTGTATATGTCATTCTTAGAAATAAATGGTTCAGTACATTTTACCAGTTTCACTGGTGTGCAAGTAGGCAGTATCTTAATCGTCATTATTTAATTGGTTTGTTATTTATTTTATTAAATACCTTTTATCCAATTGAGTCGTATTTATTACATTAATTTATTAATTCATAATATTAATTACCTGTATTAATTACATAGATGTCTGTTTTTTTAAATTTATTATTCCTATCTCTTTGTCAATTATTTAATGTCATTAATTAAAATATTATTATTAATTATGTATAGATATTTGTTTCAAATTTGTCGTTCAGGAATTCATTTGTGGAATAGTATGATTTGTCTATTAATAATTTCTTTAGTCTTGTTTTAAAAATATTAATAGCTAATGTTTTTAACGGTTGTAGTAGATTATTAAATATTGCAAGTGCCATTTCGTACACGCTCTTATCCAACAGTGCCGTATTATATCTATTAACACAAAGTATATTCGACTCTCTTTTTCTTAAGTTTTCATGTCGTGGCGGTTTTATTTTAAATAGATGGGGGTTTATTTTAACGAACATTGCAATCTCGTATATATACAGACAGGGCAAGCTTAAAAATTTTAATGATTGGAAATGAGTCTTGCAACTGTCTCTGGGACCCAAATTGCAGATTGAACGTATACATTTCTTTTGTGTGATAAATATATTATTTTTGTCTGTGGAGTTACCCCAAAATATAACTCCATACCTTAGTATAGATTCAACATAGCTATGGTAAGCAATCAATACAGCATCTCGATTTTCAAATTATGACAGTTTATAAAGAGCGTAGGAACAACTATTTAAAGAATTTATTATATTTATTATTATACTATTTATTATATTTTATTTTAGAAATAATAAAATTTCCTGCGGCCGGGCGGCCTGTCGTAAGAGGCGACAAAATAACCCACAGCCAGGTGGTAGGTAGGGTATTTGCCCGTCTGGATGGCTACAACCCCTGCTCTTAAGTATGCCGCCATAATTGTGTTCCGGTATTAGTGGCCAGGATCCCGTATCCCTTAAGAGAGCAACAGCGCATTTGTAGCACGTTTGATGTTGCAAATATCCATAGGCGATGGTACCCACTTTCCATCAAGTAGGCCGACTGACTGTCAGCTGAGCTCATGCAATTTATTGCATTTTTGCATATTGCATATTGGTTTTATTTATAAAACCCTGCAAGATCATAAACATAATACTCGTAGATGAAAATTTAAGATAAAAATTCCTTGTGTTGAATCCCTAACATTTTTAATAAAATCCGTTGAACCGTTTTTAATCTTATTCATAGCCAAAGTTTCAGACAGTCTGACAAATATAAAATGTAAAAACGGTCATTTACATTTAGGCATTGTATAAATAGCAGTTTCCATTAAAACATTTCCACTTTTATTTTTCTAGTATATATAGGCATTCCATTCCATTCTAGGCACTGCCTCCTCTAAAATCATAATTTTTTTTAATGGTTTTGTACCCATACAACTGTATTAATAATAATATTGTATATAAAATTAATTTATGTGGAATAAATCGACAGGATGCCAATCACTGTGATAACTCACAATGTTATAGGTTTCTCTAGATTAGATAGAGAAATAATCAGATATATTTAAAACGTGTAAAAGAAATATTCACATTGTGACAATGTTTATTTAAAAACACACTCGGTACATAATTGGCTGTTGTTTTGAATAATACTTACGTACAAAACCTGTCGGCTCGTACCAGGGTAGCAGGCGGTGACAGGAGTACTCTCGAGGTGTAAAAGTTCTCAGTCAATTGCGGGTGTGCCTTTGTACCTTCTATACGCGCGTACTTATACTTTGTACCTCATACTTTTCAACCCCTTCCATTATCGTCGTTCAATCGTTTTGCGTAAAATGTTATAAATAAAAAGCATCGACTCTTAACTCTTCTTCAATATCTTAAGCTACTGCTTCAGCTGGGATAATGTTATAGTTATTGATCGTTTTACGTAGATTTAGCAACGAGTTCAATGCGATATTTTTAATAATTGTTAATTACGGTAATTGACAGATAACGTATGTATATAAACTAATGTAGCATTTCATTAACGGCATTATTTTTAACGCTATAAATAAGACTCACTTCGTCACAGTCGATAACTATAACATTGTCGCCAGTGGAGCCCCTGCATTATAGAACAAGAAAGAAAACTCTATTTCACGTTGATGTATTGTATAAAGCTGATATTAGACGGTTCATACATTATCTTTCATTTGGATGAAGCAACGAAACTGATCGATCTAATCATAAAATTCAGTAATTCAATGTTTTTGAATGGTGTCGTGTCCTTTCAGTTATGCGCCATTCAACCAAAATGATGTAATTTTGTGGATCTGCAATATAAGGAAGATTTCATTATGTACTAGTGTGTCTGCGGTTTAGTATAAACATTAAACATGTGTATATTAAATAACAAAACGAGAGAAAATGACCGATCACTCCATTTATACATGTAAGATTCAAAAACTTCATTGTCGTGTTCTTTTAATGGGTGGTTATTATCCTTGTATTCTTCTTTTGTGTTTTATGAAACAGACATTCAAACGAACTCACTTTCAATTCAATCGTCATCTTAATATGTTATACATGGTCTTGAAATAAGAATTCTTGAACACGCATGAGGTTATTAAGTCTTCCTTAAGTCATTACTCTCGTGTACACAAAGGTTTTCGAGAACTTTTCTCTTGCACACCTGAGATATTTGGATTAATGATTTTTGCCGTGAACATTACCATATGGATTTTTTTAAAGGTGTCCTTAAATTTCTTCGAGGCCGTCAGCGCGTTTGGGCACCTCTGGGGTTACAAATATTCATAAGCGATCGTAACAGGAAGGTTAGACGCGGTAGAGCCAAGCTGGTATCATTATCTTGATCATAGCTCTTAGGGCCGGCTCGGTCGGTGTGATACCACGCTCTCACAGAATATCGGCGTGACACGATTATCCTTGAATTGAGCTAATTGAGTTTCGTGCGGTGAGTGAGAAAACCGCTTATGAGGATAGGATGAGATGGGATAGAGAAGAGAGAATTGAGGTATCTACTCTCCTCTATTCCATTCCTCCAGTCTGCTCGCTTTATCCTATATTTTTATCATTCCTCCTATCCTATCCTAAAGGCTACCAATACGTTGGCTTAGCTCCTATTGGGTTATTCACAAACGTCGGAAACCTTTCCGCGCAAGAACGGAAAGCTCTCGAACGAATCAATTTGCAATCCTACGGAAGGTGAAAAATGTTCGAGAGTGTGTTTCATACAGGATTTCTTAATAGCGTTTCACGTTCCGTCGGATTGCAAATTAATTTGTTCGAGAGCATTCATTTCTTACACGGAAACGTTTCCGACATTTGTGAATAAAACTGCAACCGTCTCTAGACCACGGTAACCGCTTTCCATTAGATAGGCCATCTGCCTCTTTTTTGGCCGCTAAACTAAAGCAATAAAAGAGACTGAGGTATTAATATTCAAACAACAAATTACATGCCGCCGTTACATCCATACTTTCACGTATCACCCTGTCATTTTGCACGCCACAAATACCTATATTGCACAAAGGGGTGTTTAAAGGCTTAATTCCCATTACACGACACTCGCTGGCCGTTTGGGCTGACGATTAACCCATGAATTAGAACTTAGGACGAAGTAAACAGCACTTTGCGGCACATAATGACATGTGCGGTGACTTAGAATTTTGGGCATACCCATCGCGGTTACGTTCATTGAATTTAATGAGTGCTTCTAATTACAGGGGATTTTGAGCCCCTTGTGTGGAGATATATGAAGGGAGATTTTTTTCTCATTTTCGTATCTCTGCGAGTGTTCGAAAGTTTAATAACAATTAAATTCTTATGTACCTTACTACTGTACCTACTGTACCTACCTAGAAAATTATTATGTACCTCTCATAGTATTTTTTGAAGTTTTCGCGACTAGTAGGAGTAAATATAGAAAGAAAAAAATTATTTGAAGAAATAATAAAAATAATATATTTAAATAATAACCATAACCAAACAGTAAAGCTAAATAATTAAAATGAACAAGTTGGCCGTAGATGAAATAAAAGTTTTAACAATACTCATTGACACTTGACATCTTTTCATATCTTCCTGAGCTTCATGATGATCACGGCTATGTAACTACATACCTTTAATATTCTCCGTAGACAGTAAATTAGTTGGGTTGTATTGTTTCACTTTCTTGACTGACCAGGAGGTGTCGCTTTAGGAACATTTAGGCTCGATTCATACTATGATGCTGTTCACGGTTCAATCTCGCTCCGACCTCCGTCCGATCAAATCTCGCTGTATCTACACTACTAGTCTGGAGGTGAAACAAAAGCGTATTCACATTACCAGTACAAGGACAGGTTCGATCTCTCTTTAATCAAATATTTTTTGTAACGGACTGGTACCGGCGCGATATCGAATCGAAACTATAGCGATACGATAGTGAGAATTCTCTGATTTTTTCTTGTTGAAGAATATTTGACTGGGACTGAGACCGGAGCGAGATTGGACGGTGAACGACATAAGTGTGTATCGAGCTTTATATCGAAATTTTGTAGCAGTTTAGTCCATAAATCAAATATGTACAGCGGCCTACATTTTGGGCACTCTCCCCGCCGACAGCTACCTGGAGTCTATTTTTTACTTATAGATTGTTGTCTTGTAAGTCTAGTTATATCATATTGTATTTTTAGTTTATATTAATTTATAATAAGTGTTATTTATTTTATTATTTTAGTTTAATGTATGGAATTTGTATTTATTTTAAGGTTTTACTTTTAATTCGAATGTATTTCACCTTATATCTAAGTATATATGTATTCTTTTACTGGTAAGCATACCTACCAGTAGGAGGATAACATAGGTATATGGCTTATCCTCTATCAATTAACGCAAATCCCGCTTAAACCAAAGAGGAAGTGAAACTTTTACTGCGATAATTACTGTCATTGTCAACACGGCGCGATTTTATCGTTCGAACCCCGCCGTTTCCGTTCGTCGCGCCCTCTCACCGTCTGGGTGGACTTTAATCGGTGTAGATTAAAAAATATACGAAACGATCCCTGGTTCAATTTGCATTCGCCGACCCGAGTGCTGCATGTTGCCTGCATTTAGTACAACAATAGGCAGGATGGATGCGCTCGTTATAATTTCGTTTCACATTCATTGTGCAAAGATTTTAGTAAAACATTGTTTCAAATACGATTTAAGTGAAGAAAAATTTGACTGAACGCAGCAGATATAATAATGGAAGGGAGAGTAGTAACTGATGAGATAAATATGACTGAATCGTTTTAATGTAGGTGTTTTTTGTGGGAATTTTGACAGTGCCAGCCTCGATAAAACTGCTTTGTTAACTAATTCATTATTTGAATTTACCATGTCAAGTGGCAAAAGTCCCAAAAAGAAAGGGGCAAAATAATAGAAATAAACAGTAGGTAAATTAACAGTGTTACAAAACAATTCTTACCTACCTAGGTAATTTACCTAAATTACCTATTAATATTTATAATTTAATTAGTTGGCATATATATATATATATATATATATATATATATATATATATTGTATTGCACCAGTTCAGCAGACAGGTAGAAAGGCCACCTGTTACCGTCGCCTGTAGGCAAAGGAACACCAAAGGTGCTACCAATGGGCTGGCGCTTTCTAAAGGGTGGCCGGAAACTTATCACTAATGCCGGAACACAACGCAAGATTGTTATGGTGGCATACTTTAGACCAGGGGTGATAGCCATCCAGTCGGGAAAATACTCTACCACCTGTTTGTGGGTTGTTCTGTCGCCTCTTATGACAGGCCGCCTGCCCGCAGGAAATAGTATTCAATCATGTTCCTGCACGGATAAAATGTATTAAATGTAAATAATAATCTAATATTATATACATATAACTTTGTCTATAATTTATATAATACTAAAATATTTTATAAACAATATCGCCTTACCCCTTTTGGTCTTATACTTACATAAGGGGAATATGCGCTCGATAGGAAAAAATGTTACATTATTAACTCACTACGCTTATAAACCATCTATAACTTTTATGTATAAGTGAGTAAACGTCAAAATGTGAGAGAAAAATCACTTAAAACGCCGTCTAGTTCATAGGATTTAGTAACTTCTTAGAGTACGTTCTTTACTGGGCGAGTGTCATTTTGGTACATAATATATTCTTTTAGCATGGTATAATTGTATGAATAGTAGTTGGTGGCGCGGGCGGGAGCGGGGAAAAAAGGAAAGGACTTACAGGATAGGTCGCTGCACCAGACACGCTACGGACGGTGCAGGCTTCGCAGTGGTAGGCACTTCTTCCTCTTGATCCTTTCTTCACGTCTTGCGGTTCCTTCGACGAGTGGACTAGATGGGTACGGCACTGCGGGTACCTTCCAGGACGCGGGTTGATATAAGCGAGTGTAAAGTGCCCAGTTCCGGACGGGCATCCATGCGAGGCAGTCGCTAATGCCTGTGCTCTTCTCGAATTTTGCAGATTTTCGCGCTTTTTCTTTCCGAAAAGGCGATAAATTGCGAATATAGTTGTGTAGTGTCAGTGTACAGTGTTAGTTCGTTCGATTCCGGCGCGAATCGCAGTTTATTGGCTTGGGTGAGTCGATTTACTCTCTGCTTGCTTTTCGCGCGCTTCAGCGCATATTGCGTAATATTAACGGTTATTTCGTACACTAAGTACGCCGTCGCGTGTCACTGGTTTCGCGCAGGGAACGGGCATCCAGTAATGGATGCCCAGGATCCTAAACCACCCCCTGGGCTTTCGGGTGCGCCTTGCAAGAGAGGCCACCTGGAGGCCAAGGATGGTTGGCAAGCGGCCGAGATCGGTGAGACGCGGAGGAAGAAGGTCCCGTCTACTTCAATCGCTCGGCGCAGCAAATCTGCCGCCGGGCCACGTCCAGGCTGCCAGGCTGCTGCCGTTATCACGGCGGCACCCGAGGCACCTGTCTCGCTAGGCAGGGCGGCGTCCGTGGTGGACCTCACCGCGGATGCCCCCGACAGTAGGCACAACGTTATGGGGCCCCCGGAAGGTCCCGTGACGCGCAGGCCCCCATCCAGCCGTGCGGCACGTAACAGTGCGGCACACCTGGATATAGGTAGGAGTACGCTGCTCGGGTCACACTCGGCTGTTTGCCTGGCCGTGAGTGACGCGAGCACCATAGATGTGAGTGCCTTCGGGACGCCGTCGACCTCTGCATGGGCATCACCTGTGCAGGGGGGCGACGGGTACGAAGATGGCTTTCGCACGCCACTGTCAGGTAGCATTCCAGAGTCTCTGGATAGTGCGCTTGACGGTGTCGTTCGCGCCTTCGATTATTCCCGCCCTGTTTCGCCTGCCTGTGGACAAATCGCCTACACGGCGGCCGGAACAGCGGCGGCGGGGGGCGGTCGCCCCACGACGACGGTGGCCTATAGCGCGCAGGCCTCACCTGCGCCAATGCCACTGGCTTGCGACCTATCGGTTCGCAACGTCGGGGACGGCCGTCCCACGACCCCGGTTGTCGCGCGAGCTTCACTCGCGCTATCGACCGAGGTCGCGAATAGGGAATTTGTAGGCGCGGCAGCGGCGACCCCTTCGTCTTCCTTCCCTACTGGGATGGGAGTCGCTGTCGCGACGTCGGTGCCTGCGTGTGCAACGGTTGCGGCGGTGACGGCGACGGCGGCGGCGTCCACGTCCTCGTCTTCGGCGGCTGCAACTTCGTCCGCGTTCGCGTCCACAGGTTCGTCGTCTTCGGCGGTGGGTCCAGTGATGCGAGCTTCGTCTTCGGGGACGTTTGTGCCCCCTGTTTCGTGTGCTCCGGTATTTGCGGCCGGATCGAGGTCACGGTTCTGGGACCGGTCCCGGAGCAGCGACGCCGATTCGGCCCCTACGTCGGGTGCGTCCACCCCAGCGCGCGCGCGCTCGCCTTTGCGCCCCACGTGGGGCGCAACCGAATCGACCGCGTCGGCCGCGTCGGTTCTCGCGGGTGCGGAGGCCTTCCTCCGCACTGAGGGGGGGGAAAAGGGGCGCAAGGCGCGCAAGGCAACCAACGCCAAATTGGCCGCGGCTAGCCAGTGCGCCGCCCTCGTAGAAGACATCACGGCCCTCGGCCCCGGGGAACTGCGCCTAGCGGCGAGCGCCCAGGTCGCCGAGATCCTTCAGATCGCCCAGACGTCGGGCAATCTGAAGGGTGGCTACGTGCGTCGGCTGAAGGATGCCGCGAACAGAGTGTCGGACATTGTCGACACGCTGGTCACGCGGAATCCGGAAACCGAGGCGTGGAAGCTCGGCAACGAGAATGCGCGTTTGCGCATGGAAGTAAACTCTTTGCGGGAGGAAAATCTCTCCTATCGCAAAGAGTTTGAAGAAATGCGCAAGGCCCTTAAGGCCTCCGCTCCGGCCGTGGAGCCGGCGCCTGCCGTCGTGGCGGCGCCGCCCCCCGTGCCCGTCAAGCGGAAGGCATGGGCGGTCGCGGTGGAGGTGGCGGCGATTTCGGAATCGCCCGCCGCGCCCGTCGCGACTAAAAAATCGCGTCCGACCCCCGCCGCGGTGGCGGGGTCGATACCGGTTCCCGCCGACGGGGCGGAGCCGGCCGCGGCGCCCGCCGACGGGGCGGCGCCGCCGTCCGTCCCACTCGGGCGCGGCGGCGTTGAGTACGATGCGTTCGTGCGCGTCGTGCTCGATGCCGTGGCACCACTTATCAACGCGAGGTTCGCCGCCATAGAGGACAGGCTGGGCCCCGCGCCGACCCTCCGTCCACCACTTGCGGCCGACGGAGGCAAGGCGCCGGCGCCCAGGCCGACTCCCCGCGCGTCCGTCGCGAAGCCCACCGGAGGGCCCAAACCGGCCACGGCTGCCGCTGCAGTCCGCCGGGGTCTGGGGGAAGCAAGTACCCCGGTCCCGATGGGGGTAGTGGCGGCCCCGGCCGCCGGGGTGGCAGACTCCCCACTGCCACCGACCCCCCCCGCGAGGAAAAAACACAGGGGGGGCGTGAAGCGAACGCTCCGAAAGCGGAGAAAGGCGGCCCGCGCCGCCGCCGCTGCCTCGGCGGCCTTCGCTTCGGCGCCCGCCCCAATAATTTCGGCCTCTGGGCGACAAATGGCCCCCGCGTCCGCGCCATCAGTGGCGCCCGTCCCGCGCGCCCGTCGTGCCACCCCGTGTGTGGCACCGTCGCCGGCGCCCGTGGCGTGCGCCCGCCGCGTCGCCCCGTACGTCGCGCCGCCGCCGGCGCCCGTGGCCCCCGCCCCCGCCCCCGTTCCCGAGGGGGGGGCGTGGTCCACGGTCGTAAGGCGGAAAAAGGGTAAGGGGGCGAGGGCAAATAAGCCCCCTCCCCCCCCCCAGGCGCAAGCTGCTGCCCCACCGACGGGGTGGAGGCAGCAACCGCGGAAGCAGGCCGCGAGGCCTGCCGTCGTTCTCCGCGAGCCGAAGTCGGCCGCAGTCATTATTAGACTGCTGCCGGCAGCGGCCGCGAAGGGTGTCGGCTATCGCGAGGTCTTCGCAAAGGCCTCGACGGTGGTCGACATCACCGCCATGGGCCTCCGCGAGGGGCTGAAGGTGGTGCGGACCGCCAGGGACGCGCGTCTCCTCGAGTTCCAGCCGGGACCCGAGAGCGCGGCCAAGGCGGACCGCGTCGCCGAAGCCCTGCGCGGGGCCCTAGAAGGGATGGCTGAGGTCGTCCGCCCCGTAAAGCGTGGGGAGCTCTACGTCTCAGGGCTGGACGACTCAGTCACGGTCGATGGGCTTCGTGACGCGATCGCGCGCGCAGGCAACTGCCGGCGCGACGACGTGCTCACGAAGCACATCGGTGCAGGACCGGGCGGATTGGGCGCATCATACGTGCTGTGCCCCGTCGCTGCCGCCAAGACCATCGTCGGGTTGGGCTACCTTCTGGTCGGCTTCACCTCGGCGAAGGTCGAAGCACTGGAAGCCAGACCGATACGTTGTTACAGATGTTTCAACGTCGGTCACGGCACCCAAAGTTGTCCGGACACGTGCCCGGACCGGACTAACTTGTGTCTCCGCTGCGGTAAAAGCGGACACAAGATGCCGGACTGCACGGCACGGAAACCCCACTGCGCGGCGTGCGCGGCGGGGGGACTGAACGCGGCCCACCCCACGTTGGCGAGGTTCTGCCAACCTCCCTACGTGAGGGGCTAATTCGTCCACTCGCGGGCGAGACCACGTACCGGCAAATCGGGAGTACAGACAATGGACACCTCCAATGCCTAGTACACCCGTAACGACGTTCTTTCAAGCTAACGTAAACCACTCCCCCACCGCTCAGGACTTGTGCCTGCAGGCGATGGCGGAGTGGCAAGCGAATTTAGCCGTAATAAGTGAACCTTATTACGTCCCTCCTTCAGGGAACTGGGTGGGCGATCTCGATGACATGGTAGCGGTGGTGGCCAGAGCCGGGTCCGGCACACCGCTTACATGTCTCGAAAGAGGAAAGGGCTATGCTGTGGCGGAGAGCGGGAGTATCGTCGTCATAGGCGTTTACTTTTCGCGCAACCGCCCCCTGGCGGAGTTCGAGCTTCACTTGGACGCCGTCGGGGCTGCCGTACGCAGACTGTCGCCCAAAACGATCTTCGTGATGGGCGACTTTAATGCAAAGCACCTCTCCTGGGGAAACGTACTCACGGACCCTAGGTACAGTGCACAAAACGCGGCGAGGTTTGCGCGGAAATAGCGACGCGAATAGCGGTCGGATGTAGACTATGTCACATTACATAGTGACAGATGCGGCAAAAGAAACAAAGAGGCGGTGACCAAACAGGTCGGCGTTAACAGTTGTCATATCCTGAATCCTATTACATTTTTTTTATTAATATAAGTAAATCTACTGTTAGGTAGAATGCTGAAATAGAAGAAAGCTCACTAGAGTAAATTCACATAACTAAGAGAAAAACTACTTACATGAAAATACAACAACTTGAAATAAATTTCCAATTAAAAATACACAAAGCGTTCGTAACACGTAATTAGTAGGGCAGTGGAAGGAAGCGTGGACCGCATAAGTCAGATGTCAAGTCAATACCGTGCAGGACAAACGCACCCTTACCGAGGGGTCCAGCAATACCGGAACGACTGCATTATAAATACATACGGGCACAACAGGAAGTGTTTTGTACGATTTATGTAGTGTTTGGATTAGGTTGCATATTTAATGGATCATTGTGAATGCAGTCGTATGTCGTATTTTCTTATGTATGTACACAATAAACGCTGAATTTACGGTTAGCTATTACAAGATAATAGAGAATACATTTGCTGGTCGTTGAAATGTGAATATTTAAACTGTACACTTATAATTCCACAATCCTAGTCTAAGCCAAACTATAGTCTTTGACTAACGACAAGTAACGCAGTCCTTGTAGTTCTAAAACTAACATTTCACTAAATACTACTAAATAGATAAAAACTAACGTTCATTTCTAACTAGTACAATGAAGAATTATAAATGGTAGGTAGAATACAATATAAATAATATTGTATTATACCTATAATCGAAGTGAAGTCAATGGGTAAGGTTCCCAGAAGACTGGCTACATTACCTTGGGGAGTTTCTTGCCGTTTCTTCTCCTTAACAGGAATAACACGTGAAGCGGTGTACATAGAATAGAAAGTAAAATTAAATTTTATATGTATTTGACCTTTCAAAAATTGTTCTCCAGTGGAACTTATTTTGAATAAAAAAAATTGAATTTGAATTCGCTGGATCCCCATACTGATCCCTTGTCCGTGGCTATAGTATACATAATTTTGAAAGTATTTTTTTAGTTTTATTTCTACCTAGGTTATATTTTATTCATATATCATAAATAAAACTTCACAACTAAAATCTCCTAATAAATAATAAAATATTACTACATATATATAATATGTAGTAGAAAGTGATCTTTAGAATTCAAATAGGGACGGCTTTACCGCCATTTTAAATATATTTAAAAGTAAATATGTGAATACTTGTAGCAGAGCAATTATTTAAATAAACCCATGGGCAGTGTCGGGCCCGCTTGCACGAGTGACTCGGGCTCTAGAGCCGACTTATTGATTTTAAGCGGCCGCGTGAGTCATCTGTTGCAGTCGCCCCTCAGCATCCCTAACCGCAACGCTGTTTGCTCTCTTTGATTGAATTTCTAGGAACTAAAAGAGAGTTGTAATAAGAGAATCAATACATTATATTGTGTCTTTGAAATAAAATTAAAATAAATACTATAAAGCACTATCCTGCCAATTAATACGATACATTACGTCTACTTTATTAATAGGAATTTTATTTTTGGTGTATTTTAATAAAAGAATAAGGTCATCCATTTTTTTATAAAAAAATGTCTATATATTAAAAAAAATATTTGAGAATAAATAAATACATTATAATAATTATTATTAACTTGTTCCAATAACAATATTTAACTTCTGATCCACTAACATTGATGTTCAAATTATGTAGCTAGTTACTGGTTTTAAATATTATTAGCGTTTATTTTTTCATTTCTATCCCAATCATTTGGAATCGGCGTAATATGTATTTTCCTTCCTCTACTCTAGCACACGTCATCATTACAAATCATCATGTCATGCTTCACACAACCCACCCATCTCTTTTTTGGTCTATCACTTGTAACCATAGGTCTTCCAGTTTAAAATCTTTTTTGTCACATGTCTTTCATCCCGCCCATACGTAATTACATTCCCATACTTTCTCAATATTTTTCCTCTCAATCATTAATCAATGTACCTAAACTTTAAATATTATATAATACAATATACAATAACATTATATAGGCCGATCCCAGATACCCAGATCATAATAAATAGCGGAATAAATTCGTTTCCGAAATTTACCATACCAGGAACTAAACCCGGAGCCTCCACGTTGCAGTGAAGTCAGCCGGCAAAGGCTTAGCCCGCTCAACCACAGAGTCCACCATATTATTCTATTATTAAATGTAATTAATTCTTCTTCACTACTAGCAGTGCAAAAGTTGTTTATATTTATATATTATTTTTTCCTTTTATCTTCATGGTTTTCTTAATGGACCGATTATCATAACATGTCTGTCGTACTCCACTAATTTTATTCTGACAAGATACAGTCAATGGTTGGCGCAATTCACCCTTTATTTACATATTGTTGTACCACTAAAACCCCACTCTTCTTGGCAGCGTATCAGTTTTTTTTTGTTGGTGTCTGTATTCGATTGCACCTCGTTAAAAACTTTTTCCAACGTTACGGTGACAAGGGTTTGTTGGAAAAATAATGAAAAGTTTTAGACTATTTTTTATCTTTTTTGCAATTGCAACTCTGCAATAGTTATATAATTTTTGTTATTGTGTTATGCTATTTATTCCTCTATTGTTGATCTCTGATTGATTGATTTTCTTTGAATATTCTAGGAAAATGGAGTATTTAGATTTTGATTTATTCAATTATAGTTTTATAATCAAAGCAGTGCTAATAATGTAAAAAATCTATCTACTCATATCTACACATACTTAACATCTATATACATACTTTTACATAGCTTGTAGAAAGTATAGGTATATTTTTTCTGTAAAATATGTAAAAATTTATTATAACTCTTATATTTAGTTTTCAAACACAAATTATATTCAATAGATACCCATTTTATTCCAATAATGTATTATTTGTTATTTTTTTAAAGAACGCAATTTCTATTATATCGGTCTTATTCATATTGAGTTAGAGTAAGTTTGAAGGCTTCTTTAAGAACCATAAAGAATCCTATAAACTTACTCTTACTCAATATGAATTATGGCTTATTCATAAGACCGTACATATTTATATAGAAGTATAAAATAGATTTATATGTTTATTTCATCTTCACAGCCATGAATGACCGATATTATTCCAAAAACTTTGGTTAATTTTTTATTACGAAAACATATAAATAATAGTTATAAAATTAAGAATATTCTATATAAATTATTTTAATTAAGTAACTAGAGTTACGGTTTTTGAGAAACCAACCATGATATACATGTTTCATCTTATCTTCATTAACCAAATAGCCTAAGTAACTTTTTACGTAATTAAAACTTCCCTATTCTGTAAGTCTGGTCGCAGGTGCTCGTCGTCTACGGCTAAAACGTACCTTCTATTAAGGAGTTCTGCACACGTGCTACCACTTCGCACTTAGTTCGAAAGTCGTGCAGAAGTATACTGTTATGGCAGTCGGTGTCTACTAGACTCCTATTCTGTGGAAATTTTCTCCTACATACACATTATAAAGAATTATCTTTAACGTAATGTTTAGCTGTTTTTAATTGGTTAATATTTTAAATAAGGTTAGTAATTATATTTTTAATTAATATTTTGTTTTTTTTTTTATAAAAAATGTATTTTTATGCAAGTATGGTTAAACATATATTTTTTGTGTAATAAATAAATACATCTCAGAAATAATTATGTTAGTCTTAAGCAATAATGTATCTTTAGACTGTAATCTGCTGTCCATGCGTGTCGTTTTTATTTATATATAATAATTACAGATAATTTAAGAATTTCCTTTGAGTCAGTTTGCCTGGAAGAGATCGCTTTTAGCGATAAGGCCGCCTTTTGTTTTACCAACTAACTATTGTCTTGTTGTCCATTTTTGTAATTTTTATTTTGGTGAACAATAAAGTGTTGTCTATGTCTATGTCTACATCTATTAAAAATAATTATTAATCTATTAATTAAAATTATATACTACACAACATTGTAGGAGTACATACTAAAAAAGATTATTGTAGATAATCTTTTATACGATACAGTATTAAAGTACGATTACGTTTAAAGGTCTTATATCTATTTTTTAGGGTCCCATATTCATTTTGGCAAAATTGGAATCCTTACAATATATAATTGTCATGTCCATCCGTCTTGTATGTAATTTGACGATTTTAGTAACCTACCCTGGAAATGTCTTGAAGTAATTTGTATTCTAATTAGGCTAATTTTTGTATCAAACATCTCGTATACCAAACACTTCTGGATATAAATTAATTCTGATCCTTTGTAAAACGTACACGCGTTATCGGAAAGGTATCTTGTTTCACTGAGAATAACCGTGTTGTTGAAAATATTTACATGAGATTCAATGGCTGAGCGCATCTGGCTTTTAAGAGATTGCGACGTTTAGTGGTGATTTTAATATAGGTGTCGCCGTAAAATCGTGGAGGAACGACTGAACTTGTCCCTTAGGTATATCGAGGTAGTCTGCTTTATAGATAAACAAATATTCCTTAAATTGTCCGCATTCGGCTTATTTGTTATTTTTAGGGTTCCATAGTAATTTATGCAAAACTGGAAACTGTTTATCCGCCTGTCTTTGTATTGTCGTCACAATATTTTTTCTACTAAATTACTGGATCTATCTATGTGTACTAATTTTACCTGTCAAATTCCATTCATTTGTTTGTATGATACACGATAGTATAGTAAAATCGCGAAAGAACTAAAATTTGTCGATAGTCTGCATAGATGTGAATGAGGCTTGAATTTTTTTAATCTAATAAATATAATTACGATATCTCCTACCAACAGTAAGTCAAGTGTAAAATTCTAATTTTACAGGTGGGCGAGTCAAAGATAAATATTTTATATATTTTTTGGTTCGTAGAGCTATGATTTTTTCAGTTTGTGTTTTTATTACTAACTATCTTTGTTATGATTCATTGGATATTAGAAAAGTAAATCTAATTTATTAAGATTCTGATATTTCGTAGTTGTAACTTGAAAACTAACCTTTTTTTATTATATTTCTAAATTCAATAAATTGTTTTAAAAGTATGAAGACGTTTCGAATAATAAGAGATTATATAAATGCGGGTTTTCCGAAAATTTTCGTGCGATGTACTCTAGTTTATTTTGCGCATCATATTTGCCTAACGTATATAGGTATACCTAAGTTCCTACGGAAAACGTAAGTCTGAACTTGCCACTGTATACGCCAAATTATCTTCGAAACTATTCGTGATTTCCAATATTTTGTGATCTAGGCTGATAAACAAGGTCTTCTGATGATCAAATCAAATCAAAATCATCATAAAGTAGAAATACGTGAGATTGTTAAATTGACTCACTCCTATACGTGGGGGCCATCGAATTTACAAACATGCAGCAAGTGTCCAAATCCCGTGCGAACGAGGTAGCGGGTAACAAAACACTAATAAAGAGGTCATAGATGCAATAAAAAGACTAACAGCTAAGGTACATAACACCATCTAACTCATGGAGTAATGGTCTTCCGTAACATAGGAATCCATAATGGATGTTCCCATATTGCCGACGCACAAGAAAACTAATTGCACTCCCAACTTTCCGCATAAATCCTAAGCTGCGTATTTGAGGTGGTGTGATATTTGGAAACGCGGTTCCGAGCTATTGTACTCTAGAATTTAACACCTTAACAGCCAACGGATGCCTGCGAGGCCTTTGTGCCGCATGATTCATGGCAGTTATTATTGTAGCCGATCGTCGAATTAATTTCCCGTACAGATAGTCGCGCTTCCCGTGTTGAAGAGGCTTGATATATAACATACAATTTGTGCGTTTGAACACGGCTGATATCAAAAGGTAAGAAGACAGAATACAAAATTAAAAAGTGGTTGCTACCTGTAATATCATGTCTATATCTACCTAGGATTTTATAGACAACTTCTTGCCGGTTTTTAGGAACTTTGCCTCCATAAGCTGCAGGAAACTATATTTTCATTAAGATAAATAAGCTTTGTGAGAGAATCAGTTAGTAAAATTGACACGAATCTAGATATACTGGTAGGTATACGACATAGCACAAACTTCTTCTTTATTTTGATACTTGTCTTAATCGTTATTCGAATCTGAGCAAGCAGTCACTTTAGACTCCCTGGACTTAATTTTATTATAATCCGACCAAAAAAATAAAGAAAAGACTAATAAACATCGAAACTGATTTTTATATATTACTAGCTTCTGCCCGCGACTTCGTTCGCGTGGAATAGTTAAAAAAAAATTAGTTAATAAACCCCGTAATTTTGAAACATTCTTCATTGGTGCTCCGATCCTATTGCTCTTAGCGTGATGCTATATAGCCTATAACCTTCCTCGATAAATGGGCTATCTAAAACTGATTTTTTTTTTCAAATCAGACCAGAAATTCCAGAGATTAGCGCGTACAAGCAAACAAACAAAGAAACAAACTTATCAGCTTTATATATTCTATATATAAGATAAAACTCTCTCACCGAAACCACACCCTCTCAAAATCTCCGCTTCTATCATGTTACGTTGCAGAGAAATTACTTTCAGTCTGTTATCAGCTGTTTGTGATTAAAGCTTTTTTAAGTATCCTACGGGAACTCTTTAATTTTTCGGGATCAAAAGTATCCTATATGTTGACCAGGGATATAAGCTACCACCATACAAAATTTCATGTAAATCGGTCGAGTCTTTTCGGAGATTAGCCGGCATGAACAGACTTTTAAAAAAATCTAAATTAGTTCTATTTCACTTCTTACATCCCTGATTTTGTTGAGAAGCTGGCGTTCATGAAAAGTGATTACTGTCGCCTATAGAAGCCGACGTGTTGCCAGCCTTTAGTATGGGATAGAGATGATGGGATAAGGAGATGTTATAGACCAATCAGAAAGGAGGAATGGTTTAGAGGGAATATGGAGGATTGGATAAAGAAAGGGGTGGATGGTCCACATGGGAATTGTCAGTCACAGCATAAAATTCGATAAGGTCCTGGCTAACCGTTGCACGCCGATATTCTGTGAGAGTCTGCTATCACACCGATCGAGCCTGCCCTAAGAACTATAATCAAGATTGATTATAGATGATTCCAGCATGGATGATTCCAGCATGGCTCTACCACATATAGGAAAATAAATGAATACTGGATGACCTGGATGACCTTTAATATCACATGAAAAAATAACTCAAAATCTGTCGTGTAAGGATCCCCAAATAGTCGTGTTATGGCAGCCGCGAATTGTTGAAATTTAATTTTATCACGTCATTTGTTTCAGAGACCAATAAATTAATTTCATTGCATTGTTTAATCTATGGTATGAATGACTGAATGAATGAAAACTCTTTATTGTTCATCATAACTTAAAACTTAGACATTTATGGTATTTAATATTCTGTTTCGGTAATGTCCCTTCTGATAGGTTTCTCGACGTCTGGTTTTTGAATTTGGAATTATTGAGAATATTTTATCGCTGGTGAACAAACAGCAGGTTAATTGTCCTCATGAAAGGGATTACTTTCACCAATGGATTATTTCAATACCAATGCTTTGCTGGTTGTTGGGTGATAGCTTTTCAAACTGTGGATTATTTAGTCGCCTCTTACGACACGACCGGCCACCCCGCTACAGGAAGTAGTATTTATTCTTATTTCTTCATGCACGGAAATAATTAATGAAAAAATAAGGTTAATATAGACTTAGGGCCAATTTTTCAATCACACAACAAAAACTAGTAGTACCTACCACTTCATTCACGCGGGATATTTATTTATATATTTTTAAGCCCGCAACTTATCAATTTACTTGATAAAATTGCTGTTTTAATCCCTAAAATTTCATTCAAATCTGTTAAGTCACTTCGTAGACTATTCGAGACAAAGTTGCAGAAAAACCGGCCAGTATTCTACCAAAAGTCACTTATGATTTAACAGGATATAAATCAGTAATCAGTTTTCATGTAGATCTATGTATTTGTTTTGAAACGGCACACAATTTAATTTTTATTTATTGGTATTATTATACATATTACGTAAACTCATTTTCAGATTTATACATAGAGATAAAGTCAAAGCGATAGAATATGACTATTAATAGACACGAAAAATATTTTCTTTTTATATTTACTTGGTAATTATAGCCAAGAGTCGACTGGGGAAGCCAAGTAAATTAATCCGCTTAGAGTTTCTGAAGGCGGCCATCATTAATACTAGTGACAGTAAAATACTATAAAGGAAATAAATAATAAAAAACCTTTCTTTGAGAATACTTATTAAATAGCAATCAATAAAAAAATTGGTGGCAATTAACAATCAAAATTAATGCTGTCACTTATTTCATCGTAGGGGCATAATAATAAAATTAATGGGTTTTGCGTATCGGTAATCTTCATCGAAACTTACAGAGTTTTTCTTCAGCGTCAGCAATGTTAGTTGTAATAATGCACATACTTAAGCAAGGAAAACTGTCTAAGCAGCGCGTACTTTCCGCCCAAGAGTCGAATTCACGACTTCAAAATGAAATACGAACGCCATATAGTAAATCTATCTATCTATACTATAATATATCTGTAAATGGTTCGTACATGGTCGTGATAGTTGTACAATGCGTTTAAATGTGAAAAAACTCATTTCATTTTTTATCAACTTATGCAATTATAATTATTTTATTTATTTATTTATGCAGTTTTTTTTTTTCTTTGATATTAATTCAAGTTACACTTTTTGAGCGTGGTGACCGATAAGAAAACAAATCACCTACATGCGGTAGGTGTGGCATTATAAAGATATGATAGATACCTATACACCTACGCTACAAGAGCTCGCGGGTCACTGTGGCCACCGCACGCCTCTGCCCGCCGCGCCCGCCTCAGGCCCCCGTCACCGCGCATGGTAGGCAGAGTGGGAGGTGTTAGGTTTATTTTCGTTACGGAATTTCTTCATTCGGTCGCCGCGCTCAAAGCCCGCGATAAAAGCTATACAATAGCTTAAAAAGTCAGGGGATCAGGGATAATTCGGACTAGGAGATTCCGAAAAAGAATGTTTTAGAATTTTTGTCTATCTGTCTGTGTGTCTGTCTATTAAAGCATCGCAAGCATCACAGCATTAAATGAAACTCAACATTGAGCTAGCACCCCGGGGCGTACGTACCTTAAGATACTTTTTATCTCGATAAATAACGTCGTTTTTGTGGGATAGATGAACATTTAATAAATGATGGCGCTGCGATCATCGCATCTTTTTTTAGCAAATGCTGAACGTATATAAATTAAACTCGGCATAGGCTGCTGGCTTATAACCCGAGTTAACACTTAGGATACATTTTATCCCGATAAATGAAGTCGTTTCCATAGAAATGACGGATTAGCAAAATAAATGTTTTTTTCAATACACTAATAAATACTAACGTTGTCATAAACAACATGTCATTCATTGTATTACTTCAAATCAAGTTAGCTTCGACTCGCCTTTATGTTTTGCTGGGCAGTTGTGTAGACTATAATATATGGACTTATAGTAGAATTATTTTGTCCGTGCAGTTTGAGTCATAAATAATCGGAGTATTTCGCTCTCTCTTCCACTCACGGGCCTTATGGGCGGGCATAGTGATTGCGCATTATTGTTGTCGATAAGCGTTATCGATAGTGTATTTGGTTTTGTCATTTTGTGGGTTAGTGATAAAAATGAAAGAAAAAAAAATAGATGAAACAATGTATGTATTAAAATAGAATAATAATGATTTATAATAAATTATTAATTAGGTATCTATGTATTAAAAAACTATAAGTACAAAAGTTAAGCATGTAACAAGTTATATTAAAAATAAATATAAATATTTATATCTAAGTTTAAAATTAACAGCAAAAAGATAATAATGATTTTTATAAGAATGATAGTCTTTCTTTGATAAGAATGAGTTTTTATCGATAATGGCGTTGCGCCCGCGCAAAATGCTCACCGCCCTAACCGGGCTGAGGCCAAGTTTGATTTATGACCGAAACTGCACGCACAAAATAATTCTACTATAGTTTCTTTGTTATTATTTACAGGTAAAAAAGCAAATTAAGTTTTTGTGTAAATAAAATAATAGTATTGCCTGGGGTTTCTGGGGCAAGCTGTAGTAGTTTTATAAATGAAAAATGACTATTCGAAAATACAGCAATATGCCTTAAAATAACGTATTAGCTCGGTGCAGGGATTTTGTCTCAATCAACAAACTGCTCTCACCGACTCTGAAATACGACTACACAAACACCGAGGATTAAGCGTGAAATTACATCTCGTTTTGAGAACAAAGCAAAATAGCTTTCGAGAGATAATCATAGATGTTTAATTTAATTTGTTAATGGTATGACAGTGTGATGTTATTAAAATAGATACGGTGAGAAACGAGTAGATAGGAGTAAGTTGAAAGGAATAAAACTAAGGTGATATGTATATGTAATGATGAAGGATGAAAACGTAACAAAAAAATATTAAACTGCAAGATTGATGAGTACAAATGTAAAGGTAGACCAAAAAAGATGGATGGATTGGGTAAAGGATGACATGACGATTTGTGGAGTGAGACGTGTGTTAGAATAGAGAAATTTGGAAAGAAAAGACATATTGTGACGACCCTAAATAATTGGAAGGGGGTGAAAGAAAACAGAGAGATCTTATGAAAGTGTTGTTGTTTCAAATTTCTTAACTTATTGATATTATAATTAATGATGTTAAATATTGACGTATATATGTATTATAACGTATGTATGTATTGTATAAACTATTGTGGCTATGCGTTAACGACGTTATTTTTTATCGCTTTAAGTAAGACGCATTCGACCACAGCTATAATCTTTAACACTAACGCAGATGAAGCATCAGAGCACGTTTCGCCTCCACGTTCCTTCTGCGTACGGCAGAGCTGTGAAATGTACTACCAGAGTCCGTGTTTCCCGAAAAGTACAATCCGGGTATCTTCAAGTCTCGTGTGAATATATACTATCTAAGTAAGCGTGCTCCATCTTCGACCGCATTATCATCCGGCATTGAAAGAAGTAAGAAAAGAAAGAAAAAAAATATTTGAAGAAATATAAATAAAAACATATTTGGAGGATCTGTACGCCGCATTTTTCGCAAACAAGGTTTGCACTTAGCTTGTTGCTGTGCCGGCATAATATCCGACACAACGCTGATTTTCAGTGCAATCTTTCCTTTGGCTTAATACTAATACGATACGAATATTTTAATGAGCTTAACTTAAAAACTATTTAATTTGTAAATTAGACATTGGCCGTAATCGTGGTCTTATGCAAACCTATTAAATATAAAAAAGAGAATAGAAATAAATAAAATACATGTTATTTCAAGACATGAGGGTATAATAGCGTTTGTGAAAAAATAACAAATGTAATCTTACATTATCATAACAAGGAAAACCGCGGGCTATTCCAAAATTCATATAAACATCAGCGGAAAATTGAAGCCGGCAAGTGAAGCATATTTTTACAAACTTTATCTCGATACAGCCTTATATTAATGGTAGCCGCATACTCAAAAGGGGTAGGTATAATAACATATCAAGAACGAAACATACGCAACTAAAAGGAGAATGGATGAGCGTGTATGAAATTGCTTGCCTTTGTAAGAGCCGCCGAACCTTTTGCGGGCAAATCGGGTAATAATATTTCCGAGTTGGTGAACAAAAAGCCTTCTTTCTGTTTGAAGTGTACATCGACTTGGATATTTGTTCCGGAATATTGGGCCCACACGCCAAAGTAACGTTTATTTGAAATATCTCGCGTATTGTCCATTTTGCGTGTCCCGGACGCGTGTTTTGTGTACACCGCATTATTTACATTATTTTCTTATATCAACGATGATTGAAAATTAAAATAATGTGTTTATTTCAATTTGGTTACTTATTATTGAAAACCATGTCTCTACCGCAGTTTCTAAAGCAATTTTAGTTACTGTTAAAAGGAAGCGGCCCAACAAACTTCCCAGCACCACATTTTTGCTTTCATAATTATTATAATTATTCCCAGAAAAAGTCTCGCGGAATTCCCGGGATAAAGTAGCGCAGATTTTAAGTCTAAGAATTTGCTGTTGATCAGCGATAACCGCATTGAAATCGGCCCACTAGTTTCTACGTAAATTCCGAATAAACCGACAAGAAGTCTAAAAAATGCATCGTTTACATAGTTTATTTCAGTTATTTTTTTAATAGCTTTAATGTACAGACACAGCATGTTTAGAATGTGATAGTATTATAGATAGATTCCTAGTCTTTTACATTGACTCATATATAATGAGGCTTTTTGTACTGCTGGTGTATAGGCCACATGTGACGCACCACTTGATGACAGTGGTTACCGTCGCCTATGGATGATCACAACAGCAAAGTTGCTGCCTATGTCCTACCACCCTTGAAGTGAGGACTGTAAAAAGTTTATTTCAAATAGTGACAGGTAAAACATATAGCTTCACACAAAAACATTTGTGAGCTTTTTCAAAGAGGTTTTAGTGTTTTCTTGTATCTTCATGATTATTTTGTCGAATTTAAGCGACTTTTAAATAACATGTGGCTGATGAAAAATTGTCATGAAATAAAAATTATTCATATATATTATAATGCCTGTGCTACACCTGGAATAATGTTAGCGTTAGTGTCGTTAAACATTGACAGATAACTCGTGTATATACACTAATGTAGCTAGTCGTTAACGCTATATTTATCCACGCTATACATTAGAGCATTTGGACACAGTCCCTTACAGTAAGGCAGAGGCAGTAGGCTCTCCCTCGCATATAAAATTCATTTACCCGTAAACACATAATCGTAAAACCTACTTCAAATTTTACATTAATGTTATACGGTGTTTACAATTAGGTATAAAGTCATAAAAGCTTTGCCGCACATACGGGTTCTATTCTGAGCCTCTAAGCTTCAAAACCGACTCTGTATAAAGGGGACTTGTTAATACATCCCTGTTATAATATTTCGCGTTCCAATTAGCAAGGTATTTTCATCCTATGAAATAATATTATGTAGATTGTAGGTGCTATAAAATGATTACCCACGTCGAATGTTGTACCTTGGGGTACCAAAGGGTTTGCTTAACCCCGTTATCGTTATAATAAATTATTTTAGTTAAACCAACCTTACCGAAATATAAGCATGAACGTGAAACTTACTTTGTTTGAATGTTTGGTTATTCCTTCTTCACGGTCTTGGAAACGATACCTAGGATGATTATAGAAATTTTTATCCCAAAATACGTAATATTTTCGGCGAGATCTTTTGAGTTCGAAGTTTTCGAGGGGTAAATCTAAATCAAGCGATTATTTTAAAATTCAGTTTATATCTAGGGCTTGGTAACAAATGGGCGTACAGATAAAAGTGCAGTTTTACACAAGGGACAAAATTGTGAATAAAACAAAACTAGTTGATTGTATAAGGCTGAAATTTGGAATACCCTTCTTTTTAGGTACCATACTGGTAAGACTTTCTAAATTGTAAAATGCATAGTTTTTAGTAAACGACTAAAAAATTGCATTTTTCGTATACACCTATATGTTATGAAGCCCTCAATATGTACTTTTGATAACGGGGATGAATTTAGGATTTTATATATCTCGAAAAACACGAGTGTCTGTTGGTTATACGTCCAAAATTCACGTAAATGTTCTAGAAATCTAAATTTTACTGATAGACCTTTTCTATGTACACTTTATTTATAAATCAATTTTAAAAGTACAGAAAAATCAGACTATTGAGAGGTTTATGATCAGGGAAGAGTTTGCCAAGGTAGATCCAAATTTTAATCCACGTAAAATTCTTTTAAGGGATTCTGATGCTTTACCTACCCGCTAAGATTTTCTAAGGTTGATAATACATATCACTTGATTATCTCTTTTGCGATATTCATTTTTTGTCTTCACTGCAATAACAGAAAACCACCTTATGATATGAATGCACTCTAGCAGGATGCAAGAAGATACGGGTGCCTTAGTCGATAAGTCATTGATTTATGTATAGTAAGGCCTTGGAAAACGAGTACTATCTTCCATGGTAAAGCATGAAACAAACTACAATACAGAATCTTATTTTTACAGAGTCGAGAAAGCCTCTCGTCAGACGGTGAAGGTGCCCGAGGAGACTGTTCTTCAGTGGGCTCATCCGGATCGTGTTCAGAGGAGCAGCCACCATGCGATATCGGCCTGTTGGAGAGACTGATCAGAACCCACCCCGTATGGTTCCTACCTGGAATCCAGAGGGCAGGCGCTTTCCATTTATTGCAAGGAAAAGAAGAAGGGGTAAGAAGTATTTCCTATATTACTAGGATATACCTACGACTTCGTCGAGCTTGACTTGAAATTCCCACGGGATTCACGGAACACAAAGTACCACAGCATTTAAAAAAGATTGTAAACTATCGTTTTAGTGAAAACTGTGCCAAAATAAGATAATTTTTATGCACCCGAACAACTACAAACTGCTCCCGGGAAAATTCCCACAGGATTCCCGTAAAAAAATATCATATATTTTATTACATAAAACTTTCTATTGATCAGTGAAAAAATCACTTTGGAATTCGAAACTTTTTTTAATTTGACCATTTTAACCATTACCAGAAAAAATCCCGCGGTATTCTCAGGTTAAAAAGTAGCGTAGATTTTAAGTCTAATAATTTAAATGTCTATGGGTGTCAGTAATTATTTTCTATGTGGTGATCCTGTCGTGTGTGTTATATCCTGAAATAAATAGTTAACGAACCGAATTGATAAAATGTATACTTATCATTCATAATACATACTTAAAACAAATTAGCTAGTTAACTGAGTCTAAATACCTATTCACTCGACTATTCTACTCTAATAACACATGCGTGTTGACATTTCAGAACTTCGTAGTGCGTCAGTCGAGCCAACCTGATACAATGGCTATCAGCGTCCGACTTCCAGCAGACAAGGGACCCTACATCGAGCATTACCTCATTCAAGCCTCTGGAGGCCGCATTGGTCTCGAGACGTCACACAACCGCTTTGATAATATACCAGAACTGATTGCACATTACTCTCAATGCTGGTAAGTACAGTTATTTTGCTCAAAATGTTTCTTAATTAACACATTGTAGCAGTTGAACATTGAATTAAACATCTTCAAGCTATTAAGTGCCATTTAGGTGTAAACATTATTTTAATATGGTATCCGTCTCTCCATACTTCTATGCTTATGCATACACGTGGTAGGTACTTAGAGTAATATGTTTGTTGTAGGTTTATTTACTGTCTGGTAAATGAATCGATCATTATGAAATTTGGCACATCAGCACGCTATCAGTTTTTACGGTCTCTCCAGATTAAGTGCAAAGCGCTGCGTTATATATACCTCATTGTGTAAACTAAAACTGTGTGTGTGCAGTTCACACGCAGTAGAAGTGAAGCTTCAGAGAATATACTCACAGATAATTCTTCTCTAACTGTTATTAATATAAATATAATTCCATTCGCCTACATCCGTCAAAATATTACAATTCAAAATAAACTTTTATACTTTCAATTTTTACTGTTTTAGTCTAAAGAATATTATTATCAGTTTTATTTCGATCCAAATTGGACCTGTGCTTAATCATCGGTCTTATTAACTCCCTAATCTGTGCTTCACAATGCAAAAGTTGTATCTCATTCTGTCGCAGGCTTAGTCCTATAGATTTATATGTTTATGTATTTTTAGTTTCGTTTCATCGAGTTTCAAATCACAACGCTTCTGAAGAAGTTTTTTCCTGCTGAAAGAAACCATGCTGAAAACTCTGAAAAAGTTATTATGTTATTTATTATATGTCAACATAATTTTTATCAATTTTGACACAAAATTACTTTCAGACCACTATGGTCTGGGTATCTGGGATCAGCCCCAGAGTAGTCCCTTGTACATGACCCATAACACAAGCATTAATTGCTTAGCTTTGGGATATACAATATGTGTCGGTCTGCCTATGTTTATTTATAATTAAAATACTATTTGCTTTACATACCAACCCTTGAAATGTTCCAGTGACGAATTACCAGTGCAACTTCAACTTCCTCGAGCTCTGCGCGAGGCGAAAAGTAGACAACAGCTCAGTTCCTTGACACTCCTTGGCCAGGAGTTCTGGGGATATCCAATGGCCAATCCGAAGAATAACATTAACAATCCACTTTCGCCGTGTCAGTTGGCAAATGGTGTGGTACCAATGGCAGTAACACCATCCGATACTGGATCTAGTCTTAGCAGTTTTAATACCAGTAAGTTTTATAAAAAGAATCTTAGATGAAAACATATTGTATATTTGACGAGATCGTTTAAAGATTCGCCTGAATCCATGGTACTTAAACACGGCTAGTTTATAGTGAGCCAAGTAGGTCAACGATTAAAATCATAAGTATTAGTAAAATTACACAAGTTCTACTGCAGTACTTTCCGTGAAATCCTTTCACATAAACTTATAACTAGAGCAGTTATATTTCATAATCTATTTACACTGAGACCACTAGACAGACTTCTAAGAACAGCTGATTAAAGTACGAAAAATATACTCTTCTTCTATCGTCCATGGTGATATATGTATATGCATGCATACCTAAATGTAAAAGAAAGTGTTTATCTCTTTCATATTGTGTTTGTTAGCTTGTCCACTTTTTCATGTGAACTGATGTTCAAGAAAACTAGAAAACTTTCAATAAAGAATAAGAATATAAGCTACTTTTAGTATTAAAAAAGGAAAGGATTCTTGCAGAATACATGGTTGAATTTACATGTGGGAAACCGCCTTAATGCCCTAAAATAAATTAGGTACTTATATATTGTATTTCAGGTACAAGGACGAATTCTAGAGAACATATTTTAAGCCTAGAGAAGGAACAGAACGTAGTGCTGAAAATGTCGCCAATAGACACGTCGGGTTCCCCACCGAGTCAAAACCAGAACCTAAGTACGTTCAAAGGCAGAACTGCGCCTTCGCCACCAGCAAAGCCTAATGGCACTTTCGTTAGAGCACCGCGACCAACCCCACCAAATACATTAAACCTCATTTCCAGCACAGTGAGTATTACAACTTGTAGTTTTGCTATGCTTATCGATGTTGCTGTATTAATTTATTTTTTTTATTAATAAACGCTTCACCTGTTTTCAGGCTCATATAACACATCCTCATACATTCCCATCAGCCAACACGCAACATTCTCCCACGCTAAATGTCAAAATCACTCCCCCACCTCCTCCACCTAGGTGGGCTAAACCATCCGCCACGAAAACCTTATCTCCTAAAGAAGCTACAGCTTTTAGTCCTATTAACAAACCATCACAGAATGGAAACATAACAGTCACTACAACGGTTACATTCTGTGTGAATAACACTCAAATTCACAACCATCAAATCAATGAGAGCATACAAACTGACAGGCTGCAATTAACGCTTGCATCTAACGCCATGAATAATAACAGTAACGCAGACACTGTGTTCAATATAGTGGAAGGCGCGAAAAATATTGCTGATTGTAACGGAGATATGCAGGTGAGGATTTAATGATAACGCTTCTTTGCGAGAACAGTATGCTATCTCGAAAAGTTAAAAGTCGTAATTAATACAAAAATGAGTTTTTTTTATATGAAAACAACATTCACTGAGCGAATTTAAAGTAACGTCACTTTAGGCAAAAAATGCATTCTTCAAGATAACACGTAGTTCTTGCAAGGAGGGTAATAAATTGCTTGGTGTATGTATTAGTGTGCTTGTTCGCATGATCTGTTTTAAATATTGTTACGCTTTATTTTAATACTAATAAAAAATATTGTAAAGAGCTAAACTCACTGACCAAATTCCTGTTTCTATATAGAACATGATGCACCGAATGTCACCAGAGGGAGACTGCATCAATGCAATGACAGCTAGTTTACACGGAAGCTTTAAAAGGCAAATGACAGAACAAAATGTCGAACCAGGATCGCCAAACGAACCCCAATCTCAGACAAACACATCGGAATCCGTTGATCCTATTGCAAACAGTATTACAAAATCAAGCAATAGTTTTGCTCCAATTCAATTAGTTTCGCCAAATGGTACAAATTCTGTTACCAGCGGCATATTTTCTCCTACAAGTCAAATTAATTCGCCTGTCTCCAACGATACTATATCCTCGAAAAGCAGTGTCTTTTCACCACTAAGTCAAACAAATAAAAGTGAAATATTCTCGCCATTATCAAGAAGTTCTCCGTTATCAACAAAGAATGTGTTTTCACCTACTTCGAATCAGTCAATTCTTTCCCCCGTAATGGGAAAAGATAGAGAGAAAGTTTTATCTCCTAATACGAATACTGCAAGTACTACACCGTCTGGTAGATCAAGGAGGAGTAAACACTCCCTTCGCAAGGAGTCCAGACATTACCAGGTAAGTAAATTTGTTCTTTGTATGTTCGATATGCAATGAATGGCAGAAATTATCACTTTGTAATAGTCATCACTAACCGCACGACATTGAATAACTTATAAATAAACCTTACAATAATATATGTTATTTACCTCAACAAATAATCCTACGTACCGTGAGACAAAATTGTTTTAATTTTAGGAGTCAGATATACTAGAGTCGCCAGGCGTGTACTACAGGAGCTCTTTAATGGATAAAGTGTCTGACTATGAAGATATATGGGGTCCTGAGGGTAATAACTGTTCAACATTCAAACCTTTAAAATCTGAAAACGATAACTCGAGTAACGGGTTAATGAAAAGCAAAAGACCAGACTTATTGCCGGATACATTACGTGAGTAATTTTTTATTTTCAATTATTACCACCTAAAATATTAAGGTATATTTCAACACGATTTGTAATTAGTCAAAACATTTAAACTGAAGCACACTTTTTTACGTTAATAAAAATTATTTAAATTTGAAACCCTAAGGAAACTTAGACATACATGCGTTTTAGTTGAAATCGTGTTAAAACAGGCCTGTATTTTGGAAAATTATTTTATAAGTACGTATTATAGATTGTAGAATATTTCTATTAAAACGTAAATGACGGCCGGCCTCTTTAGTTGAGTGGGCTAAGTTTTTGCCGGCTTAGCTCACTAGAATACAGAAGTCCCAGTTTCGATTCATGGTGTGAAATATTTCGTAAATGACCTTTACACCTTGATCCGTACACCGTATAAAGTATCCCAATTCAATTACAAAATATTTACAAATCACTTCGACTAATCTAGGCTTGTACAATTTTTAGCTAAATTAAATACAGCTAAAAGTACTCAATCAATAGTAGAAAAAGAAAATATGCATATAATGAATTCAACAGAAAGCTTGAATGAAAAGAGAAATTTATCAGACAATTCTTTAAAGAAAAGTTTTAAGAACTCCAATGACATTATAGCAACAACTAATAGCAAAGGAGATGCTATTCCTAAAAGGCCTGATAAATTAAATATATCCTTAAATATGAACAAAAAATTGACTGAAGAGATAGAAGCTGCATTTAAGAATAGAGAAAATGTAAATATTGAAAGTATGGAGACTGTTAAAATAGAAGACGATATTGAAGAGCATTTCGCTGATGATTCTGACAAAGACAACACCGGAAGTCCGTACTATGCTGATCCTGTGGATGCTTTAAAAGAAGTATGTAAGATTAATTAATTGCACTATCGCCTTTTACAAGATAAAAATACTTTGTTTATCCCTGTTATCGTATTATATACATACTAAATTCCATGTTAATCGTCTTTGAAATTATATCCATTAAAAACTATTCTAATTCTCTGGATATAAGGTATCCCATGCTCATCTCGTGTTTAAAAAAACATGGTTTATATAAATTTTATGTCATAATTGGTATATTTCCAATGCCATGAAGAAGAAACAAACAATATTTTATTTAAACTAAATAATTTTTAACATTCCATTATCTCAATTATAAATAAATAACACTTTATTGCTCATGAAATAAAGAATTACAAAAATGTTCGATTACAATATTGTCATAATAAAAACAAGCCTTATAGTTCAAAGCAATTTTTAAGTAAGTTTATGTATTTAACTTAAGTATACTTAAACTACTTTACAATTTATGGAGTATTTATAATTAATTTACATTAATTATGTGTTATGTAGAGTTTTATTTTTTGAGTCGGACTTATTTTTAAATAAGATTACATCATCTTCTTGAACATAACTTTATACTTAAACTTCGTATGAAGATGTAATAATGTGTTTTATATTTATTGTCTCACACCCTAAACCTCATGTCAATTGTTAATCTTTGCCTTCTTCCGTTCCCATTCAGTTATTCCTTATTTCATTTCACGCAACGTCTTGAACATTCCTATATATAATTAGAATGATTATCGTAATTATACTAAACACTTTCCCTAATAATTACTGTTTTAAGCATATTGATGGTGCTGTATAATGTTACAGGCTGCTCTGCCGCCAGTGCAACGACGCAAGCTGTCAAGAGTAGGGGTGAATCTCTCCCAGCGCTACTCAGAACCACCAAACCAAAGTCATCCATATTACGCTCTTAGAGATATGCATAGCATCGAAGAATTATCTCGTAAGTGTTTTTCTAATATTTTTCTTTGTAACAATTCTTGTTATTTAAATGTCTAACTCTCTTCTCGTCGACCATTCCGCAATGCTTGAAGACGAAAGTCTTCGAGCAGTGCGTCATACCCATAATGACGTATGGTGCCGACACGTGGACACTGACAGCGGGACTGGTCCACAAATTCAACGTCGCTCAACGGGCTATGGAGCGAGCTATGTTAGGTGTTTCTCTTATGGATAAAATCAGAAATGAGGACATCCGTAAGAGAACTAAGGTAACCGACAGCTCGCAAAATTAGCAAGTCGAAGTGGCAGTGGGCCGGTCACGTCTGCCGCAGGACCGAAGGCCAATGGAGCAAACGAGTCCTGGAGTGGAGACCATGTCTCGGCAAACGTAGCGTAGGACGCCCGCCAGCCCGGTGGACTGACGACCTGCGCAAGATCGCCGGCACGGGCTGGATGAAGAAGACAGGAGACCGGGATATGTGGCGCGTACTTGGGGAGGCCTACGTCCAGCAGTGGACTGAATTTGCCTGAAGATGATGATGATGAAATGTCTAACGCACACAAATTTCATACCGATTGATCGTACAACGCTTAGCCAGTTTTTTGAGCTAATCTGCGTATTATTACAATTATCGACCATATCGAGCCTTAACCGCGATTTTATCGTAAGCGACATTTGGGGCTTATGTATATTTTTTGATGTAAAATGTATTTTAAACTATTATTTTGTTTGAAGACTTTAGTTTTTGATTCCGTAGGGTCTACTCGAAATAATCGATATTTGAAATCCGCCAATGCGGATTTTTTTTCTCTTGAAAACTATTACTTCTTATTTTTGTATAGAATTTCCAACAAATGGAATTAGTTTAATAAAATCGATTTTAAATTCCAGCATCATCACCCAATACGTCATCATCGGTGGACAATCTGGTGTGCCTCCGAAACAAGCCGAAGGTGAAGCCTGTGCAGCCGCCGCGAGTCGCCCCCAAGCCCACAGGCAAGAACGACCCTTGGACCATTGATTCCAGTTGGGAGTTCATAAGTCAGTGTCATTAAAGCTTATCGTCGACACTGTAGAACGCTTTTTGGCACCCTCTATGATGCACTCCCAATTTTATTTTATTAGCGCTTAATTTTTTTACCCCTATTTTTTTATCGAGTTTATCTGACAAAGTCCATTTTTGTACACAACCAATTTATTGTACTCAAGGTTTCCTGGAAGAGCTCGCTATTATCAATTATTCAACAACAACAACAAAAAGAACAATTGTTCCAGAGTATCAAAAAGAACTAAACCATTCTTACTACTAATTTCTCACCATCTTTAGTAATTATTTTGAGGTTATCTATATTACTTGTCTAGGCTTTTATTCATGTTGAACATAATTCAAATTCATAGTTTGTCATTATGGTCTCATATTAATAAACTTAGTTCAAATCTTTACAGAAGAGTATACTCCACTTCCTGTTTTTAGTTTAGTAATGGGTACATCGTTTGTTTCCTGGAAAGTGTAGTTTAGAAGTAAAATGTTTATAGCATACTAGGATATGCCCGTGACTTCGTCCCCGCTTGACTTGAAATTCCCGCGAGATTCTCGAGACACAAAGTACCTACCTATCGTTTTAGTAAAAACTGTGTCGGAATAAGCAAATTTTTATGCACCCGGACAACTACATACCGCTCTTGGGTACATTCCCATGGGATTACCGGGATAAAAAATCATTTTGGAATTTGAAACCTTTTTTAATCTGGTCATTTTAAATTATTGCCAGAAAAATTCCCACGCGATTCCCATGATAAACCGCATCGAATTCATTTGATTAGCAAAAACGGCATCGAAGTCGGCACATAAGTTTTTAAGTGAATCCCGAACAAACAGAATAACCGACAAACAGAAAAGAAAAAAAAATGCTTTATGTTCTCTATTGTTTATATAGTCTAGTCCAGTTGTTTTTTTTTAAATAGCTTCAATATACGGACATGGCATCTTTAGAAGTTTGTAATATTATAGATTTTATATTATTATTGTTCATCTGAGCAACCATATAACATTACTTCTCCCAGTATATGTTTTTTTCATTTTCGACAGCGTAGTTTTAATTACTGTAATTTCATTTGCGCACGGTTATCCACAATGCTTGGTGTTGTAGGAACTTCTGGGTCATGAACATTCGTTCAATGAATAGTTCGCGCCAAACTTTATTACCGCTCTTATTCAGCAACAGAGTAGATGATTACATTGCAATAAACGTTTTTTTGTACAAAGTCAGGTATCCCTTCTGCAGAAAATTTAGAGAGGTTATAAAGTTTGGCGCTGACTATATTTAATACAGTACACAAACGTAGTAAGAACAATAGGCTAACATGTCATGCCAACATAATATGTTGCTAAAACTACCCATGCAGTTAATGCACCTTAAGATAGGTTTGTGTGAGAATTTATTATTTTCTGCAATTATATGGCTAGGATGAAGAATTAAAATAAATTGAATGATAGGTATAGGCCTAAAAGAAGTAAAAAAACACATTGAGATGTTTTAAAATGATTCCTCGCTTGCTAAAATTTAATCAAAATGTTGGTCTTTGAGTGACGCCAAGCAAAGGAGTTCTTATGGTTAATAAAAAGGCATTACATTAAACCGTTCTTGCTTTAAATTAATATTCTACAATTGTTATTAAATTTCAACCACATATACTCGTCTTCTTTTTTTAATGAAACTGCACAATAAAAAATACACATCTTCTAAGTGATAAACTCAGAACTTTTCATAGACAGATGTAATATACGAGACACATAGTATAATAACAAGGATAACAAAGATGTCGAGGGGGAGGGGTGCTACGTACTTACATAATCTAAAAAAAGATTACTGTGAACTGGATGTTTTATAATTAATAACTATTATTGGTCTACAAAAGTCAGTGGAATAATGATAAATACTTTGGAATCTGACAGATAAAAACGATGGAAGTGGAAACAGCGAAAGCGGCATGTTTCCGTCTCTGGCTGAACAAGAATGCCGGTTGAGCGGAGTCGATGATGGCGGACATTTAACCGTTCATCAAGTGGTAGCACAAAGGTAAGTTTTTAAGAGAACCTATATATCTAGAGCAGTGTTTTTCAACCTTTTTCATGACACGACCCCTTTAGTATGAAGAAATATTTCGCGACCCCCCTACTCGTTGCTTTTTTTTCATGTATTTTATTTCGTGACAAATATTCAATAACATATTTATTCATTTTCATAATTAGGGTTCGACTAAATACATAATTAAACGTAAAACACATTTTTTTACATCGAATGCGTCGCCAATAGATAACGCAATTTACGCGCATACATACGACTACGTCCGATGCCAGCCGCCCCGCATAAATGAGAACGCGTAGCTATCGAGTAGCTCATCGGGTATCTAAAGCAAAAAAACCTAATACTATTGCCGAAAGTTTGGTTTTACCAGCGGCTTTAGATATAGTAGAGATTATGTTTGGCAAACAAAAGGTCGAAAAACTCAAAAGTATAACTCTGTCTGGCAGTACCATTCAACGCAGGATAAGCGATATGGCGACTGATGTTCGTGATCAAGTCATAGGAAAAATAAAAGAAAGTACTTCTGTGTCTTGCAATCTACGGATATTGCAGACTTTACTGCAGTAGCTTTCCCAACCTTTTGCAACTCCGCTATAGGAGGGTCGGGACCCCCTAGGGGGTCGCGACCCACACGTTGAAAACACTGATCTAGAGCATAAGTAGTTTAGACCATAGATCTCTATGGTCTAAACTAGTTTACTGGAATGCAGAGGACATGTCTTCGATTCCCGACAAGATAAATTTTGTAAACACATTTTCCGTTACTGACCCTGGTCTTGATGTCTGAGACGGCCCCATACTTGTTTGCTCATTACGAATTTAATTAACACAAGCATAATATGCTTAGCTTGGAAACAATTACATTATAAAACACACACACACACACACACTGTGTTTATGGTTTCACTCAAAAAATTAAGTTGCTGTCTCATACAGAAACAAAAAGCACTTCACTATGTGACAACGTGTACGCTTTATAAAGCGCAAGCGCATAGTTAGACGTCGGTAATCAAAACTTCTCGTGTTCTTACTAATTTGTTCACCGTCAATGCATGATAAATGCTTCTATACAATCAAGTGTAATCTACTTTTTAATAATCTGGTTTAAATTTTTCGTGAAGAATAAAGTGTAGCCATACCTACATCTATTCATTCTTTAAGTGTCATTGAACAACTCAATAAATTTAATGAATTGAGAAATAAATACGTGAATGCTATTTATAGCACCCACGGATACATACAGTCTGCTCAATTAACTTCATGGTCCGTTTAGCCGGATTCATTCCACGTTTTTTTCGGTAGGATTCAAACCCATTTACTGTTAAGATACTGAATTACATTGACTTTAAACTTCTATAGTACTCAATTATAATTTTCTTATGTTGTTTCAGTTCATGTGTAAAGAATTATAAGTAAATTAGACCTGATTTATTTTAGGTATCCTGAATTAAGGTTAAATTCGGAACCAGCCGCCTTGCCAGAGGAAGTTAGGTCACCACCTCGAGCGTCATGCTATGACAATGTTCATGACTTAAGGCCACTTTCTGAACAGGTACTGTTTTGGAATTCCATAACTATTTTTGAAAAATTAAATTGCAAAGCAAGTAAAGATAATGGGTCCCTGTTATAGACGTATTATATGAGGGTTGAAAAAATTACTGTACAAAATGTGCGAAATAACATTAGATACTCAGATCTTAGAACAAAGTTGTTTACTGACCTTTTTAATTAAGCCAGCCAATTAATAGTTGGTGAGCTATTTGCTACCAAAGTCATAACAAGTGGTTCCACACCGCTTGTAAAGTTTAAAGTGGAAAGTTATGAAAAAATCGAGGTTGCAGAGTTTGTACTTTTAAAGGAAAGTTTTACACGTGATCAGTTAAGTTGATTTAGAAACAAGGGGTATTTTCGGATAAATTCATTTTTATAGTTACGTAGCCAAATGATAAATACAGTGGAATTCATCGCGTTAAGGACTCGGTTCAGTGCGCTGTCTTAAGTGAATGTGGTCTATTCTCTTAATTTATGTTTGAAAGTTAGCTAGCAGCTTGATGCCAAGTGGCTACCGTCGCCAATAGACGTCTGCAACACGAAGGATGCCGATACCTTTTCTCCCTCCCAAGGACTTTGAATACATGTTTACGTCCTTTTTGTAGTTAATTGACTGTAATTTATGTTATATTTTTCTACTTCTTGCCTTTAGGCCAGTGACGACGGCACAGTATTTTCTGAGCCCTGGGACAGTTCACAATGGGATGGTTTGATACCGCCATCAAATGGGCAACCAATTTACGATGCGGTAAGTACATAGCACACAACAAAAGTATGTCACCCAATGCTTGGAATTTATTTAAATTACGTAGTTGTTATTATTATAATATTAATATATGAATGTCAAAGAAGCAAGTGAGGTGTGTAAGGATAAGCCTGTATGGCGCTATGATGTTCGTGCCTACCCCGCAAGGGACCTGGTGTGAAGTTATGTATGTATGTATGTGTATGTAACCATTATTGTATAAATAAAAAGTGTCATTGGTGCAAACATGACCCCGAAACCACATTAGTAAGTATTGTGTTTAGTACCCAAATATAGATTGCATCTTGTCAAAGGAACGTACTTCTTTTTATTGAATATATGGTTCTAATTAACACCTAATACAGTAAAGAAATATCCCAAGAAAACTGGCAAATCGAGTTTACCCATCTATACAAACTGCAAAACTGTCTTAAATTTTCTTGTTGGGCATAATATTTGCTATTCTAAAGTTGGGCAGGAGGTAGACGGTGGGATATTTATTGATTGGTATTCCTAATTTGTAGATATTAAAAAAATACAATTTTAAGTAAAAATTGATTCTTCGGTTTAAATGTGGTTATCGTATTAATGAATACGAATAACAAATGTCAACATCTTACCGGTTTTTATGGCTGACCAAGTATCCGCTTCGCTCCACTTCGCACGGTCTTATACCGCCTCTCGTTGTTAGACCATTGGCACACGTATCCGACAAGTCAATAGTTTAGTTTAAGAATTGGTAACGAGTAAAAAAAAATAAGCACAGTTGTTTTGTTCTTTTAAAGGAGGAACCGTGTGAATGGGAATCTCCGATACCAAGAAGGGGTCCCGCTGTAGCGACGAGGGCAAAAAGCTTTAGGGACCGGTTGGACCCTTTACTCGGTCAGTATTACCTATATTTTTACCTTTGTTGATAGCTAGACATTACGAGTATGTATTTATTTACCATAAACAGTTTCTACATTAATCATTTTTTACATATATGTATCACACATATCCCCGTAGGGCTAGGCAGAGACTGAAATGGGTCTCTACTTACATCGATCCTGGCAACCACCTTTGCTTTATCACTTTGATTAATCTCTTCATACATGCACTGTATCGGAGGTGCTTTTTACCTGTGCTCTCTTTGAGACGTCTGGTATTCGATGATAGTGTGTACACCGCCACCAACGCTATCATTCGTTCTTCTGTCATAAACTTGTTTTGTGATTCTGCTTTCATCCAATTGATAAATGCAGGAAACTTTGTCTAAAACTATTTTAATGGTTATCACATGAAGAAATGTTGACAAAGTCAAATAAACCACTTACTTAGATTTCAAGTACTTATATCCCATTGTAATGAGATAGATACCCCATCATGCCACTTATATTATGATCCTTGAAAACCAAATCTAAAATTATTACTACTCTTTATCGTGCTAACAACATTGTAGAAAACTACGTACTAGTACACTGCTAATTATCTTAGAAGGGTATTAGATGAATATATACTTCCCATGCGTAGCAACAAGTTCAAATATCTAAACTGATTATAAACAAGGTAACAGAAGATAAATAATACAATACCTTGTATGATACAGGTGTCGTTTGCATTCT
Source organism: Dendrolimus pini (assembly GCA_949752895.1). Lineage (NCBI taxonomy): Eukaryota > Metazoa > Arthropoda > Insecta > Lepidoptera > Lasiocampidae > Dendrolimus > Dendrolimus pini. The sequence goes on from OX457135.1 coordinate 14,854,177, forward strand.
CAGTTAAAGGGTGAGTGACGACCTAATTTATGTAAAAGTACTTATACTTAAGTATATGTATTTCGATAACGAGTAAGACGGAAAAATAACTCTTTATTCCAGTAAATGGAATAGTTTACAGTTACACGGAATACAAATCAGAAATTTGTGCAAACAAACCCATGATAAAATCTAAAAATTTTAATAAATAAGACATTACAACTTTCTTCCGAAACTTGGTTAGATAATAACATGTAAAGGATAAGTTACTGACTGAAAAATTGTTATATAGGTCAATATAATGTTTTAAAATTTATCAAAGAGCTAACATGTGTGTTAACTTATCACACGTGTTACATGATACAGTACATTAATTACATTTGTAATAGAGATAATATTTGTAAACAAATGTTGTTTGGAAGATTTATAATATTATTGCCAAGGCCATTTCAGATAATATCTGCAAGGTTCATAATACCTATTTTAATCATTTGCTCTTTGATCCTCATACTCTAGGGTTCTCCTCTTTAAACTATTATTTGTACTGCTCAGTTCTAACTAAGAAAAGAAATTCTTCTGTATGCATTGCATAATGCAATTAAGGCGAGATACTAACATTTCATTATCAAATTAATTAATTTTATGGAGCACACAATTGGAACGCTGCGCACCACATCTGTTATCAAACGTTGCATTTGTTGTATAAATAATTGATTATGACTAAAGATCAAAGGTCTGCGCGTGCCACAAGTTCTTTAATGCAATCAGTGGTTCAAACAATCCCGTATGCAATTGCAGTTGCTTTCCGACGCTTGTTTGGGAAGCATCAAATAAGAAATCCTAATACGTGAATGAGAAACTTCCGCTTTAGATCTTTCGTTCATGCGGGAAAAAACCGCAGAGTGATTAACCATGAGTTGGTTCAGAAAGTTGTTCCGCGGAAAGTCCGAGAGACAGACTGAAGAAGCGTCGACAAGTAAGGGTGAACCCTGGATGAAGAAATTCGGATCAATTAATCAGTTCACATATTCTGGTATTGAATGTGAAGAAGCTATCGAGGCAGTGGAGGTTTCGGTGCAGAATGAAGTATACGCTTTGTCCACAGCTAGGAATTTCCGGAATGAAAGTCTCGATGACTTTTTTTGTGAAAGTGAATGGGTTTTTGTGACGAGAGATCAGTTGCTGGAGCCGAAGTTTCAACGTCATCTGTCGAGAACTGATTCATTGTCAGCTCTATGTAAATCGACGGTAGAGAAAAGTTTAAACAAAAGGGGTGCTGAAATCGTGGCACCTTCGCCGACCTGCCATTGCGATGAATCACGAAAAAATAAAAAGAAGCACCAGAAAGTAAGCCTCCTGAGATATCTCGCCAATGTTATGAAGAAAATTTGGCAGCGATTGACGCATAAACTAAAGAAATGTTTCAAATGCAATAAGCCGGAAATTTCTAAAGAATCTTATCATCTGTCCAGTTTTACAAACAATTATTTATGTAGGTAATGGACTTCTGTTAATGTTGTCCTAATAACTATATCCTAGTACTAACCTCAATATAAAACAAATTTGCTTTGAATTAGGTTAATAAAATAGGTGTCTAGTAGGTAATATTTATCAATGTGTTTGCCATGATGTCTGTCACTCGAAACAATATTTATTTTGTTGCGTATTTCTTATTATCTAGTGTCATTAATATTAATTACAGTGAACAAATATTAATTTTCTTACTTAAATCAATAAAATAATGTTGAATCATTATTAAAAATGTTTGACGAACACATTTTGTATAGTACCTAAGTGCATAAGTTGTCGTTCCTCTTTATGACTACGCGAAGAATCTTTACTGTTAAAGCTAATTGAAACATCTGTATCAAAGTAATTATCTGTTACATTTGGAAGCGAGGCTTAGCAGTTATACTACAATACCACCCAACCTACTCTTTAAATTGACTGAGCTAAGAGTAATAAGACCACATACCCAACAAATCTAATTTGTTTTAGGATAATTTAATTGTGAGACGTATACGTCTGTTTCAACTATACTCTATATAAACGTGTAATCGAATGTATAAACAAAGCAAGTCGTATCTCTATGTTGTTCCCAAATGATTTGTCATACAACACCATGGTACTTCGCAACAATCTCATGATAGAAGTGTTAAGTAGTGCTTTTTGAGACCGAAGTAATTTTTCTCAAGACATGATGTTACCAAGAACTTTAATCTTAAGAAACACTTGGCACAATACCGACTTCGCCGTAAGATTTCATAACTTTTTTGTAAATTGACCAACAGCAGCTGGACGAGTGCGTGCACTTCGAGGGGGTCGGACGTCACGGGGCGTGGGCGCAGCGTTGAGGGCATATGCCCTACACTTAGCACAAGACAAGAGTACTACATTCGCTCAAAACATCGACAACTTTATTGCATGCACTCTCGACTCCAAAGAGCCTTGTCCACAGGTAAATAAATTGAGCTATTGTTTCAATTACTAAATCAAGGTATAAATTGTTTTAATATTGAAAGTAGTGAGGGAGATGTGTGATGGTGATGAGATGATTGTTTGGTTCATCAACGGCCGCACGTTGAGCGGTGTACGGGTCAATGAAAGATATTTTGAATCTTACACTTTTAATCACACACTCTCAACGATTACAATACTGTTCAGAAGGATTTTTGCAAAGGCAAGGAGCAAGCGCGAAAACAAACGTTAGTACACGAGCACGGATGTCGTGCGGCCGCGTTGAAGACGTGAATCGGACTGTAGCCGCCGAAATAAACTTCGGTTCTCGACTGTTTCGCCCCAAGTGAATTGCCGCGAAAAACTGGGCGCGTGCTTGTGATAAACGGCGCGATGTTTTACTTGGTACAGATTTGTTTCGCGCTTACGTACTTGTTTTTATGTTGGCACTAATGTCGCCACAGTAGGTATAGGTACAATGACATTGTGGTGCCATAAAATGTCCACAGATTACAGCAACAAACGAGAAAGACATACGGTACGTTTTAGTGTATTGTGTCCTACTCTCTGCTTTCTAATACCTATATGGTTAAATTTGGTTCTTAAATTCTTGTTAATTATATTAGTGCACTAATTGTTTTTTTTAACAGTGTATGATTATGCAAGGTGTAGGTTTGGTGATACTGTTATCAAAAGTCCCTTAGTGAAATAGATTATAAAATATTCAGTAAATAAGGTATAGTCCGATTTACAAAAGAAGTCCCACAGAAAGTGAAGGAATAAAAGTATAGCAGCTCCAATATTTGATAGAGTTTTGTTCGTAATGTAGACAGGAAATAAATTTACAACTTTAATTGTGTAATATTTTGTATTTATTATTCAGTAATTAACATCGATTTACGGATTAGCAAGTAAATAATCTGACAGGATTAAATATGGCGATTGCAGAGCTGCATCTAGGGCTTATTATGTGGCGCAAACTCTAAAAAGATTTTGGTCCAAATATGAAAATATACATATAGCGTCTAAAAGAGTTGTGAATTAATTGAGGTGAACCAATACATACCTAATCATTCAACCCATTTTTTTGCAACTATTTTATGCATACCGTGAAACTTTGTCAATTTTAGGTGATGATGCGTAATATACGACAGTTCATGTCTGGAATGAAAAACTACTTGGTCAAGCATGGCGAGAGAGAATTTGAAAAGGAAGTTGAGAAAGAAAGATTAAAGGTAATTGAAAATTTTATTATTAAGGAACACCGAAGAATATATGGCCCCATATTTTTATATAGGTATAAGAGTTAACGGTTAATATTTAGCGTCACTAACAACGTCGCGCTTTAAAAAATCTATAAAATGATAGTACAAAATTGTTGACATTTTTTATAACAATTTATGCTGCGATTTAATAGAGGCTGTAAAAAAGTTGGGACATGAGTCCCATGTATTATCTATGGCTCGCATAGTTTTTCAAAAATTTCACAGTAGGGAAAATGGTTTCCCAGGGACGAAAACTAGTGTTTTCATCCCTGTGATTCAAGCAACTCCAAGTGTACACTTTCAGAATATAAGAAATGAAAAAGTAATTTACTTGAAGTTTCGTATGTGATGTATTATGTGAGTTCTACAGATTTAGATATGGAACAAACGCCTGATATCAGTAAAGAAATTGTTATTTGTTTAACTAATCAGCTTTTGTTTGCTTTCCTCATACTCGAAATGAAAAGCAGAGAGTTAACCTCGGGTAATAGGGAGGTATTTAGGCACACGAACTACTAGAAACCATCTCATGCTTAAATAGGTCACTTTCACCTCTCGTATAACAATTTATCTACTATTGCACAACATTTCAAAATAAAGAATATACAACATATTAGTTGCATAATGTGTTTGAATTTTCAGCTAAAACCAACGGAATTTCTAAACCTTGATGCAATATTGGAGGGTGTTATGCATCGGCTAGTTGTTCGACCGCTCCGCTCGCGTTTATACTCGTTGCTAGCTTCGTGGCATTCGGCCGACGTGCGAACGTTGCACGCCGCCATTGAGCGTGCCCAACATGCTACTCCTTTGCAGCTGGGGATCAAGGTAAGTTGGCTGAGACACGAAACTACGCAAATTATACATTAACTAGGATATGCCCGTGACCTCGTCCACGCTTGACTTGTAATTCCCACGGGATTCCCGGGCCACAGTGTCGCAGCATTTTATCACATTAAATTTGCTTTCAATCAGTAAAAAAATTACATTGGAATTAGATTTTTTTTAATCTGGCCATTTTAAATAATTCCCGGAAAAAATCCCGTGGGATTTCCGGGATAAAAGTTACGCAGATTTTAAGTCTAAGCATTAGCTGTCGACCAGCGAAAATCTCATCGAAATCGGCCTGCCAAATCAGTTTTTACGTGAATCCCGAGCAAACCGACAAACATAATTAATCTAAAAATAATTTCATCAATTATTTCATGTTTAGAATTTTATAATTGCTATACGAGGTTCATAGGCTCGCTAAAAAGAGTGCTAACCATAATTGCATTGATAATGCTATTATGAAAAAACCTTTATCATATATTTTTAACGAGCCTAAAATCTGGAATAGTTTTTATGAATAAGGTGTTAAGCTTTTGTCGCTTAACACCAAGCCAACCAAGCCAGATCGTTGTCAATCGAACCTATATCACACCAAATGTTAAAATTATGTAAATTGAAAGTGCAATTTAGTGCAGTAAAAAGCACGCGGAAGATGACATTGGCTAATAAATACAATTGAGTAATAAGTGCTTTAGAATTACATAAGATTGATCTAGTCGTTTCTACGGCAAGATCAAAATTGGTACGCTCCAACTATGCGATATGTACAGACAAAATAGCAAATATATTAATAATATCTATTTTATTAACATTGTCAGCAGGAGTCGACAAAGATACCATCGCCGGCTGTTTTGGCAGTTATTTCAAAACATTTCCTGAAGATGCAAGAAGCTGATTCGCCTTTGGATAAACTAGAAAATCTACTGGCAGCTATATCTGTTATGTTCAATGCGGTAATAAATTAATCCTGTTATCTTCCTCTTATCTTTGCATCTTAGTATTTATGCAAATGTCGCAAATAAATATGTAATTGTACTTTGTGGTTTATCGTAAAATGGTTAGATAGATATCTACATATATGTATGCATTATCGTCGTTTGTTTACCTGTTGTAAAAAAGGGATTTTAGCTATTTTATATTTTATTTTAGTTAGGTATTTATCCAAATAGCCATACTCTCTGCAGGTCCTGTAAAGATGCGAAAAAACATTGAACATCTTTACTAGTATAAAACAAAGTCACTGTTGGTGTCTGTATATCCTTTAACTCCTTCTGAACCACCAACTGATTTTTGAGTGGATTTTATCATCAGTTAGATCACGTAACTGAACGTTTAGGTATATATATCAAAAACCTAATTGAGTTTTTTATGTAAGCAAAATAGAGCTACATCCCATGGTTTGACCCGCGGCCTAACCGCGGGTAAATTCTGAAAGAAATCGTGCTCGTGCTTTTCTCGAGGTAATTTTGGCGATACTCACAAGAATGTGGCGGGCTCTTTATATATGAGATGATTGTAGATTAAGGAAGCACTCGTAAAAAAAATCCTTTTCCAGATACGAGGCGAAAGGAGCCTCGGCGCGGACGACTTGCTACCAGTACTCGCGTGGACGGTGGCTCGCTGCAGACTGGTATGCGCGGAGTTGGAGGCGGAATTAATGGCAGGGTTGCTGCCGGCGGCGCTGCTGGCCGGAGAGGGGGGATACTACCTAACTGCTCTGTTCTCCGCTGTGGCCGTATTGAAGAGATTGGCACCCGAATCTGGACCAGATAGTTCTGCTTCTGTAAGTGTTTCAACGTTTGTATCATCTGGCAACTACTAATCTTATAGTAATATATAAAGCTGAAGAGTTTCTTTGTTTGCTTGAACGCGCTAATCTCAGGAATTAACTGGTCTGATTTGAAAAATTCTTTCAATGTTACATAGCCCATTATCGAGGAAGACAGGCTATATATCATCACGCTAAGACCAATAGGAGCGAAGCACCAATGAAAAATGTTTCAAATTCGGGGTTTTATTAAACTTAATTTTATTAACTATTACACGCGGACGAAGTCGCGGGCAGAAGCTAGATAATTGTATAAAATGATACTAACTATATTTAGACTTTTTTATGCCAAAAAATAGCGAAACATATTATCAGCTTCATATAAGACCTTGGATCCATGTTTCATACAAATATTTTTTTTATTTGAATTCTGCGGAAAGTTGATTGTTATAATAATGAACAGTGTGATAAGGGAACGTTGATCGAAAGAAAACGTAATATTAAGAGTTGAAAACGCAATGGTATGTTGGTTTGGGCATGAGAATGGATGGAAGTAGAATCACAAAACCATTGTATAACGGCATTGTGAATGCTAGAGTTGATGCCGGTAAACTGCGACGTACAAACCATGATCAAATATCAGGAGTGTTAGATATGTCACATAAAAATTCACTGATATACGGTAGTGTAACAGCATCTTTGGAACTCGAACGATTTTTTATCGTTATCAAATAGAGAATGAGGCAATGGTTATTATTGTGTGAAAGTATTATTAGACTCTACGGTAGGTACCTGCCAAGCGAAGTTCGCCGTCAGGGCCGTTATATGGTGGAAGCGTCGAAGAAGAAAGAAAACGTCCGAATGCCAAAGAAGCTGTTATAGTCGAATATTGTCAGAAGGCAAAAAAAATCTATTCTCTAAACCTTTTGGTCAGGTTGTGCGGACCTGAATATCAATAAACATCACCAGTATATTTTGTAAATCATTCCAGAATACGTTTTTAACTTTAAATTAACACCAGCTTGTAAAAGATACACTCTATATTAGTATAAGTTTAGTATTAAAATTAGAAAAAAAATATATAAGTTATTCTTAAGGTACACAACACAACATAAAAACCACAAAATTAATGTCACACACAATAACAAAAATTAACAATAAGCGTGTATAAACTCAAAAAACTGTAACAGTAATCAAGTTGTATAATACGGCCGGCGTATCTTGGCGAATGTGAACTTGGCTCTGCGAACTTTGCGCATGTAAACTCGTGAAGTAAATACAGTGACCAACTAGTACAAAGCAATGAAAAAATACAGGGATCAAGGGCGACCAATCATATGCCCACTCATCACACGAGTGTACATGCTCTAAAGTTCGCAGAGCCTATGTTCACATTTGCCAAGTTACGCCGGCCGTATTATAAAAAGGGTACGGACCTCGAGTCCGTAGTATTGTTATTTAAAAAAAAAAACTTTAAATTAACATTGAAATTCCTCCCAGCAGTGGCGTCGTGGTTCAATGGATAACAACAGAGAGTGTCCCGTGGCGGTGGTCCGTGTGGTCCTACCGGACGAGTGCCGCGGCTCCATACGCCGCGTGCCGGTGCCTTGCAGGCCGGGAGCCCGTGCCAGGGACCTGTGCCGGGCATTGGCACATGCCGCCGCCATCACGAACCCACAGGACTACGCGTTGTTCGCACTACACGATGGACATGGTAAGCAGAAAGAAAGAAGTTATTTTATGAATTACATAACAAGTGTATGACGCATTGTGATTAGTAGAGTTGGTGCTGGTAGTTCGCGACGTACACGCCGTAATCAAATATCGGAAGTGTTAAAGAGATGTCACGCAAAAAGCATCTCGAATAAACGTGCATGTATGAAGAGGTTAATGAAAGTAGAGGAAAGCAAAAGATGTCTGTCAGTATTGTCACAAATGGAGATTCATAGTTTCTGCCTATTTATATGTAGAATATAATATAAGCTAAGTAGTTTACTTCACTGTACTAGTTTAGAGTTATAATTTTGAATGCGGTAAAAGAACATTTTATTTAATTAAGAATTAGAAATAGTGACGTACGTACATTGCTTACTTTGTGTCTTAAAAGTAATAAGAAAATTTTGAGAATTTGTATGCAGCATTTCCAGCAAACGAGATCAGCACTCAACATATTAAATTTTGTTCCGTGATCACGGCCATTGAAAGTGGCCGAAACGTTGATATAGAAATAAAAAATGCCGCGCTTAAAACGGTTAAAACGCAGTCTTCTATAGCCATGGAAGGTTCCCCTGGCATATACACTTTGGAGCTATTGCAAGAGTGTGAGACAAAAAATGTAAATGAAAACAACTATATATAGAAACTCTCATATACTGATTTTATTTCATAATTATAAATATACATAGAGACTCCAACTTCAAAATATGGGATCTCAAAATATTAGCTTTTGGTGAACATTCAAATTTAGAAAACCAAGCAATTTCAAAAATTTACAAACATGTAAAAGATGACTCATTAAAATTTAAAAATATCAGCGGTTTTTTAATATGCCATGTAGCATGTAGTATATACACTCGTTATTTTATTAAGGTAGATACAGAAGGCATGTCTATAGGCAACAGGAACCGCTTTGCACCAGTTGGCCCGTCAGACTATCTGCTGTATTATCGTAATAAAATAGACAGGTTAACAGCTTATCTGTTGGAAATTGGTTACTGTCGTATATAGAATTTTGCAAAACTAATGCTTCCTATTAAAGTACTGCAGGTCTCCAAGTAATATAATTTATTTACTTCAGTCTGGGCGTCTGGGATCAGCCTCAGAGTTGTCTATTGCATTACATAAACATCACTAGCTTAGCTTGTGAATATGCAATGTGTGTTTGTATGCCAATATATTAAATGAAAATCTTTCTAATTTGCAGAAACAATGTTGAATGAAAATGACTGCCCGCAAGAAGTCATGCTAGAGAAAACTGGACAGAACTTTACACTCGCTTATCGGAGGATAGATGCCAAAATCGCGTGGCCACAACAGGCCTTATTGTCATACCCTTAGGGTACATTATTCAAAGTTCACAGAAATGAAATGCGTGATAGCTTAAATGGGCCTCGGTCGTAATACTGTTCTTCGACGAAACAAGATAGGTACAATAGTAATGTGAAGAATTAATTTTAAAAAATTAACAATTCTGCTGCTATTTTAAATGACCTTGTAGACACAGAACGACAAAAGGGGAATACTGATGTGCTTTGTATTTTGAGTTTCTCGTTTTCTTAAGGCATTTTTATTTCATCTGTTTTGAATATATGTACTTCTCCTATTAAACCAAAATTAAATGTATTCTGACCTAATTAGATGTAATTGAGTATATATTCATTGTTTGAATAATCTTTTCTATTTTCAATGATTGCTGATTTTAGAGGGTTCAACTAAATTGATTCAATTTGGTTAAAAGGGACACTTTAAGAATACGACGGCATTCAATGACATTGAAAAATTCAAGTTTGTGTTTATATGCATCACTTTGGTTGATTCATCCAAATTAAAAGACAGAAAGGAACCAACTAATATAGGCTTTATAGTCTTCGTCATTCAATTCTGTGTATAGTGTAACGGGCCTCATAAATAACTTTAGAATAATACTTTCATGTGCATCGAAAACACCATTATATAGGTTGTCAAAACCCCCAATAATACTATGGAAAATGACAAAGAACAATGTCGGAAAATAGCTCTATTTTTAACCTTAAAAACAATAAAATAAAGTGATATTTTCTACGATATTAACTGAACTGTTATAAGTGCTATAGTTCTCATAGCTTATCTTATAAGTACATTGCTACTAGGCAGTATTTTTAAAGCTTCGCTACTCACATATAAGCATACCGTGTTACAATCCATCTCAATAAAAGCAAAATTAAGTAACAAGAACCAAAAACTTGTACCTCAGAAACTGTCCTCATAAATATTTAAATATTCAGAATAGTACTTATCATTGCTCATTTATAATTAAGGCCATTAAGATTCTATACAAGTTGTATAAGTGTAAAGAATCTATTAGCAAATAGTATATACCTTTGATAGTCAACCCTAATTTCTAAATATTCTAATATTTTTAATCGGGAACAGTATCTGAGTAATCTGAGGAATACGCTATGACCTCTCCAAATTAATGAAAAACTGCAAAATGCCTAATTTCATCAGAGAAACGGTCTGTAATGTTGTTATAAGATAGTGTTTACCAATTTTAATTAATAGCTTCAAATTCCTTTACCGTACAAATTGAGTTATGTTTATTAAATATCTTTAATGTGATGGATTGGCACATTATTAATCTTGTCTTATACGTAGCTTTTTTACTCAATAATAATGGTTAAGTGAAGTTTTAATATTAATAAAACAAATCTGACTGAACGTTTCTGGCTTATCGCCTGTAATTTTTGTACATTTTGTATGATGTGTGTTTTAGTTGATATTTTGATTTGGGTGAATGAGAATTAATATTAATTAATGTTCACCAATTTATATTATACTTTCAAGATTTACATGTGTTTTTTCATTATTTCACATAGCACCTTGCGATGTCATTTTGAAAAGGAAAGTAATAAAGTCATCATTTAAAAATTGTTCTGTTAACTTTTATTACTTATTTGACTGAATTTAAAGCGACTTTAATTTGAAGGCATATGAAAATAAGATATATTAACATTTGTACGGGCTATGTGCAAGCCTTTATATACATAATACCAGTTTGGTCAAATATTAGGCTTATGTTTTGGAACTATTATATGTCCCGTGCATTTGTAACTAAATTTTAATTTACAAAATTCAAATATCGGTTTGAATTAGTGTATTGTATATATCTAACGAATACAGGCCTTCGTCATTTAATATGTTTTGATTGTTTCATACTTATGAATATGCAATATTGCAGTATTGAGCTACTTACTATATTTCTAGCGTCGTATGAGTGCTATGTGAAATAAAAATTTTGCTTAAAAGCTACCTTATGAAGGTAGTTAGTAAGTAAGATAAGTGTGTGTTTGTATATGTTCCTAGATTGCTATTGATTATATTAACTGAAATGAACTCACCAAATTGTTGTTTTTAGTTTATAATAAAAATAAGTATTCTGTAAACTTTTTAATAGTGTTTAATCGTTTTTACTTTTGAAGTATCGATATTTAAAACTCTTACTAACTTGTTTATGAACTGTGATGTAATTTGTATTAGTAATATTTTAAGGAGTTTGTATTGATTTTGTATATTCGTAGAGGCGTTTCTTAATATAATTTATTTATGTGTATTATTAAGACAAATATTTAACTCAATTAATACCTAATGGGTAAATTGACGATTTCAACATAAGATATCTGCATCTGCATGTCAGTTTTAAAAAATATTCATGAATTTTTAAGTTGGAAATGTATGAAGATGCATATGCATGTTTTAATGATGCTTGTTCATCTCTTGAATGATGCGTATACACCTTTATACAAAATAGTCATTTTCAACAGGTAAAATGGAAACTAGAAACCGGTCTATGTGATTTAACCTTAAATCTTAGGGATTATTCGTTGTTTAGTTACGAATATTAGCCACATCAGTAATGTTTTAGTCTAAAATTTACCCATTGTAATTAAAACATATTTATATTATTAAAACTTGCCTAAGAACATAACGCATGTATTTGCGATTTTTTTAGTACCTAATCAACAAAAAATTACTCTCTTTAAAAACTCCAAATGTTAACATTTCCATTAAATTTATGATATTTTCATTTTGATACTTTATATATTAAAAAAACTGCTTTGAAAAGCTTATAACATAAAGATACGGCCGAAGAGACACAAGGTAGAATCCTTTTATAATCATATGTATGGATCTTATCTCTGATTCGAAACAAAATACCTTTATTTAGGTTTGTTCCTTATTTCTTCAGTAACGATTATTTTTTAGCTTTTTTAACCTGTTTTTGATACAGGTTGATTACACATTACTCTAAAAGAGACAAAAATTATAGTATGCGAATAATTTTTGAGACTTGTGCTCCGCTAGGTTTTGTGATAGATAACGCTGCCCTGCCATTTGCGAACAAAAAAATACAGTTTACCTACGACAGTTATATGCCGTGAGTAATGTATTATAATAATTAATTATTAGTATGTTTTAGGCAAGTTTTAAATGCGAATATGTAAGCGGTGCTATCCGCAATACACTGTATTTATTGCATTCTTGTATTAACGTTAGTTATATAACACGTATATTGTGTTTTGATAACATTTTCAGTCATTTGTGAAGAAGTAAACAAATTTTTACCAAACGTAAACATTGATTTTAATTCTTCCTTCTTCTTAAAACACTAGCCATCCAGCTTAAAAGAAAAATACTAAGGAAACCAATAGATCATTAAAAAACGTAACACCTCAGATGAAATATGTTCCTTTTGTTCTGTGCTTAATAATTAAATCTATAAATGGTTCAATTTCTTACATTGCTTTTAAAAATGTGAAAAATCACAGTGGATAATTCGACCTAGAAGATTCCGAAAATGCTATTTATAGAATTTTATCGGTCTGTTAGTTTCATGTAAAAACTACTAAACGTTTAAGTGAAATTCGAAACAGAGCTAACTTTATATAACAGGGTGTAAATTAGATACTTTTTATCCTATTAAATGACGTCCTCTCCGCGGGATATATGATAAAAAAAAATTGAAATTCCGATGAAGATGGCGCTCCGACCGTATTATTTTTGAAAACTACGGAACGTATATGAATGACAATCGACACTGCTGGTTTATATATCAACACTACTTTTATGCTGATAAATTATGTCGTTTCTATAAAATAAACAAATTAGCGAAATAGATGGCGCTACAATCGCGTTTTTCAATTCACTAACAAATACCTACGTTCTCTTATAGGAAAACGATAGTCTATTATATATACTACGTTTACGGTTCCCAGTGTCAACGACTCGTCAATGCTGTCTTATTGTAACCGGTAATTTTCCTTAAATTGTAATTCAAAGTATCCAAAACGGGTGCAATAGAGTCCAAAACGTTATTCCGATTATTTGCCTCTTGGGACCTATTTGCAAGATGAAAAGCCCGGTTTAGGTTCCAGTATCCCTCTTCGGAAAATACGAATCGGAATATGTCTGTGTTTCGGAATATTCTGTGTCTTCAATGTGGTTATACTAGGGATTTTATGAATGCCCAATATCATCCAAAAATCAAGAATTTCATTGAGATTGGTATGAAACCAATCTCATTTAAGTCCATAAAGTTTTGTAAACAAGTAAGTATATAGAAGTTAGTAAACTATTCAAGTTTTATTTTTGTTGTCTGACCAGTCACTAAACTTAAACCATACCGAATTTTTCTTTGTCAGCCTGTCTGACAGTTTGTTCTGAATAGGCTTCCAAATTGTATAAATAATTTCAAAAATAAATTTATGGAGTAATATCAAAAATATTTATTATCTTAAATTGTATATTTTATTTCTATATTTTGCTGAACCTTGCAAGTCGTCGAAGTTGTGACTATAGCTTCTTGATAATAAAAACTAAATTCTAAAAATTTATGAGTAATTTTTAGTTAACTTATCATAATTGTATTGTACTCATAGACTTCAATTTCTATACCAACACTATTGAATTAACATTGAGACTGCATAGCAACATTGTTTCTTTTAAACAACTGTAACAGTCCTTGAAATCAAATAACGAGCTTGAAATAAGTTGAAGGGTGATTTTTCTCGACAGTTTTTTAAAAACTGTTTTAAAAGTACCTAATTTAAAGTGAATTATATGTGTAGGAGTTGTAATGGTTTATAAAAAAAACTGAGTTTATGTACAAAATATCAAGTGCTTAGTCAAATGTGAGCTATCACTGCAGATGATTGACCAGCACCTTGAGTTATACTATAGTAATTTTCACTTGAAAACTTTACTATAACAATCTAAAATATTTGTCAAGTTAACTACACAAATTGTGCGATAGAATAATTGAAAGAAAAATTAAAATGCAAGCTGAATATCATAAGAAATTGTCAAGAAGATACTGGGATCCAGTCCATCTGACTTATCCTATAACGAGGCATCCTGATACTGTTATGTCCAGTGAAACTATCGCAAGAAGATGGAAACCAGAACCTGAAATTATTAAGGATGTGGTAATATTCAAGATTCTTTTTAAACTATCTACCCTTTGGTACTTAAAGGTCCTGTTAAATTTCCCGTTATAGTGACTGTAAGTAGTATTACATCATATCCTCTGTCGGACGGTGCCAGGATGCTATACTTATAACTTGCTAAAGTATTATTACTAATGTAATGTATTATTTGTTTCTTGACTATGAGAATGGCATAATTAATATTAAACAAACTCTCTTTTAAATAAATTGAGAAAAAACTACATCGAGGGGTGAAAGGCTATTTGGTTTAAGCGACATTTTTGCAACTTTACAGGAGAGCCATCTAAAGTTTAAAATTTTGAAAAAAATACTTAACAAAAAAAGTTCTTCAGCTATTTGAATGGAGTAAACTTTATTTAAATTCAATTAAAAGCATCGTGTTGGTGATGCTCATACCAAATAAAACGGATCTTTAATTACAAAGATAAATGTCGCTTTATACAATTTGCCTTAAGCCCTTATTTTTCAGAGTATGGAAAAAAGATTTAAGTGACTTCATAACTACAACTGAATACAGGGAAAAAGAATTAAGCGACACTGCAGTATATTTTCAGAGTAAGCCAAAAAGTATGAAGTGACGTAGCCCAAAAATAATAGTAGCAAGCTATTTATCTCAATTACCGATTTAGATTAAAATGACTGGAAGCCTAATTTACTTATGTGACTTTACAGTACTGAAAATGTAACGTTTGATATTACATTTTTTTACGTCTTATACTATCAAAGGCTCTTAAAACAACCAGGATATATCGTTATAGGCTATACAACATGACACTATATAACCACGGAAACCGCGCCGGGCCGCTAGTATTGAATAAATAAAGGAATACATACATCAGTAAAAGTATTTATGTAGAATAATAATTAAGTAGAACAGTCTCGATGTGGGAACATCAAATAAAATTAGGTATTATTTATTCAGTATCACTTAAGATTAGCTGTCATAAAACTTACTAAAACTATAATTAATCACAACCAATAATTGTTAAACTTCAAACTAATAAAAACAAAATAAAAATCACATACATACATACATAACTTCACGCCAGGACCCTTGCGGGGTAGGCACGAACAACAGAGCGCCATATAGGCTTATTCTTACACACCTCACTTGCTTCTTTGACATTCATAGCTCTTGTCATGCACGCTCGTCTGTTCTTAAGGCTCCTGATATCACCTTCTGCTAATACACGATCAATTTGATCATGGAAGGTGTGTCGTGGCCTTCCGCGACTTCTGCATCCATCCACTTTTGAATTGTATATCTGTTTAGTCATTCTTTCATCATACATTCTTTCCACATGCCCGAACCACCGGAGCATTCCTTTCCTTGCCTTCACCCCGACACTCTCTTTCAGACCAACTCTCTTTCTTACTTCGGTATTACGAACGCGTTCCGCGAGCGTCACTCCGCAGATTTTGCGCAGTGCTCGCATTTCGACTGCGTTTACTCTACTTTCATGCTCTCTGTTCCATACCCAACTCTTGCTTCCATACGTGAGCGTAGGTACCAGCACCGCGTTGTGTATGCCAAGCTGGGCTTTCTGGCTGAGGTTCTTAGCGCCTAGAAGTTTACCTAACGCTCCATTCACACTATTCCCCAAATTTACTCTTCTTTCTATGTCAGCGGTGTACCTTCCATCCCTGCTAAAAGCACATCCAAGATATACAAACTCATTCACTTGTTCCAGCATAACATCATCGACCATTATCCTTGCATTCGTTCTGGTTTCTTCTCTTTCAAACACCACAACCTTTGTTTTCTTCGCATTCAAATGTAAGCCTCGCGCCTGACAGTCATCTTTCATCATTGTGACTAGTGTTTGCAGTTCTGATGGCGATTCGGCTAAAAGCACGGCATCATCCGCATAAAGCAAAGTGCTAACAACTAGAACCCATCCGCACCCCAACATCCATCAATCTTAATCTCTGGAGACAGTTGTCCAGATATAGGATGAACAGCAAAGCCGACAGCACGCAGCCCTGCCGGACGCCAATATTGACGTCAAACCAGGGCGACAGGCTGCCGTCCACCCGCACGCATGCCATACAGTCCTCGTAAGTGGACTGCACAGCACGCAGCAATTGGCCATTGATCCCATATCCGGGCAATATGTCCCAGAGGTCCTTCCGCACAACCCTGTCAAATGCTTTCTCTAGATCCACAAAACCGCAGAAAACCTTCCGGCCCATAGCCAGCTGCTTCTCCACGATATTGCGGAGCGAGAAAACTTGATCCATACATCCCCTTCCATTTCTGAAGCCCCCTTGTGCATCCCACAGTAATCCATCGGATACCACTCTCATTCTCCTTTCAATAATCTTCGCATACACTTTAGATGCTGTGCTGATCAAACTGATGGCCCTGTAGCTGGCGCACTCCATACGTGACCCCTTGCCTTTATACAAGGGCACGATGACAGCGCGCTTCCAGTCCTTGGGAACCTTTCCCGTCCTCCAGCACAAGTTGCATAAGGACAGGAAAGCGTCCCGGACGCAGGTTCCACCATATTTGATCATCTCAGCAGACACACTATCGATTCCTGCTGCCTTTCCATTTTTCAGACTTCTTATCGACCATTCGATCTCTTCCAAAGTGATCTCGGATGCTGACTCCTCGAAGTCGGTCACAGACTCAGTTGTGGTGCCAGCATCCGAGATATTATCATACATTTCTCTAAAATATTCACTCCATCGCGCTAAAACCTCTTGTGGGTTAGCAAGAATGTCCCCTGCTTAAAATAAAAATCAAGAAAGAAAATTTGTAGTAACTATAAAACACAATCAATGCTTGATAATAATCATAACGCAGTTGGAAATAACGTATTTATTTATCATTTTCTTCGACTGTATCGTATCCGTAGGACATCTTTAGAATTGCAGTGTTGCAGATTTAAATAAATATGGTATCATGTGACATGAATAAGGTGTATCATATAAAAATTTAATGATTGAACGACCGACTCGTATTTTTGTTAAAATTGAAAAAATGTTTCAAATTTCTTCAATTCATTTTATCGCCTGTATTAAGTGACATCCAATTAAAAAAATAATAGCAACAAAATGTTTCAACAACTAAACAGAATATCTGGAAACAAAACGACTATTTGGTTTAAGTAGCACCCTGCGTGGTAAACAGATGCAGCTGAAAGAGCTTAAGCGACGCTCTGTGTCGTATTTGGGTGACGGACAAATGGTTTAAGTAACATCACACCGTGTAATTAGTGGAAGTCAAATTGATTCAAGTTACACCTTAATAAAAATTTAAAATAGGAAAAACGCTTTAACTCTTATTGAATTATTTATCTGAGGAAGGGTAATTGGTTCATGTCTCGGTTCTTTATATAATTGTATGGTTCAAGTATATTACTAAAAAGAAAATGCAAAATCCACGTCGAATAATACACTGCTACTTTGGAAACAACAGAAAAATAGTATTGTTTCAAACGCCAAAAAAAATGCTCTGATTTTAATGAATCCGGCATCATTCGACGGAGAAAAATTCGCTGATTCCGAATATGTATATAACTCAATATCGCCCTAGATGTCGCTTAAACCAAATAGCCTTTCACCCCTCGACATAATTATCGGCAAGTTTTTACACATTTTTATATGTAAACACTTGGATACTCAAAATTAAACAAATGAATATTCATTGTATCAATAGAGAATTACATTATTATTAAATTATATAGAATAGAATAGATAACACTTTATTGCTCACTAAATATACAATTACAAAAATGCACGATTCTAATATTGTAATGGTAGAAATATTAGACGGCCTTATCATTTAAAACAATCTCTTCCAGGCAACCTAACTTAAGGAATAATTTAAAGTAATTTGGAGATCTAATGTGCACATTGTTACAATTACCACGTGCTAACAACGGTGAACGAAAACATCGTGATGCAACCTGCACATCGAGATAGCCGATGTGTCAAACCTGCCAAGTCGCCTTGAACAAGCGTTGCGGGTATATTGATCGTTCCCTCTATAATGGGAGGCCCAAATCCAGCAGTGGGACATTTATGGGCTGATATTATAATCTGGCTATGTAGGTGGTGCAGATTACTAGGCAGAACTTAAATATTCATGCTTAAACTAGGTACATTTTTGACAGTGTCACTCAATCGGATACAAGTGCCATCAAAAACAATGTTCGGTAAAGCTGCGAAATCCACTTTTACACGTATTTTTTTATCTATATGCAGGCTTCTCCACCATTGGTCAGAGTATTTTTCCACGTATTCTGGGGCTACCGATGATTATCACTTGGGTTTTACGAGGATTCACTGCAAGACTTCATTATACTCCAATGAAGTATATGGTTTAAGTCTAAATTGATTTGTCGCACTGCACTACTTAAATCATCTGTCGCAGCTTCAGTATACATGTGTAAATCGATTTATTATAATAAAAAGCGAATAAATTTTTTGAACTGCACTGAAATAAACAGACAAATTGGAGCATGCCCAACTAGACAGACTTGTATATGTTTAATATTTCAGCAGTCAAATAAAAAAAAAACTTTAAAATTTGTCTCGTTACTAGGTTTTCAAGAATAGTCATGTCGTTTAACAGCACAGTATTGCATGAGGCCGGAACTAGATTAACTACTAAACTATAAAAATAACTTAACTAGAAAATATTTAGACACAAATGACTCTGTGGGTAATTAAAAAGGAAGTACATTATTAAACAATTTTATAGATTGATTTATTATCATTTTACAAAATGTTTTGTTTCGGCAGAGACGACCCATTGATGAACTAAAACAATATTTTCGCGATTACAACATAACCAAGGGATTGACTAAAAGTCAAACAACAGTTGATTATACTTTTAAACTACCGGAGAAGAAAAGATTTAATAAACATACATCTTGCAATGAAAACGAATATATCTATCCTCCGTCAAAAAATGTGAGTGTTTATTACATGATAATTAGCTAATTTAATAAGAATCTTAAAAGATACGATTTTGGTTTATGCAGGTATTCTACTAACTTATGTAATTAATATTTTGGCTACTACTGTTTATTTTTAACCTGATATATTCATTTTCTAAAACAATACAGTAAAACTACTGTTCCTTTAGGTATTCCTATAAAAAATTAAAAAATACTTTTAATATAGAAAAATGTCACTAGGCAGACAACAGTGGCAAATAGGTTTTATTACAACTATAGCAAGCAAATTAGCAAATATGGCTAGGTACAGATTTTATAACAACTATAGCAAATATTATTTATTATAACCGAAATAATGATATGGATTGTAGCTTGCAGATAGACCACCACATTTACACGCTCATTGTACAACTGAAATGAAAGCTGCCTTTAACGAGCCTAAAATTCCAGCCCGTTTGGTCACCGACAAAGATCAATTCAAGCATCCAGCTAGTATACCTTCAGATCTGGTGAGTGACTTATTATTCTGTGCTTCTAAACTTTAAAAAAAATGGAACAGAGAAAACATAGTGATTTCTGCGGCCAGGCAGACTTTCGTAAGAGGAGACTAAACAAACCACACCTAGGTTGTAGGGCATCAATCTGCCCGTCTGGCTATCTACCGACCCAGGTCTAAACTATGACGCCATAAAACAACCTTGGGTTGTGTTCCGGCATTAGTAGCCAAGTTCCAGTCCTACCTTCGAGGCCCGCAACTTATTAGTAACATTGTTGGTAACGCAAATATCCATAGGCGACGGTAAACACTTTTCATCATGTGGCCAGCTAATAGCTGTTCTAGTCTTATAATAAAAAAATGACTCATTGGGTCCTATATAAGGATAAGACCGTAATTTTTGCAGGTTAGATAAATCTAATCAATTATGATTTTTTTCATATAAATGAATTCTTTCCTTTAAACCCTTGAATTACCTAACGAGAAATAGGGTAAATCACAGAATCCCGATGAAAGAATTCTTATATAGATATAGATTGTTACATGCCGACGAAGTAAATGCACACGTGGTTTCCGCACCGACGTGCACGTGACCTTTTCCGCATTTGGACTTCTTTTGTATAAATTTTGTAATTAAGAAAAACATTATATTGTTATCGTACTTGTTTTATGGTAGTCACTATGGCAGATGTGTCGAACTAATTCTTGGAAATTATTGTTTTGCGTCGAGGCATATTGTATTTGTACAGAATAAAAGGAATGCTCGAACGGAGGGGTGAGGCAATCAAGCAAGTATTACGATACTAGCAAGACGTACCTTCGATT
The DNA here is from genome assembly GCA_949752895.1 of Dendrolimus pini. Classification (NCBI taxonomy): domain Eukaryota; kingdom Metazoa; phylum Arthropoda; class Insecta; order Lepidoptera; family Lasiocampidae; genus Dendrolimus; species Dendrolimus pini. The sequence goes on from OX457135.1 coordinate 14,874,912, forward strand.
AGCTATATAGTGACGGACTCTGCGCGTGTTATTGAATCGTGCAGTTTGTACTGGTTGCGTCCAGTCATATTTGTACGTGTGTTATAGGTGTTTGTATAGTTCTAATAAATTCTATAGTAATTCCAACGGCATTTTAATTCGAGTCCTGTAACTCGTAACAATATAAATATGTTTCCCCTTTTCTTTCTCGAGATATATAATAAGAAGACGGATTTAAAATGACTGTGACATTAATGACATACTGTAAAGAATATGAGGCAATAAAACTTTTATTTTATGTAGCCACCAATAGAACCAAGTTGGCATAAAGAACTGGAGCCACTGGACACGACATATGAAGCCTTTGAAAAATATTTGGATCCTTATCTTACAACAAGTAGGTTATATCATAGACCATATACAGCAGAACAGTTGAATAGACTATCATGTTCCAAGGAAGTGGCTACTTATTATACTTTTGCTGATGTTCCTTGGGTAAGTCTAATTATCACACCGGCTGTTATTTATATTATTATATTAAGTTAAAATTATTATATATATTATATATATAGTAAAAATAGGATTATAAAAAATTAAACACCATTTAATTTTTTTCTTTACGTTCCAATCGCAACCGACTCGATTTCTTTTAATATAAACACGTCAAAAATCGAGCTGCCAGTATTATAGTATTTATAACAAAAAGTATTTATTCCGCAACACCGGCCCACAAAAAATAATAAGTGGCATGTACTTTTGACCAAACCCATCTATTATAGGTAAAATTTTGTGACCAAACTGACCCCGATTCGCATTCAGTGCATCGAAATAATATATACGAATTGATGGATCTGGTCAAAAGCTCAGACCACTTTATATTTGTTTGGGGGCCAATGAATTATTTAAAAAAGTTTGATTTTGTATTTCATTAAAATTAAATTAATTTAAAAATGATGACATCATGGTGGTTAGTCTCGAAAAGATTTAAACTTTAATTTTAATGCATATTTATATTTTACTTATGAAATCTTAATTAGAACTAATCCTAATTAATAAATATTGGATTTATTTTATTGTACCTAAGGTTTATTAAATAGAATACTTAGCCTGGGTTATAGTATTTTACAGGTATAGCTTACCCAGGATGCTACGTTATCTCACTGTATCGCTATGCTGATCCGTCATCTGTGGTAAGCCGTCTTCGTATCATCTGAAGAGTCAATTAGGTGTTGAGAATTCTTTCTTGAGGGTCATGGAGTCAGGATCTCATTATCCAAACGTTTCAACAGCATACGGCACAAACAATATTTAAATTAGATTTACGAGTATGTATATTTAAACAGCCGTCTCCCCGTATGTTGTCACAAATGAAGCTTCAAGGAAGTAATAAATAAATTGGTTTTCGATGTATAACCATACTGCATTTTAATAAATCAAGTATTGACTTTCCTGTAAATTTTAAATTAATTCTATAGGAACTATAAATGTTTTTGATATTCTGCAATTCGGTAGTTGACATTTTTTGAGAAACAGGTTTATTTTGAGCCTTATGGTCTATTTTAGCCAAAATATTAATATTTCAGCAAAAAAACAACATTAACATATTTAATTTAGCATTATTGTTAACGATAGAATTCGTTATATGAACGGCCCGCTCGGTGTTATCCGTAGAATAACATAGATAACTAAATTACTATATATAAATAATAATAAATATACTTACATACATATTATTATATTAAAATAGCAAATATATAAAATGTAAATATTTGTTATTGCCTATGTTCTTTTTAAATAAATAATAGCTAATTGATTGCTTAGAGAGTAATGGAATGCACGATTTTCACTCGGGATTGAACCGAGGCAGTTGCCCGCGACCACCGACCGTGCTTATACGTGCTCTGCATTTCGTTTTCTCTAAAGCAATCAAAGGCTAACTTTCAAACCCTTAAAACCTTGTTTTAATTTTCCCTTTGCACAATTGGACGTTATATCCGTTACAATTATTATAAATATTATGACATTTCGTCACAAAAACGCGTCAAGCTGTCATGGCGTCTCGCATGACGTCACAGTGTGCAAAACAAACATCTCTAGCCATTGATAACTTCTTGTGTTTTGCACACTATGACGTCACGCGCTCTGATCGGCGTTCATTGTCACCTGGCTAATGGTTGCAATATAACAATTTTATTTCTCAAAAATATCAATTAATATTTAATATTTTAGATAAAAAAATTATTTTTGTTATGTTTAGATCGTAATCTACGATATATATTAAAATCAGCCTATAGTTTTCATACTGTCAACTACCGAATTGCAGGTTCGTACACCAAAACCTGAGATTGTGGATTTACCAATCAGTACACCCAAGTCGATGCGTGACAGAGAAAAATTCAAAGAGGACTTCAGAGAAATAAGGACACATAACAAGATGCAGTGTTTACCCGGGTAAGTATAAGTAAAAATGTAAATAAAAAGTACTACAGTCGTCCTGCCATACTTGTTGTCGCTGCTCTACACTTCCCTCGATGTCGGTTTTTGCATGAGTCAAAAGACAGGCAGCTCGAGCACGATTACGTGCTTACATACTGCTCTCATACTCACCGCTAAATCCATGGAAAATTGTAGTTTTTAATACAACCAGGCACCAGGTACCACCTCGGTTCACAAGCAGCGCCCGACCATAACACAAAATAAATAGCCACATAACTTTCTATTACAACCACTACCTTTCTCGACGCGGATTCCAGTTTTAGATGCTTCCACACCGAGACTAGAAGAAATTCAAAGAATATTAATACGAGATTTCTGTTTTACAGATCATTTCATACAGAATCCAGAGATAATTATATCAAACAGACGGCAAGACCAGAATCTAAAATACACAACTATGAAGAAGAGGTTCGGACGTTTTACGAGCGTAAATTAGCCAACTTGTCTACAGGTATTCAAGAAGAGGTTTCTACTATACAAAAGAAATATAATACTGAAAACTCTTTTTATGGATCGAAAAAACCTATGTGTTCTGTGCTTGATCAATTCGTGGGGAAAAATGAAAGATTAAATAGGAACAATAGAATAGGATAAGAGTAATAATATTTTATGTAACTATGACTTATGTTTTTTATTAATCTAATAAGTTAAAATATTAATTATATTAGACTTTATACCGTTTTGAATTTGACGATTTTCAAATAAACTGCCTTAGAACAAAGGTAAGCCTTTGCTGAAATAAAAACTGAGTATCGTCTTTTTTACACATGTAATGTGTAAAAAACACATGTGTACATGAGTGCAAACGACACAAAACAAGGTTTTGGTTTCTATTCTTTCGGACAATCCTTTGTTGTTATTCCTCAGAATAACAACAAAGGATTGTCCGATATACATACATACAAAGGTTTACCTGAGAGTAAACCTTTGTATGTATAAATCAACATACGATCTGCTAACTTATGAAATGTTGACTTAATTACACCAATAAATTGTAAATAAATAGAATCACAAAACAAGTGTATGTCAGTTTTGTGAATGGTAGAGTTGGTACCGGTAGACCACGACGTACACACCATGATCAAATAACAGAAATGTTAAAACGAGGTCAGGTAAAAAGCATATCAAATAAAAAATAAACGTGCATGTATGAAGAGGTTAATGAAAGTAGATGAAGATAAAGTTGTTTGTCAGGATCGTCGCAAGTGGAGACCTATAGTCTCTGCCTACACCCATGGGAAAAAGGCGTGATAATATGTATGTATGTAAATATCTGTGTATGCATCCCATTACAACACACTTTCAACACCATAAGCGAAAATAGTTTGCATGTATGATTTTGTAGGCATTTTTGTGTGTTTGCTATAACATTATACATTCATTATAACAATTTTAGTTTCTACCTTTTTGAATTTAACTTTAAAAAACCAAATTCTGTTTTGACATATTATTAACATTTTGACTTGCTAGTTTGTTGTGTGTGTGATATACCTAAAAGTATAAAAATGTCAAATAGCTTGCTGTGGAAAGTCTAAAAATAATATAAACTCGAAAGATGTTTGCGAAAATTAAATGGAAATAGTGTATTTTTTAATAGCAATAGTACTCATCTGTTATGGAGTATATTTGATACAACCATATTGGATTTTAATATTAAGTTTCGCAGCCATTTACGCTCTCTACTCTCAAATCTGTATGATATTTTAGTGAATCTTTCTCTGTTATACAAGAAAAGTAACTACCGAGAGAGATAAAATTGGTTAAGTAATTGAGGTAGGTATGTACCTACCAATCTCATATACTAAATAAAAAGTCATTTATAGTCTCAAAGTAGTTATTATTTTAACCTTGTGTTATGTTAGACATACAAATACAAATGTATTTGTAAGAAACGGCGCAAATATGGAACCCTAGGAAGGGGTAACCCCCTATATTTGTGCCGTTTGGAGTTGAAACTTTAGGTCCGTGGGGTCCATCGGCAAAGGGTTTCTTCAAAGAAATTTGTAAGAAACTGAAATAAAAACATATTTCCTAAAACAACCCCTCTGGCAATGCCGCATAATGGAGGATAAAATCGACTTCGGTGCCGTCACCCTACGCTCGAGGGCATCCCTCTGCTTCCTACGGACTTGTGTAGGGATACTAGTCTGCTACATGTATTTTACTACTTTTTATATTGCGGGGGGAATGAATTTACGCACCCCTCAGACCCTGGGAGAGTTCTACGACGGTTTTGGACGGCTCTCCAAGCCAGCTCTGCATACACTTTCACCAAGGAAGAATATGTGAGATGCCAGCTGCCAGACTACTTACTAAACTTACGAGCGTCCCACCGCTTCTTTGTGAGGTGCCATGCGATCTGACTTAGGTAGTTCCCCGCGACGCCTCGACGCTGCTTCTCTAATTGGGGTGGTTCTGGGACCAGAGTAGTCAAACAATTTTTTCAACCGAAAGTTCCTTATGCACAGCCCAATACTTGAGGTCAAATCAGGGCGTTAGTATGATACAGTGACAGCCAAAAACGACTTATGCCACCCTACTCTTAATTTTATCACCTTAAGCCAAGGCTGTGGAACAATATTTTGTCCAGTATCATGATCTCACGATGGGAGAGAGGACACAAACTGGGACCAAATTCTGCTATTAATATCTCATCAAAACCGCCAGACGCTATCGTCTCAATCGTAGGTTGTTGTTGAAACACAATAAAGCAATTTTTTTTATGTTTGCTTGCAGGCAAACTGGCCAACGGGTCCACTTGATGGTAAATGGCTCCCGTTGTCCATGGACATCTGCAACACTAAGGGAGCCGAGGCGTTGCCTACCTCGTTGAGACTTTAAATATCTATTTACGCCCTTTTTGAAGAGCCCCATAATGTAGCACTCTAGGGAAACCGCGAGAGAGAACTCATTCCATAGCTTGCTCACGTATGGCGCAAAGGAGTCATGGTCACGTACGGTCTTAGACCATTATGGTTTAATGGTCTAAGCGTACGGTGGATAGTAGATTACCTCCAGGTGTCAAGGAAGTGTGGATGAACTCCCAGTCGCCGGCGAGCAGTGCGGTGGTAAAATGGCGGCGTAGGTACCAAAACAAATAGCTCCTCAGAACACTCCCCGATGTACAGACGTAGAACGCGCTTAGAGCGCCAAAATCTTTTCTGAGACTAAAAGGTTCTAAATCGTCTGTAAGTTCGGGATCGTCGACAATCCGGACCGCTCGGCGCTGCAGAGTCTAGTGGGAGCAGCTGGTACTGAGTTACCCCAATCTAAAGATGGGAGCAGTACTCCACATGGGGACAATAATAAAAGCCTATGTCCCGGTGTGAAGTACCTATTAGCCCTGTTGAGCACTCCAAGCCTTTTTATGGCGATTTTCGCTTTGCTAAAATATTCATTATCAAGCATATTCGTTAATTCATTAGTATTATCTATGGCAACTTCTAAACGTGCTGTGTAGAATCTCAGAAACCTGGATGTGACGCCCATCGACTAGTGAAAGCGGCTCCCACTTACAAGCACATCTTAAATGCCCGCTGGCGCCGACTTCATGACGCGTTGGCCTAACTTACTGAGACCTTGACTATATACATTACACACACTTGTTAGCGACTGATAGAGTTTGCATTTTAACATTTTATTTATAACATTGCTGTAAACACTTTGTACTCGAGTGGAACGGACGAAGCGACCCATAAATATATTTACACAAATGAAAAATTATTGTTGTTTACGAATATTTATACTTCGTACAGACCACTAATTGTTGAAAATTGTGTGGTGCAATAAGACTGATTCCAATATGCGTAATATGTGCCTGAAATTCGTGTTTGTTTGTTTGTCGTTGTTGGAACTCGTTGCAACCGATGAACCGCAGAAGGTAATTTAACTTAATATTTTTTTATCTGTTTAAATAAATCTTCTATAAGATATTAAATTTAAAAAGTCCAAACACGTACCCATAACTAGGAAATTTGATTGAACTCTGACTTTTATTAGGACTATTAACAGCTTCATTATTCAAATTTTACAACTTTAAGTGCGACAATTATCATTCCTAGAATAGACATCCCTTGCCTACAAATTAGTCTTACTGTAGACTTTTTATTATTTAAAAATATTTTTAAGTGACCAAAATCAGTTTCCTTCACTGCCACCAGAATTCTTTTCATTATAGCGGATTAAAATATTGAAGCCTTGCATTGTCCTGTTGCATATGACTATAGTCTATAAAATATAGCAGTGTTTTTCAACCTGTGGGTCGCGACCCCTAGGGGGGTCGCAGAGCCTTGCTCAGGGGGTCCCCAGCAAAAGGGAAAAGGCAATTTAAGTTTATACCTCATACTTAGGTATACTTGCTATGCTCAGCAGCTTTTTTCAGAGTACAGGCCGTAATAATGAATATAGGTAACAAAATAGGGAGAAACATAAACGTAGTTATGTTTCTCCCTATTTTGTTTGTTTCTATCTATTTTTAATTTAAATTACTAACTTTTTGTCCATCTATGGCCCAAGGGGGTCGCCAAAATTTTTCAGCCTGTAAAGGGGTCACGTGTCCAAAAAGATTGAAAAACACTGAAATATAGATCTTAATTCAGCTCTATTGATATATAGAATACGAACTAATGTTACTCATATAGCATATTGTGGACATAAATAAACAACTAATGAATTAGTAAGACACGTATCAACAATTTTAATCCGCAGTCACATTTGTAGCACTACACACAACACGTTGCAAGGTGTGCTGTAGGTCATTAATCTTGTCTACAGTTTGAACTTAATAAATATCAACTACGTAAACTAAGTATAGCGTGGTCATCGCTAGAAATAGGGTACATCGTGAACAATCACATACTTACCAACATCTTGTATAAATCCACCAATAAATCTGCCACGCCATCCTGCGCCCGGTTAAAATGTGCTTTACTCGATCAGTATACTGACTTCTCATTATCTCAAGAAGAAAGAGAAGATGCTTGTTGTTCTTTTTGGGTACGTACTTTAAATGCATTCTTGCTTGTTGGATTGGCTAAGCTACATTATCACAAAGTGACGAACCATCATTTTCAGTAGTAAAGATTATAAATAATATATAAATCCGAAATATAATTTCTAACACTACCTGATTGGTGTTGACTACGTTTTGCCTTAAAAATTACACACGTTTATCATCAACTATGACAATCATAACACGTATAGGTAATTTACATAGCGATTATTTGGTTCGCCGCCTATTTATACAGCGTGACAAATATATTGAGTGATACATTGTATAAAATATGTATTAGTAAATACATTACATACGTAGATTACAAGTATATGTAGTTATTTAGTCTCTAATATTAGAGAGTGAAATTAACTATCGAACGATTATATCCCGAACAAAAGATTAAAAAATCCCATAGTTCGTTATAACAGGTTCAGTTTCATTCGCATGTAATTCAGATATTTAGCTCATAGAAAATGTCCCGATTTTCAGAAAGAATGTGTTCGGTGTAGTCATATTATCAAACAATATGTGAATTGCGTCAGTTCTAAGACGATGAAGAAATAACAAAAATGACGTTAGTGCTAAGGCCTTACAGTTCCTACACAACCAAGGGTTCTGTAATGGTAACAAACTTTTATGTTATTTGGCTAGAGAACCATGAAAAAGTATTCAGTCGAAAATATTCCATATCTCAAAATCGACTCAACCAAAAATATTCAATTATTTTTAATGTTTTTTTCCACTTCATAGTTTAAAAGCCATAGATATAAATACAATATTAATGTGTTTGGAAGTTATTGTTACTTATATATAAAATTCAACCCTTTGTTTGGTGGGTTATGGTGGCCACTCCTAGTGTTTGTTTTTTGCTTATTCACCACATAAGTTTTTACTGTGAAAGACTGAAGACTGATAGATGGTCACAAGGATTAGATAAGAGTCCCGTTTATGCCAAAATGGCTTCAGAACGCAAAAAAGACAAAATCAATTTCGTATTTGCATAATAGTAATAAACTTTGGCACCATATTCTATGGAAGCTCATATAGTTTATAATATAAAAACAAACGCCGGGGTCTAATCACAGTATTCCATCACATATCAAATACATAAATTGTTGAATAAACTCTCATGAAGAAACGATTGTAAGTTGAAGTAGGTACTTATTTTGCATTAAAATATAATCGACTAAGTATAGGCTACTAAGTATCTAGTTTAATACTTTAGCAGCACCCTAATGTGAGGTATGATCGTTATTATCTACCATTTGTAAAGGTCGTACAGTTGTGTAATCTAGTGAAAGTAGTTCTTTACGATACTCGTTATATGCGACTTATGGCTGGTTCACATTATTGTAGAATTGTCCATAATGTCCACTGTAACAGTAGCAACGCTAAAGGCAAAAGTCAAAAAAATAATAGTACCTACATGTTTTACTTCAATGACGGCTATATAGAAATAATTATTAACTTGGTAGAAGAATATTTCCATGAATTTGAAAGAATTTTGGTAACGTGGGTCGCCGTGCCATCATCAGTAACTTTACTGTCTAGCAGACTACTTACTGCTCCTTTTTTTATCTTGTCAGGGCAATATAATCGCATCTACCTAATTTGTTTAATAATCTAGTTTTACTAGTATCGGTCATCCATTTATTTATCCACATCTTTTAAATCTCCTTTTCCGATACTATAAAAATATAACCAGTTTCCATCTCGTTCATTCCCTATTGCTTCTATGCTAGATTGTACCCACTTCCTTCATAGACTAGATCGATGTAAACCCAGCATTACATTAAAGTTATCGACGATCATGTAACTGACCTAAAAATTATATAATTTTTTAATTGGGTATTTAATTGAACCAGTTTTTGATCGAAGAATTTTTTGAGAACTGAGTCAAGGTGGAATTGAAAGTAAGGCATACATAGCTAGGTTACTCGATAAAAATATTATTTTAGGAAGATTTGAAGTTTCTATAAGTTGTAGTAGGCTAGTACACTATTGCGTGTACGAAAGGTCTAGTATGTATTTGTCAATTTCAGCTAGACTTGAAAGTATTTTATGAGAGCAAGTGTCCAGATAGCAAAGCTTTTATCTCGAAACAATTGATACCAGCAATAAGCTTGTTAGAAAACTGTGTCAGATTGAAACTGGTGCCTTTTGGGAAAGCCCGTGTAAGTATTTTTATACTTTCTAAAATAATATATTTTTCGTTTGTCCCTAGAGTCCACATTCTCCTTTGACAGAGGGTTTCCGTAAGCAGATATTACGGACTACTGTAGTCATACCAATTCATATTATGACCACCTGTTTCTTCTATCTCCATGCAAGCTCTTCATAGATTGTTGTTTGTTACACCTACATGTTCTTTTACCTAATAATTGTCTTTCTTAAAACTCAGTTCAGATTAAGCAGCTACGTACAATTTCCTTGTCTTGCTGGTTCAAGTGGTAAGACAATCTTATTCCAACGACATATAATCGAAGTCTGGAAAAAAACTATGATTCATTTTCAAGGCTTTAGCGGTAAAACTAACGCATGTTGATAGCAGAGTACAACGTAGGAGGAAACCTGTACATCCACATTACCGATGTGTGAAATTCATCGATTTGCAAATTTTAAATAAGCTTGATATATATATATATATATATATATATATATATATATATATGTCCGTCCCACTGAAATAGAGAAGCTTGAACCCAATAGTGGGACATTTGTGTGTTGTGTTTATGTGTGTGGTGTCTAAATCTAAAAGTTCAATAAACATTTTCCCTTGTGAGTTAAATCTGTAGGTGATGTAAGTACTTGTAGTTCGCGTATACCACCATCACCATTATTATCTTAATTCATTTATGGGGTTGTCTGGAAGAGATCGCTTATTAGGTATACGATCCCCCTTTATGCATAATTGGGTATAGTTTCAGTCGGTAAGTTTATTTGCCAATAAAGTGCCATCTATCTATCTTTTTTTTAAATATTCCAGAGTATAAATAATGACCCTACTAGTTTCGAGTGTCAACATGGTGAAACAGAGTGTCTTGGAAATTTAGTGCAGGACTGTGCCCTTTCCTACATGAAGGATAGGAGTGATATTGAGAAATTGCAATACGTTGAGTGCGAAATGACGACACTTGCTGGGACGCATGGAGATTTAATGGTAGGTTTCTTTTTCAATTTGTTAGAGCTTTTCTACATACATACATACATAACTTCACGCCAGGTCCCTTGCTGGGAAGGCACGAACAACAGAGCGCCATTCAGGCCTATTCTTATACACCTCACTTGCTTCTTTGACATTCATAGCTCTTGTTACGCACGCTCGTCTCAGGCTCCTGACATCACCTTCTGCCAGTACACGATCAATTTGATCATGGAAGGTGTGTTGTGGCCTTCCGCGACTTCTGCATCCAACCACTTTTGCATTGTATATCTGTTTAGTCATTTTTTCAGTATACATTCTTTCCACATGCCCATATACACACAAAATATATCAAATGTTCGTATTTCAACTTATAGTTAGTTATTTTTAGACACCTTCATTTTTACATAAACAATTTCAAAAATTCATATATAGAATAGATTTTATATTTTATAGACTAGTCAACAAGTGCCTTTTGGACCAACTTTTTTCAGCAGTCTCCGAAAATTATAAATGAGGTGTCATTCGATTCGGAATAGCATCTAGATGATTTTTGAAAAAAATGAAGTTCCGCTTGCAAAAATTGTAAAAGTTATTAACAATTAACTAAAAAAAGGGGGGTTTAGATTATTGCAAATATCTCAAAAAGTAATAAAGATTTTTCAAATTTGAAAAACGATTCGAAAAGAGGAGGAAATTTTCTAAAAAAATTCGACTCCCAAAACTGTAAGATCAATATTTATAATTTTCCCAGAGGGATGAAAATACGGCCGAAAACGGGTACTCTGGCTTACGCAAGCCACACCCACATCGGCCCTTTAATGAATAAATATTATTTAAACATACTAAATATGAAAATAAAAAATTGAAAAAATTCAAGCACGAACTGAATAGATGAATGAACAATAATCTGCTTGAAAATTTTTTTATAACAATTTTTCATTTAGTTATTTAATAGTTAATGAATATTTTTTTTTGCTTGAACATTAACATTGTAAGTGTGATAATTGTTAAACTATAAATTTAAGATTTTTTTCCTTTCTTGGAGCAATTCTTGAAAGGCTTTAGAATAGAACCCCGTTGGAAAAATTAGAAAATGTTTATTTTACATTTTTTTATTAATCATTTTCGTTGTTACAAATTTAAAAGTTTTTAACAACGAAATTTATTAATAAAGAAATTAAAAATAAATTTATAGTTTAACAATTATCACACTTGCAATGTTAATGTTCAAGCAAAAAAAAATATTTTGTATAAACATTCATTAATTCAAATAGTTATTTTTTGTATTTTAATAATTATTTAATATTTGTTTAGTGCACTAAAATATATGAATTTGAAGTTTATTTTAGCGAACATGAGTTTTAGTGAACGTGTACTATTTATATAGGGAGTGAATTTCTTACGCAGATTTTATCCTGGAAAATAGGATATATATTGTGCTTCTTATTAAAATTTATATATATTTTTAAATTATAATGGCTACATTGTCTTGTATAGACACAGTCGTGAGAAAATGAGGTAAAATAAATTAGGACACATTGTGAATTGATGATGCAAGAAAACAATAAATATTTTATTAACACCTGTGTAAATTTAATCTAGGCTAACATGTTTAATCTTCGAATCTCCAATTGAATTCAATTCTGACACAATAAGAAATTGATGAATTATAACTTTTCGTAGTCATGGAAGCGCGCATGAATTTATTCATTCCTGGCTGCATTTTAAGGTGCATATATATATACTATTAGTATTCGACTTACAAAAACGACCTACAAAAATAAAAAGCCTGTATTGAATTCAGCCAACGATATGACGATACGTTATTCGTGTTCAATTTTATTCTTATAATATAATATTTTAAGTGTTTGCACTATTCAGTCAATACAGCTACATAGAAAAGGAAGTGATGTTTACAAAACACAGTATTATATCCTTATCATGGAATAATGATAGGACTTGATTAAGAACTCAAAATATACAGGTACCTATTATAACTCAAATATACAATTTGTATACTTGATATTTCGCCGGTCTTGTAAAAACAGTGTGCGATAGAAATATTTTTTTCTATTTGACTACGTCAATGTTTTCGTCAAGATTCCATGTATTTATTTGTTTCAGTGTGTAAACAAAGCAAATGTACCAGAGGAGTCTATACGCCATTGTGTCAGCTCTAGAGAAGGCATTATGCTTCAGTTGGAGTCAGAATCACTCACTAATCTTGTTAATCCTTCTTTTATACCCACCGTCACTATTGATGATGTAAGTTATTCTCTTAAGACCTAATCATTCTAACTTTCCAAGCATTTATTTTAATTTTGACAGCTCGGTGACGGATCAATTAGTGATGTCAAACATCCTTAATTTTATATGTTACTCTGTAAATCCAACGAATACGCTTGCCCAAGGTAGCTTAGCGGGATTGAGACATAGTTTATACCTATGTTTCACCACGATGTTTTTCTTCATCGTCAGCATGTAAATTGTAACATATGCATACTTTGTTAGAAAATTGGTTGAGATGTGTTTTGAATGAGCCAGCATTGGAATTCGTGTCATTTGAGACGCGTTTCCGTTAATCACTAAGCTAACAGTTGCTGAGGCAATAATAATAAAAGTATGGGTGTACAACTGTACTTTATCATTTTTATGTTTTGCAGATATTCGACCAAGAGGTTCAAGACAATGCTCAAGAAGATTTGATAGGAGTACTATGTTCGAAGCTAGAAGCAACACCTTGTGCGGGATGCTATAATCATCAAGCACTGGAATACGTACTTTTGTAAATTTTATCATATCAATCTATACAGAATTTTGTTTTTATTTAATATTCTCTTTGTCCAACTTTATCCGTGCAGGAACGGAGAAAGAATACAATTTTCTGCGGCCGGGCGGCCTGTCGTAAGAGGCGACAAAACAACCCACAGCCAGGTGGGAGGGCATTTGCTCGACTGGATGGCTACCACCCCTGGTCTAGAGTATGCTGCCATAACAACCTTGAGTTGTGTTCCGGCATTGGTGACCAGGCTCCAGTCTCCTTTAAAAGAGCAGCAGCGCATTGGTAGTACCTTTGGTGTTGCAAATGTCCATAGGCGATGGTAACCGCTTTCTATCAAGTGGCCAGTCTGCCTGTCTGCTGAACTCATGCAATAAAAAAAATAAAAATAAAACACAGTAGTCGCTGTAACCAGATCAATAACAGTAGTTATATGAAGCTTCTGTGTATTTCGAATTTACGGAAGCTTTATAATGAAAATACTAAACAGTTTGCATATTGTTTGAAATGACAAAACTCATGTAAAATATAAATATGTATATGCAAAATGTACATATTTTTATATATAAAATTCTTCTGTTCGTCTGTAGGTCAATGAACTCCTCCTAAACGTGAGGACCGATTTTAATGGAATTTTTGGTGTGTCTTCAATAGGGCGCTGGTGGTTTAGATTCACAGTTGGACCCAATAAGTTGCGCTGCAATCGGGTTCTAAATTTTATTTTTTAGGGCAGGACATCATCTGATGGGCCCGCTAGTGTATCTAAGTAGATATCTACCCGTTACTATAATGAAGACGATGTGATGGCAAAAGTGTACAATATTCGAATTTTTCTAAAGAAATAAAACGTCCATAGCTGATTTAGTTTATTAAATTACATCAATTTAAAATTTAAGAGTTAAGACGGTGAGTTCTCGACAATCCATCGGTAGTAATGTGCAATATTGGTATATACGCTGGGAACACCTTCACTGCCACAATTCTCGGATCCAAATGATACTATACCCATCTTTAACAAAAAAAAAAGTAAGCTCCAGAAAAGAATAAATATAGCATGGCTAAAGTGCAGACAGGTAACAGTGGGACAATTTACAAACTAATGCCACTCAAAGTAAAAGGTCAGATATATTAAAAAAAATCTGGAATAGACCAGTCATGTTACAAGGTCCGAAAGTTTGGCCACTAAAGTGATAGATCAAAAACGTGCAAACTCAGCTGAGATGAGAATTTTGATATGGGTGTGTGGGGTTACAACAACAGATAAAATCTTCGGATCTTTCAAAGTTGCATCCGTGAATGAAAAAGTGACAGGAAGCAGACTAAAGTAGTATAAGCATGTAATGAGGAAGGATGAAATTCACGCTACAAAAAAAATGTTAAACTTAATGATTGACGGCCATCTATTCCATAATATACCCTAATAAATGTTTTTCTGCACACATGAAAGACCAAATGGTCTTTTGTGTGTGCAAATGTATAAAAGTAGACAAAAAGAGATGGATGGATTGCGTGAAGGATGACATGATTATTTACGGTGTGTTAGAGGATTAGAATATAGTAAGGAGTATGGGAGCAAAAGACACTGTGCCAATTCCAAATAATAATCATTGGGAAAAGGTAAAAGAAAAGAGAAGTAACACAAGCTCTATGATCATTAATATTTATGGAAAAAAATAATGACCCCGCCACGATCTTGTCGCTACGAGCGACGGCTAAGCGCTTGGCGACAACCTACAAAAACAAAAATAATATGTATAAAGGAAACAAGTCATCGCGTTTGGCAGGATTCCATCGCATTGCTCGACGCTCGTCGCATCTCTCATCGTTAAGCCCAGAGTCATGGCCAGGACATTGCAACTTTATCTAACGAAACTAAAAATAGTAGTTTAAATAACCCTTTGGCTAATTGATCGTAACATCGTAAAAGTGTTTTATCTTAGCTTTTATTAATTAATATTGCCTGATTTTCGCTATAACGCTTATCATGTAATAACTACTGTGAACATTAATATTCTAATTTCCGAGCCAAACCTGTGCTCGTATGTAGCTTATATATGTCAGCCCGGTCAAAATACCACCATAATAATTGTACTAATAGGAAGGTGGGCCTGTTTTCATCTTTGTCATTAAGCCTTTATAATTCGCTTCTTTAAAAGTTTTGTATATTTTGTTTTATCAAGGAAGGCGTCTCCACTCAAAGCTGTTGGTGGCTCATTTCATATTCATCATTCTCATTTCTATGGCTCAACGCCACACATTGTCAAGTGCCTGTTTTAATATAACCTAATCATATCGGTAGTGCACATGTTTCTTTAGTTCAGTTAGGTAACCCTACTTGCTGCAAGTTGTAGTAACCCAGTATATTTCATAAAATACCGGAAGAGTGATCATACTCTGTACTTGCTTAAATTCATGGCCATATTTAAAAACGATAGCCAGAACTGAATCAAAATTCAAAATAATAGACAATAATGAATAGTCTCTTGGTCCTATGGCACCTCGTGTATTCCGTTATCCTTTTAATTTGCATGGACTAGCTCAAGTAGTGGTTTCCATATAAGCATTGTTCTAGCATCCCTGATTTAATTGTTTCTTTACATTTTTAACTGACTGCACTATTTTCTCCTATTCTGGCTATTATTTTCATACTTTTCATCGTACCCTCTTTCCTCAAACCAATAAACCCACCTGAAAATACTGTTCCCGCCTGACAACCAGAAGAGGCGAACCGCCGAACCCAGAGCATGCATCCCTCCCTTCTTCTCCGCCGGCACAGAGTTGTCCTTCATGCACAGGTACCGATTCGCCAAAGATACGTTCGCAAGTCTCCAGAGAAACGAGGGGCACTTCAAGTAGCTGTTGACGGCTAACCTGGAAAAGAGAAACATTTCATTTTTTTATTGCCTGAAGCGGACAAGTAGTCAATAGTCTAACGGAAAATCGACGTTGGAAACGACAAAAATCCCAGGTTTCTAGGTATGTCACTTTTCATTCGTTTGTCTTTCCTGTAAACAAGTGGCATTAGTGGTAAACGAATAGAATAGAAAATATATTGGGATGAAAACTCTGTAAGAAAGAAAGAAAATATATATTTAAATAAATACACACACACATTAGAAACAGATTAAAAAATATATTACATATATACGAGGTTGGCACTTAGTGTTTTGCTGTGACGGACACAGCACTGATTTTTTAGTGCCCACCTCTCTTAATCAATTATTCGTGAAAACCAGTCATTGGTTTCTGTTGGTAATTATAATTTTCTCTCTTCAAATGTATTTAGCCGTAGGGTTTCTATAAATAGATAAAATTTATAATATTAGCTATAAATACAATTTATAATATTAGTTGGTAATACATACAGTACTACTTTGGCCGGAAAGTTTGCCCCAGCCGACGAGAGATGCACGCTCGCTGATCACCACTTCCGGCCTGTCGTTGAGGCACACCGGCGCAGCTGTCACTGAATGGACAAGTGAGGGTCAAACTTAATTGGCTTCCAAGTCACGTGTAGAATGATTACGGTCATGTGGCTGTTATCAAGATTTTTTGGGAGTTTCCGTTTCAGAGAAGTACAAAATCATCACACTGTGAAATAAGAGACCTATACATGGGGGTGTATCTAATATTATGAAGGAACATATATAGAGGATAATCGGAACGACAAACGTCCATTAAAAATTCAGGAAATTCTGGAAAGGTTCTGAAACCTTCCACGACTAGATGGCGCCACATCATCTATTCCTAGCTTTTTGGATATCTTATTACTTGAAAGATATTTTATTGTTTATACGAAATCATAAAAAAAATGAAAGTCTAATAAGTTTCTTTTAAATTTATGATTGGTTTGGTCAAAACAATGTTTATAATAAACATAAAATATTTACACGAAGAATTGAGAACCTCCTACTTTATTGAAATCGGTTACAAACGTCAAAAAGTGAGAGAAGAATAATCTTTAGAGCCATGGTAACGTAGTTTTTACGGCGTTTGCAAAATGAACTGTTTTTAATAGCTAGTTATTATCCCTGTAGTATTATTTTTCCATATTAAATATAAGAAGCGTAAAAACCTTGTTCATTTTATCTCTAAACACAAATTATACATTTTATAAAATCGTATGTTGTAATGATCATGATTTCAGCTCTAGTATTGTTTGGTGGAATGATAAAATTACTAAATTAATTGTATGGTGTTCCGCTCTGTTGTTGAAGTTTGGTTGTTTCAAAACAAACATGCAAGTCTGATGTATAGCTTATTAAGTTCAAAGATTCTTGTGCACGGCGGACTGCGTCCTCACTGTGATTAGGATCTCCCTACACGATGAGATATCCGATAGTAGATTTTTCCTCGTTAAATAAAAGTTGGACTGCGTTTGCGAACTGATTTGATACACAGTATAAAATAATGTGGTAGGATAGAAGTGATTACATACGTGATTTGTGCGATTGTAAACCGAACATTAATAGCATTTTACATATTCATGTCTAGTCTCACAATACTGAAGATGTCAGTACAAATATAGAAAAACGGATTTTGGGCGCTGCAACTTCAACCAAGGACACAATCGGGATTTAATGTAAGGAAGACGATTATTTCTATTTAGACATTGAAAATTACTTACCAGAGAACTTGATTTCATCCTTCAAAATTATAAGAGCAATATCGTGTCTGAATATTTTTTGCTCATAGCCGGGATGCACTATTACATTTTCCACTTTGATTGCTTGAGTTGGTGGTGCGCAAAAGAAGTCATTGCAATCTGGACTTTTTCCAATATCCCATTCACCAACGACTACTGTTGACCTTAAAGAAAAGAAACACCATATGTAAAGAAGAGTCAGAGTTTGAAAGCTACTTTATGATGCAACAGCTAATAAAATACCCTTGGAGATTCTGTCTAAAGAAAGAGGTAAAGATAAGCTAAGAAAGCTAAGTTGCCCGTGTATATCATTGGCATACAGAGATTCCTGGCAAGTACATTTTCGTAGAGGGAATTTTGCTATATTTTCTCGGCTAGATATCTGACATGGGCCTTTGAGTTGTCAAATGCAAATTACTGATAAGTTCCATAACACGAGGAAATATAAAATGTGTGTTTTTAAAGTTTACTCCTTTGGAGTCAATTTTCATATAAGCCCACCCCTCGTATGGAAATTTTATGCGCAGTGAAATTAAAAGTAAACGTAACAAGAGTTATATTTTTTTTGTTATCTATTGACCTGTTTCACTTAGTGAAAATATTGAATTATGAAAGTTGTCTTCGCATAACGCAGAAAGTACTGATAAAATTTTGGCGAAACGTCACAGAAATATAACTTAGATTCTGGGCTAAAAGATAGACTACTATTATTTCTAGATATGAAGGGGTTCCACACGGATATTCTGGTGAAGAAGACTATGCGGAAGAAGTCGCAATATTAACTGGTCATATTATAATTACTTACAACTTGTATCCTTCAGGCTTAGCTAGAGCACAGTGGGCTGCAGTCAAGACCACGCGCTTGGCTATTATAGAACCACTACAAGCAAATCTCACGTTACCAGTGTCCTTATCTGAAAGATATGTTGATTAAACACTTTGAGACTATGCTTTCAAAATTATACTAAAAAAGTTACAAATGTTACCATCCAGCATGCCAATGCAGCCACACTTTTGGACACGTTTCAATGCTTTTAAACTGTACATGAATTTCTTTAAAAGAGCTATCGTCGTTATTGCCGATATAGTAAGCTTTGCAAATAAATGAAAAAAATGTAAAAAAATCTTTTAACAATAAATGACAAATATTTAAAGCTCTTAAGGCCGGCTCGATCAGTGTGATACCACACTCTCACAGAATATCAGCGTGAAACGGTTAGTTTTAACCTAATCATGTTTCGTGCGATGATTGAGAGTTTCAATGGCCTACTGCCCCTCCCATTATTTCATTCCTCTATTCCAATCTCATATCCTATATCTGCTGTCTGATACTTCTATCGTATTTACATATCTAATTCTCTTTATTTCTTCTTATTGGTAGGCAACGCGTTGGCTTCGCTATTGGTGTTGCAGAAGCCTATAGACCATACTTTCCCAAAGTGGGCGATAACGCCCCCTTGTGGGCGCTGCAGGCCTAAAGGGGGGGTAAGAGACCCGACAAAAATGGGAGCGTTGTGTAGAGGCTTGGGGGGGGGGGGGGTGATCGGTAATTTCATCTAGCTAGGAGGATTCTTAGTCACCGACTGAACTCTCGACTATAACTTGTGAACATAAACTAATATTAATCAAGAGTCCTAGATAGAGTACTATAAAGTTGCGTTTCAATAATCATTCTCATTGACTGGTGTAGCCCATAAGAGTTAACTTGAGACCTCAGCGCCGTTGTGTGCTACTTACTGCGCTTAGGTCTCAAGTTAACTCTTGCGGGCTATAGTAAAAGTCTCGTTTAGAATGAATGTTTAATCTCAGCTAGTATATAGCTCACAATAATCAAATAATTGAATTTGACGTTATAGTGGTTTTTAAGTAGCTGAAAAAGTGGGGGCGCTAAAAAATAATTGATTCTCAAAGTGGGCAGTATACAAAATAAGTTTGGGAACCACTACTATAGACAAAGGTAACCACTTTCCATGAGTTGGGTCGTCTGTCACTTTGCTAGCTTCGCAAAAAAAGAGCTTAATAGACATCGTTCTTGAATTAACATACTGTTTTTTTTTTCTTTTAAAACAAACATATCTTGACATACGTGCAAATCCAATCCGTGCTACCCACGGGTGAGAGCCTATTCCGTCATAGTCCACCCCTCGCACCATGCTTAGCCCACACTGCATCATGCCGTCCTGGTACACTTTACCACAATCACAGACTGGACAACAAACATAGTCTTCATTGTTGGCGTTACCACATGTCATCTGGTTGAGACGATGAAAATACCTGGAATTGAGTTAATACTTTGTTTTTTACTTGCAGCATTCCTAAAGCCTCATTTACATTTTCATTTATTATAGCTAAGGAGCGAGTTCACCCCCGAAACCCACCTTAAACCTTTAAAAGAGTTGCTCAAAGAAGGACGAATTTTAAAAGCGCTTATTATATGCTATCAATTGTATATATATACTACTTATATAGTTGTGATTTTGTATGACGAATTGTGTTATAGAACAGACATACAATTGAAAAGTCAAATTAAAACGAGCATGTTATGTCCAAACTTTCTTTAAACTAAAAGATGTTTGAAAACATAAAGGGATTTGTGGTAGCTTAGTGGAATAAGCATTTCGATGACATTTTGATGACGAAGTTCGAATTCTGGCTCGCAAGCATGCGTAGATGGTTTACTTTAATCTAATATGTATTTATATTGTTAAAATCATTACCATATGCTGACATTAAAATAAAACATCGCAAAGAATGCTGTACACCATGATTACCGATGTGTAAAACCCGCTTATCTTTAAAAAAAAACAGAGCCTATAAGAACCGCTTATAGGCTGATACCATAAACAAGTGATTCAGTAAAAATAGAAATACAATAATAGTTTATTAAACAGTGGCAAAAACTTACTTATATAAAGTTATATAAAGCTATATCAAAAGCGATTCAGTAGGTACGATCACAAATTTTACTTACTTATCAGATGAAAAACATGTAAAATCAAAAAGATCTTCTAATAGCGGACAAGAACTGATTGGAACACAGTTCGTGTAAGGCGGACACGAGCCCTGAAAAAACAGTAAAAATAGTTTCACGCCACGTTTACATTAAATGCATCGATGGGGCCTATACGTGTTGGTCGTCCCACACAAGCCCTCCAAATGTCCGGGTTATTTTTATGACCCGTGGTCTTCAATAACATAGAAATAGTAACAATAATGCTGTTAGTATTTGTATATGATTAAAGATGAATCGCTGTACTTTAAAGTACAGCCGAGAGATTAGTAATAGATTAAGAAGCAATAAAAGTTAGAAATAGTATAACTAAAAATGTACATAACGACCTGATGGTAGAATGAGAATGTAAACTAAATAGTAATAGGAAAATACTGTAATAGATAGAAGATAATAATATTAAAACATGTATGCAAATTAGTATAAAATAGAATAATATATTTATAATAGAAACTAAGAAATATGTAATAGAATTAAGAGTTGGTTAATAAATAAAGCAATGAAAAGAAAAATAAATAAGATACAAAGAAAAATAAAGATACAAAAATATAAAAGATGAAAAAGACCCTGCACATCTAGTTCGTCAGGATGGAAGAGATAATAGCCGAATTCGCTTTTAAGGTGTCCATACTGATACGCTTGCAGGCCGTCAAATTCGTAAGTGACCTGCCGATGGCCTACAGGTTATGGGAGGAAAATTATAGCGGTGGTGAAAAAGTGTCAATGTAAATAATTTTAGAATTCATTGTAAAATTGTCATCTATCCAATTAAATATGTCTGCAGGTTTCACATTTCTTTATAACTTCGCCGTCATATGTTTCTCCTCAGCCGCTTACGTTACAACGTTATTCAAACTTTGGTAGGTGTATTATATATCTATCACTGTTTATTGATTTTTAATGTACTGTAGAAGTTTCTTAAACTTACCTTGATACTTAATGATTCTTCTCCACTTTTCACACCACCTATTCCAGCACTTATGGATATACCTGAATTTAAAAAGACCAAATCATCTTAATTCTATACTTAGAAATAATAAAGCATTCCAGCAATGGGACCTTTGTATGTGTCATTGATTGAAGAAAAATGCTGGACGGAATAGCCATCAATTAAACATACATAACTGAACTTTCAATTTTATTGGAAGAAAGCCATATTTATTATTAATATTTTTATAATGTAATATTACAAAAAAATACACTAAAAAACAGTATAAAATATTATATTATGAAAAAAAATGTGTTTTTGTATTTTTTATGATATTAAATCATATTATGTAAAACACAATTATTTTATTAAGAGAATATGTTTTAAAGTAAGTTTAATAATAAAATATCTAAAAGCACAAGAATAATGAACTGAGACGACATTTATAGCTAGTATCTACATATTAGCTCCTATTATTAATTAATTTGCCAAGTTACTACTCGTTAATTTATATACTCCGTTATAAACATCATGTTTATATTTAGAAACTCAATACAAATAATGTCAACTTTCAAACAAAGGTAAGATAAAAGAGTAATAAGATAGAGAAACCTGTTGTTACGTTTTAAATTGAATCATTGTCATTCATAGTTATTATTGTGTGCTACATATTATTTTACTTGCAGTAAAAATTACTAGTTTAGTTCAGACCTTGATACTGATGTTATCAATTATGGCTACTCTAATCGAGGTTATACAAAGCATTGTGTCATCTGCAATTATTAAAACGCAACACGTGTAACAAATATATTTCTTTCAGATATAAATGAATATTAAAATTATGTGTTAACCAACTTAAAGATTTTCCTCCCCATCTATGCATCTTAAAATCACAGCATAAATTACTTATAATTTCTTATTTTAACAGTAATCAAATAGTTCTTTAATTTAATCTTTATACATCTTTTTTAAGGTTCTGTATTCATTTTCCGAAAAACAAAACCATAATGGAACATAATATTTTCTTAAGTTTTCGCGAATTGTATACATAATAAAACTACTTTTTAACGGTTTTAAGCGCGGTAACCATAACAAAGTTTAAACTCAATAATTAAAATGAACAAGTTGGCGGTAAGCTAAATAAAACTTTAACAATACTCGTTGAACAATTTTCATCTTTTTCGTTCGTATCCACGGCCACTGAAAAGCGGCCGAAACGTCAGAATAACCAAAATCAAATAAATTACCGAGCTTAAAACGTAGTTTTATCATCATGGAACATGTTCGTAATATGTCCGAGTGTCCCACTATCTGTCTCTCGTCTGCTTTTGTATTTCAGTCATTTTTCACAAAAAATACTGGGACTATATTTTGTAGGTGAAATTTGACAAAACAGTGCATTCTTTGTACTATAACAACATTATACTTAAACCGAAAAAACTAATAATTAAGGGTAGCCCTTTTACATGTAACTGAAGGATGAAAATATTCTTAAAGGTAGGTATGGCAATAGGCCTGGCGTGATGCGACGTGTATTTAGCTTTTTATACTATAGAAGCTATTATACAGCGTAATTTTAACTTTGATAACATACACATTTTCAATTTTGAGTTAGTTTAAAATAGACAATAGAATATTATATCTCGTTGATGACATCTTTACGTTGTCTCAGGAGTAAACAACATAAGATCTAGTATATTTAAAACTTTATGGAGATGCGATGTTTTTTCATTATTTTTTTTTACAAAGTATTAAAAGAATATATATATAACATTTTTTACTTACTTCCAAATTGCGCTTTTACAGTCCATCCAAAAATACACAAAAATAAATAAACGCTCACAACAGATGACATTCTAATTAAGTATTTATTTATATATTTACCACAATAAAATAATAAGAATATTTGGTGACAACACTAAAGCATATTAGAAAAAAACACAAACGTATTTTTAACTATAACACAAATACACGTACTCCAAACATAATTTGGCGGCAGACGGCGTCGACTCTGGGACCACAACAAAAATGATACGGTACTAAGCCATCGTTTCAACCGGCATTATTCAGAGGTAATAAATTCATGGCCGTCGTAACAATAATTAAATTGCGATGTGTGAAAGATAAACTTGAATTACGTAAATCAATTGACAAACTAGCGTTTGGGGCATACTCATCAGTGAATTATAGCCATGATAGTCATGTAAGTATGACATTTTGTTATTTGTTTAATTATCACATATTTTGTACATGATTACTACTGATTAATGTATTTTCATAAATCTAATGATAGTTAATGTTACAAATAATCCAAACTGTAAGTTAATAAAATAATAGATAATAATAATCGGCTGAAAAACACACATATTGTTTATCCCAAATTAAACAAGTTACGCTTGTGTTATAGATTATATACAACAGACTACTCTGGGGCCGATTCCTGTCACCCAGATCATTGTAACTAACAGAGAAAATTTATTTCCGAAATTTGCGATACCAGGAATCAAACCGTTGACCTTGCGTTGCAGTGAGGTAAGCCGGCAAAGGCTTAGCCCTCTCAATCGTCCCGCCCCGTCAATTAATCAATCAATCAATCTTGATTGAAATTAAGTGTTATGTAAGTGTTCCATATGAATGAAAATAGTACATATTACTTAGCCTTATTAGTAAATACAATTTACATGATTATACGCATAATTTGTAAATTAATACAATTTACAAATTATATGTTGTAATAGATAGATAGATAGATAGATAGATAGATAGATAGATAGATAGATAGATAGATAGATAGATAGATAGATAACTCTTTATTGTACACCAATACAAATATGAACTTAAGACTAAAATTATATCTAGTTATGTAGAAAGTAAAAAGTAATAATTAATTTCCTTATTTCATTATCACGATATTCTCCTTTTTATTAAACTTTTAAATATATACGCAAGGCCGCCAGCAACCCGCGAAATTTAATTTATGTTATTTATAAAAGCTATGTATTTTGTTGTCAATAATGGTTTTATGAACCTCAGATTATGACAAGAAAATTACTGCAGGAATTAGTGTAGAAACTGACAAAAATGTCTTTATAAAAGTAACTTGTTAAATAATTCTAAGCGATACAAATGGTTGACGACCCCTGATGTCGTGTGAATCACCGCTACAAGCGTCCGTCTCAGTTTGATGCATTTCATTCCTCATGTGTAGGTGTATGGAATTGAACGTATATATCTAGGAATATCCTATAGGTACGTACTACTATTACGTAAGTACTAGTAAATAAACCACCCCAGTGTTCCATCTTGTCGCCGTATGTAAGAACCTCGGGAAGCAAAACTTTTTTAAAAGACGACATATGTTCTTCAAAGTTAACAAAAAGTCAAGCTCTTGAAAATGATACTACAATACATCTGTCGACGTCCAAGTTTTGACCTTTATTTTAGAAGCGTCTTATTTTCCCCTACACAAACTGTCGTCTATACGCATATAAGCAAAACATAGGGCATATCATTATGGTCTATATACATGAACAGAACGCCCCTTATAAGGCTTAACCCGTTTCGACATATCACATTTGTGACGCTACGCCTATAGGCAATGTATGAAATTTAATAGTGAGTGTCGCAGCAGGCACTGCCACGACCGTTGTACTGACTATCAATGTGTTATAAGGTTGTAATATTAATTTAATAGTACAACTTTAAAATTGAGCGGCATGATCATAAAGATTCATTACATAGTAGTTGGGTGGTTGAACAAATTTAAACAAAAAAATTAGCGGCGCGCCGGACTAGCGCGTGCAAGCGGACCGTGGCCAGTTAATCTTGGCAAAATCAGTTTTTATTTATTCCTTTAATTGCATATTAAGTTTTTTATTCAGTTCGATGTCATTCACATCATTAGATCATTGCGGAGCCGCTGTACTTAGAAGAGGCTAGTTTCATAAGTTATTGTACACCTCAATTCATTGTGTAATTTTTTATACATAAAACTCTTCTGTTCGTGTGTGACTGTGTATGTCACTGAACTCCTGTTAAACGGTTGGGCCGATTTTCATGTTTTTTTTTTGTGTGTTATAGTGGGATCTCGGGATAGTTTAGATTCACAATTGTACCCGTTAGGTGGTGCTGCGATTGGATTCTAAATTTTATTACTTAAGTGCAGGATTGCTGACCCCCCTAGTAGCTTTTAGGTACCTAGTTATTGTATCGCTCCAACTAAAATTATATACCGATAGTTTTAAATACAAATATATTATTCCTTTATTCATTGTCTCAAAAACTGGTCTGCAACTTTATATGTTACTTAAGTATAGATATGAAAATTCGTCGGGAAAACTTTCAATTATATTAGTACCTATAAATGCAAAAGTGGTTTCTAATTATTTGGAGTAATTATTATTATTTGTCCTTTCCATACGATCTTAGGTGTAAGCCATACCATGAAATTTAGTACAACTAATATGTTCTTTTGACATGGATGACATGACATTTGAAAGTATATATTTCGCAGTGGAAAAGGTTTCCAGGGTAGGTATAATAATGAGATTTGCAAATAAGCTATGCAGAGTAAGAAAATTAAGGATTTACTAATCTATTGATGAAATAAACAATGTTGCAAATGACAACGATAATCCGCTAGATCAAAACAATTGTTTAAATTCCTAACTCGTACAAATAGAAAATTTATGGAACATTAAACTAAAACAATACTATAGGAATTGCAATTAAACCTTCGACCTCTACAGCAGGTCACAGCCGGTTTGTCTGAATTCACACCGCTAATCCTATTGTGTCAAGTCCGACAAACATCCAAATAATACTTCCTCGTCTGAATTAAACAGACAGTTATCCCTAATGTTTTAGATAATTTGCCGCTATTCCAGCTATATGAAATGTGATATTCAACAATTTGTCAATCCTTATCTTTCTTTATAATACGAATGAGAAAGTTTCTTAGCAACTTTATGATTTTAGAAGTGAATCAAGAATCAATCAATTTTTGTAAAGTATAGTGTATTATTTTCAAGAACGAATGAATATAGGATATACTGTGACCAAGAGAATCGTATAGTTTCTGATTTGAAGTGTAGATAAGCGTAAGTTCATGGAAAGCCGCAATGTGTAATAAATATATAAACTCTATTAATAATATTATGATAATTTTAGTGAATAAAGTTCGCATTGCTGAAGTGAGGCATTCCCATTTTGAAATAATTAATGATTGTGTACCCACTACCATGGCACCATTAGGGCGGATAGAAAGGTTTCAGACGTAGGTATTATTTGGATGTTTTTTTATAGCTGGAGTACAACAGACAGGCTGACAGCCCACCTGATGGAAAGCGGTCAACGTCGACACCTTGCAACACCAGAAATGTTACCAACGTGCTGCCGGCCTCGAAGAAATTTAATGACACCCTTTTTGAAAACTTTTTGAAAATCCTCGGCTGGGAGCTCATTCTAAATCCCAAATCCAAGCGTAGGTTCGCTACATATTTTATTTTGTCGGTGGCACTTGATAAATATGTTAATACGTATCAGGGTACAAAAACTTCCGAAGCAGTGTATGCCACGATTTCAGTGAAGACGCAAGTGTCTGGCAAATGAACCACTGCTACTTTTCAGCAAGAAGATATTAATTATTAACATACAAAAAACTTCTTCATTGATTATAATAGAACAAGAAAAAGAAATTTAAACATACGTCATTTTTGACTAAAATCTCAACTCAAACACTCAAAACATTTCGAAGATGGCTTAAATTGCTTATGTACGTTTTTTTTGTAGCAAAATTATAAAAATTTAATGGTACGTGGGAGCCAATCGTTAGTTAGCTATTTATTGCTAATTGTTTCCGTATTATAATTTCCCTCATATTGTTTCAGATGTAAAGAACTACTAAACACATTCAGAATTACTTCAGTACGACGAACACATTAAAGCAAACCATTTCATAATGTATTTACAAGATAAGAATATAAAGCTAGCTAGTAGCGCTTTCGAACAAAACATTTATTTCACTTACGTGTGTCTCGTCAATGAAATAATACCAGAAGATGACAACCACACAAACATGGGGACCAATAAGCCCTCCTATGATTATCATGCTGATAATGTATGTAATTGAAACAATTAATCCTACAACACCCAAACGCATCATACTTTAAACGCATCAACCAACTTTTCACTCTATCATAATACGATTAATTTTAAATGATTATTGTTCAACTGCTGGGTCTGTGCTGTCGTTACTTCAAACGTATACTCGCACGCTTGTCCAAGGTGGATAGGCGGGTTTTTCATACTAGATTATCCCGAAGTGCAAGTATCACAATATTATCCTTCACTGTCAGCACAATATATTAGGTCAGAACTGCGTAATCGATGCAATTTTTCCCTTCAAGATTCGAACTCACTTTAAATGAAATGGAAGTTTGAGATGTCCACTAAGCTATAACAGTTTTATACGACTTATTCAAAATGCTATATATGCATATTAGAGTTTCTGATCGAATATTATTGTAATTAATTATTACAGTTTAAGTGTAACCTATACATTGAATTATCCTTGGCCAGAACTTGACCCGAATTTATCGAAATAAGACGCTGATCATGTTAACTTTGTGCCTGGGCTACAAAGAGAGATTGTAAACTATAAATTTGATTTCCTTTTTAGGTCGACTGTGACAATGAAGATATACAAGTCGAAAGATCAAAAGCACTACATGTACTTATAGATACCCACAAAAAAGATGAAAAAGAAGTAATAATAACAAATACAGCTGCAGCCACTGTGAGTAGTTCAAGGATATAATAAATTTGCCTCGAGATAAAATAACAAATATGAGTATATTCTTTAATCAATAATTTTGGCTATTAGCGGTCAGAAAATGAAACAAATGCGGTAGAAAATGACAATTGTCATTTAATTGGTTGCCATAATCCCAATGTCCTTAAACTGACGAAAATGAAGTGGCTTACGGAGGATAAAGCCGGAGCTCCTGATTCAAGGTAATAATATTCAGAATAATTTATTTCTAAGCCCAAAAGAAATAGTATAGAAGCATAATATACTTCCAGAAATGTCAATGCATTAACAGGTGCGAAATTAAGAGACCTCAAAAGAAGACAAATATAATATAAAGAAGATAAAAGGTAAAATTATTAATACTGCACTTGAGAATAATAGCAGCTATATTCCTTGTAATTACCTAGTGACGTCTTTATTGAGCATCTATAATAATGTAAATTAATTAACTACAATTGTGAGCATTCAGTCCCATAACTAACAAAAAATATTTTTTCCTGTTAGTGCATCCATAGGATACTTTAAAGTAACGGAAGCATTGAACAAAATTATACCAATGCTTATTCGCCACTATACATTAAGGTAGAGATATATTTTTCAGCTCTTCATCAATATCGCCAGCGTCTTCTTGTTCAAACTGCAGCATGGAGTCTGAAAATAGCACCGACAAATGTGAAGATGCCGGAGATAAATATTTGTCTACAATCCTACAACTA
The DNA here is from genome assembly GCA_949752895.1 of Dendrolimus pini. Classification (NCBI taxonomy): domain Eukaryota; kingdom Metazoa; phylum Arthropoda; class Insecta; order Lepidoptera; family Lasiocampidae; genus Dendrolimus; species Dendrolimus pini. The sequence continues at coordinate 14,904,414 of OX457135.1, forward strand.
GACAGGGAGCACAACATGTTTGGATTATCAAACATTGCCATCATAGGATCACGGGCTTCGAAAAAGATGCGTAAAGAAGACGACAAAGCTGTCTTCCATCAAACTGCTATCGTTCAAATTTGTTGTGGCAGCAAATGCTGCAGGAATCGGGTATATTAAATCTTTTCCTTACTTAATACAATATTTATATATTATGATTGATATGATAAAGAAAAACTATTATTGCCTTTGCAGAGTAATACGGATCTACCGTCGTCGTTAAAGGTAAATACATTAAAGAGCAGTTTCAATTATACGTAGCAACCACGATCACAAAGCACAAACTTACAGCAAAAAAGTACAGTGATCACTAATTTTACTTACATTTGAAAAAAATGCACATACTGCCATTAAGTCGTAATATTTACAGGTAGGGGCGTTAAGTAGTTAGGTACTTAAAGCATTATTTTTATATATCAAAATATCATAGTTCGTTTTATATTGTTACAAACCTCTTATAGTCTATAACCAACATGTAACAATTTTCTTTAAAAATGGTACATATGTACTTCCTTAAAATAACTTTTTAGTGCGGCGGTTGCAGAGGCTGCTGTATGGATTCATCATGTCCAATTTGCGTGGGACCGTGTGGGCCTCCTTGTGTAAGTCATACCTATTTTCACTATATAAAAGGTTAGGGTGTCCGTGTAAATACAAATGTAGTGAGTTGTTTAATGGCATCGTTTTTGAGGATATAATTATGAACCAATTTGGGTCTTAGAAGCCTAGTAGATAACTCTTTAATATATTGTCTTAAAGAGCTAAACAGCAACTTCATTCGCGAGCTATGAAAATGACATGGAATTTTGGAAGGTTTGCGTAGGATCATGGAAAGACCCAAACATAGAGGTGTCTTCGACAATTTAATGTGTGGCGTGACACCAAATGACACTCATTATGCTTGTACGCACTATAGAATTACAGCCAAGGATAAACGCCGGGTTCGTAGTGTAGTTAGCTGTCCGAGACTGATTGAAAAGCTTTTAATTATTGTATACTAGTTTACCCCGCGGCTGCGCCGCGGGTTAACATCTAGTGCGTGTCTCTTGTTTATAGAGCAAGTGCTACAGGTTATATTATATTACATTTTTATATATTTGCGCACAGAAGATTCACTTCATTTTATATCGCTAATTATATATACCATCCCCCGTCTATCTGTCAACAAAATAAAATACAAAACTTGACCAAAAAGGCCAAAATGGTCTTAATGACCAAAATACCACAGTGACCGACATGGCTAAAATGACGGAATAGGCAAAAACGACCAAAAAGGCCAAAATAATCAAAATGGTCAAAATGACCAAAGAGGCCAAAATGAACAAAAAAGCCAAAATGACCAAATAGGCCAAAATGACCAAATAGGCCAAAATGACCAAATAGGCCAAAATGACCAAAAAGGAAAAATGACCAAATAGGCCAAAATGACCAAATAGGCCAAAATGACCAAAAAGGAAAAATGACCAAATAGGCCAAAATGACCAAATAGGCCAAAATGACCAAAATAGGCCAAAATGACCAAATAGGCCAAAATGACCAAATAGGCCAAAATGACCAAAAAGGTCAAAATGATCAAAAAGGCCAAAATGACCAAATAGGCCAAAATGACCAAATAGGCCAAAATGACCAAAAAGGCCAAAATGACCAAATAGGCCAAAATGACCAAATAGGCCAAAATGACCAAAAAGGAAAAATTACCAAATAGGCCAAAATGACCAAAAAGGCCAAAATGACCAAAAAGGAAAAATTACCAAATAGTCCAAAATGACCAAAAAGGCCAAAATGACCAAATAGGCCAAAATGACCAAAAAGGTCAAAATGATCAAAAAGGCCAAAATGACCAAATAGGCCAAAATGACCAAATAGGCCAAAATGACCAAATAGGCCAAAATGACCAAATAGGCCAAAGTGACCAAAAAGGACAAATTACCAAATAGGCCAAAATGACCAAAAAGGCCAAAATGACCAAAAAGGCCAAAATTACCAAATAGGCCAAAATTACCAAAAAGGCCAAAATGAAAATTATCCCTTGTCCATTCTCAGTATTTAATTTACATACGTACCGAATTTCAGCCAAATCGGTCCAGTAGTTTTTCCGTAAAAGCATAACAAACAAACAGACAAATATCATTTTATCCCGGAAACTATCCCATTTTTCGAGATAAAAAGTATCCTATGTTCATCCTCGGTATCGAAAATATATATTTTATATACTGAGTTTCAGCCAAATCGGTCCAGTAGTTTTTACGTGAAAACGGAACAGACAGACAGACAGACATAGTTACTTTCGCATTTATAATATTAATAGGGATTTGTTTGTTTTGTATGTGTTTTATCTGTGCAAGAACGGAGAAAGTATATAATTTCCTGTAGTCTGACGGCCTTTCATAAGAGGCGACAAAACAACCCACAGCCAGGTCGTAGGGTATCTGCCCGTTCACCCACTAACCACTACCCCTGGTCTATAGCATTTTTGTATCGCATCTGTAGCATTTTTGGTGTTGCAAATGTCCATAGGCGATGGTAAGCGCTTTCCACCAGGTGGGCCGGGCCGTCTGTCGGTCTGCTGAACTCGTGCAATAAATAAATAAAAAATATTAAGTTCACTTAATGTGATATTACGTTTTCAGGTAGATCCTCCGTGTTGTCCTCCTCTTGTAAGTTTTAGAAAATATCACATATCATAATATGTTTTATAGTGTTTACATAAAGCCTGATTTATATTTTTCTTATGTACCTAATCGATTAACTTGCAAATAAGTCCTTATCGTCGTTTGATCAGATATCGACTTAACTCGTAACTTATTACTTATCTAGAAATTGCTGAACTACTTAACTAATGTAAATCAGGCTTAAGAAATAACATCCTGAAATTTAAATAAGCTTTTTTAAAAAGGTTTTTAAATACAAGCTTTTGAGATCCTGTGTATCGTGTAGCAGCAGAGTGCTGCTAACATGACGGGTCTATCGTGTTTAATACAGGAATTCCTATGGCTATATCTTCCGACTCCATCATCAGATCAGCTTCATGGTACCATATTATTGCATTGTCACGCGATATACACATGTGTGCAAAATTTCAGCTCAATCGGAAACCGGGAAGTTGGTCAAATTTACCTTGCAAGATTCCACCCGAACTTACATACATACATCCATTGCAAGTTAAATAAAAGCTTGTAAAATTAAGCATTGAGATAAACCTAATAAATATTACAAAGAATTACTACTTCTTTTGCAGTGTATAACATGTCCACAAGGGAAATGCAAATGTAAGATGCCATGTCCGCCATCTAAATGCATGGTCGATTGCTCTACTTGCTTTGGATTAAAGGTGATTAACATATTACCAATTTTAATAACATTTGAACTAGAAATATGTTACTTGTAATAACACCTTTTCATTCCTGTATTTGTTTGTTTACACGCAAGGATACCAATCGTATCCTAAACACTCTATTCAAAGAATTAGATAAGAACAGAATTATAGAAAAGGCAGTCACTGATGTAGAACTTTAATCAAACTGCCCAGCCGTCGGGATATTTCATATGTAGGATGAGAGAGAATAATAACACTTTATATTTCAGATAACACTGAACAGGAAACCAAAATATGAGCCAGCCCCTTGTGAATTAACACCAAGATCCAGTTGTGTATTACAAAAAGTGCGTGTGTATTACAAAAAATATAGAAATAGTAACTTCAACACAGACAGTTGAAGTTACTATTTCTATATTTTTCAAAGTCGAAATAGATTTTTATGAAAATCGGAATGATTTATTGTTCTTCTACTTACCACAATTTGGAGGGCCCCTGTGATTGACTGTACTAAGCCTTTATCGGCCTCACTGTAATGTGGACGATGTGTGTTAAAAAAGCTGGCATGGTAGACTTCGTAAATAATCTTTCCGTTATTTACCGTTGTTCGTAATTATATTACCCACAACACAAACGTAACTTATTTAGTTTGGGGATTACAATGTGTGTGTTAATCCTTGATTATTTTAAAAGGAATGCTGTTGAAATGTTCAAATTGGCGCCTTTTATAAATTGCTGTAGAAATTGTATTTTTTTATGTTATCCAAGCGTTGGCAACACCGCTCTCTCTGCGACCTTGGAGAGTTTTTGGCGGCAACTGAAAGGAGACGTTGTGCTGTGCAGTTTTATTTTCTAAAGATGTGTATAATTACTCTAAAATGAACAATAGTTGCAGGATATTGATAGTTTTTTGAGTAGAAATTATGTGTTTTTGTGAGAAATGTGAACTGTATAGTCAGATGTGATCTTTCGAGTTTTCACAAGAACTCCATTGAATGGCGTCGGTTGTAGCCTGCAATACAACTGCGCTACTATACGAAGACCTACTAATTAAGATGTTTCCGACTGAAAGACTTTGATTCTATGGTCATGAATAAATAATAATAATAATAAAATGCGACCTTGGAAGTGCTTGTAATTGTAATAATTTTCTATTTAATTAAACATAAGTTGTTTCGTTGTGCAAGCTTGTTTTATTAAAACTGCAACAAGAACAAATTAATTCGGTCCCTATATGTGTGGCTTAATCTATTTTTACTTCATTTTAGCTTTGCTAGTCACTAAAGTTTTTTGACAAGTTTTCGACTGCACATTTTTCAAAGCCGTATCACACAGAAAGCTGTTATATGATTATAATGACTATCACATGACAATAACTGAGATTTAAGCTCATTATCTCTATGACAAATTCATCACAGTCCGTTAAACACTTTCATTAAATTTTTCATATGTATCGATTTTATATATTTTTTGTAGAAAACAAAACCACTTTTTAACAAAAATTTGCTTTATTTTATTAGATTGTAGCTTTTAGCACCTCATTGTATATTACAAAGCACATAATATTTAAGTACAATTTGTTACATAAATTAAATAGAACATAAATATTTTCAGCCAATAGCAGCAAGGTCCTGCCATCACCTACCGCAATGTATACCCCCATCTGCAGGCTTTCCGTACCTAATGCCATGCTACTGGCCAGCTCGACCAAGTGCTCCATGCAGTACCCCAGCTCGATGTTTCCATAACCCACCGTGTCCACCTCCGAGAAGAAGACGCGAGCCTCCTGATCCTGGTGCAGAAATATGTGCTAAAGTAAGTTTATTTTTAATTAGTAGCCCAATATAGGGCGAAGTATCTGGACGACCCAGACTCTCCGAGAAGTCTTCAGCAACGTCAAGAAAGTGGTGGAGTTCCTGGAAGAGCTGGGCTGGATGGAGTAACCCCTCATCCACCTTCGCACGCAAAATAGGCGCTATGTCGTCGAACTCCGAAAACCGCCCGCTCGCAAAAGAAGAAGAAGTTAAATTCTGCACAAAAAAATTTAGAATCCTTTACTGAGAAGATTCATAAGTACTGTTTTCTTTTTGTTGTTTTTAACGTCGGCTCTTATGTTTCTTCTGTTCTTTTAAAGTATGTTTCTTCTTTTAAAGAGTGAGGTGAGTGAGTGTTTTATGCTTATATTCTCTTTCATTTACGCACTTATATAGTTATTGTGAGGTGCAAAAATACTGTGTATACATAAATTAATACATCCAATGTGCGACTAATTCTCTTAGCTGCGGGACGTTTGTGGTACTGGTAAGTCTATAAAATATTAAACTTAGAAAAAAACTGAGAAAGCTAATAAAACTAAAACGACTTATTAACAGCGATTAATATATCTATACTGTTAAGCTTGTAATAAATTTTCATGGTTTAATTTTTAATTTAGTGAACGCTATTTAACAGTAAGTTCATTGTCGTTGGCTGAGTATGTTAGGATGAGTTATTTTTTATAATACACATATCAATGACTTTTATATAAATATTATGAATGTATAATAAATATATAAGAGTATTAGGTACTGTTTTGTAATACAAAGAAATGTTTTATCGGAGGAATAATTGATACCATTTCTCCTGATTCCTATGTTCGAAAAACGGTCAATATAATATGCCCTTAAATAGTTAGTACTAATTGTATTCTTGTAAAATAATTTTTATTTTATTTTTAATTTCCAGATTGGAAAATGTTCAGATCTCCCCGAAAAGAAATGTACTAATCAATTTTGTAGAGGAGTAAGATTTTTTTAGTCACTGATATGTTTATAAATTCTGACGATCCATGCGTATAACCTAACTAACATCATACTTTTGATTTTCAGAATAATCCCGAATTCAAAAAAGAAATTGAAAGCCGATTTGGCGAAGCAGCGAAAAAATAAATAACTGTAAATTTTAATCTTTAAAAATGGTAAAGCCAAATACTGCTGATTGTTGCCACTGTTCCACGGTAATTACATTTTTTTGGCACGTTTTTACTTTCTTAAATATGATAAAATAATTTCAAGGTTTCTGTTTTAGGAGAACGATAGTGAATCTGCTGCTCCTGGTATGTCATGTGACAAAAAGAAAAAAGTAAGTCTCAACTTATTAAAGTATTTAGTAGTAGTAATACTGAGACACTTTTACCATCGTACAACACAAGCCACCCAAATTTTCGTTCAAACGTAGCAAGCCTTGACGTCATGATTTAAAGCAGCAGGAATTAAATATATTTTTATCTTATATTAAAAGTTGATAACACGGTATTCTAAATTACTTTTTTAAACAAGCGTTTGCATTTATACCGCACATAATAATATCTAAAAGAACATCGAAACATTCAGATTTTTATCGCAGTAAGTCTTTGCTATGGCATTTTTATAATTTTTTTAATCCTCTCATTGATACTTGGATCATTTCCAGAAGAAGAACGTCGCGTGTGAATGCATGACATTTGGCTGCACAAACTGTTTTGTGAGGAGACCACAAGTAAGTTGTATCTAAGTAATTTTACTATTTTTTTGTATTTACTTGTAGGTAGCCGAAGTACTTGGGCCATTTGGAAGTTTTTCTGTCTTGATGTATATAATGTTATAATGAATACGCTGATGGAGAAGGAACATATTTCATCATTGACTCAGCATCATTGACTTTACTAATTTACCAATTGAACATATAACTGGTAAACAGCCCGTTTCCCTAAACCTGGAAGATTTGATTGTTAGGGTCGACTATTATATAATATTTCTGGTAATAATCAAACTATTTCAATTATGCAGATACTAATTGAGAATAAACCTGATAAAGTCAATGCAGGAGACTTTCAAAACAAAGAATTATAAGCAGCGTTATAAAAACGGTTTCTTGATGAGATCCGAGTTGATAAATGGGTCAATCAGTTTGGCGGGTAAGCATGAATCTTTCTAATCCATGTTTGAACTAAAGTAATAGAAATTATTCGTTTTACTAGCTTTTATACTCTTTAACAGAACAAGTTCACCAGAGTAATGGGGCAGTTCATGTGGATCGAACTGCATGTAACATGAAAGTTGTCTATTCTAGGCAAAAAGTATTTTATCGTATATGAACAGGTTAATTGAATTAGTTGAATATGCTAGAATCCTAGCTAATAGACAATCTTAGTCTCTGCCTACCCTATGAGAAACAGGCGGTAGAGTATGTACTTATTCTTTATATATATATAGCAAACTTAACATGTTATTTTGTTATTTGTCGTAGATGACCAAATACCTCATTTTGTCACTCCTACACTTAATAGCGAAAAGAAGATTAAATAATGTTGTCAATGCTTTTAACACAAATTAAATATAATTGAATGAAATCATGATTTTATTTGATAAATGTCCAAAAACTAAGTTTCATAATCTCGGGATACAACATGTCTTTGAATGCAATGTTTATGCACTGGCATTTCATGTCTGATTTGATCAATAACTGTTGACGGTGGGGTTCCTTGAGAAATGTGGCAATAGTCACTGCAATACATGAATGGTGCTATGTTGGTCTGGAACGGGTTTGGTGGGAAAGGAGCCAAGTCAAACATCTCGCCGTGAGACCAAGATGCTAATGACGAGACTGCGAATGGAATCTTATACTTTGATTTGGTCTCTGATACGAATACTCTGGAACAAAAAATAATTAATGTTGAAAAGTAACAATGCGTGATGCACCTTCTTGTAAATCTTTGAATATTATATAAAATATAAGTAATTTTGTTATGGATAAACCTACGTTAGCTTGTTCTTTATTCTTTATTGTACACAAAATGTTACATACAAAATTATAGAACAGTGGTGATGTACGAAGGCGAACTTAACCCTAAAAGAGTTTTCTTCCTGCAAACCTATGAGTCTACCGAGAAGGGGAGAAGCAAAAGGCAGGGTTGTGTACACTAAAGATATTTTACGATTTAATATAAACATATTAACAAAAATAAACTAAATACAAGATACTCTGAAGATACATACATATATACACATATAATAGACATATAAGGATAATTTAACATAGATAGTGCTCTTTGACTTTTTTTTTAAACTGCTCTCCGATGAGCTATCTCGGATCGTATGTGGCAGGGCGTTCCATAAGCTAACTGCGCGGACGGACGTCCAATTGACGTGAACCTTGTTCCTTCTTTGTAGTTTTTGGAATGAATGAATTTCACGAAAATTGACATTTAATTATGTTATTTTAGAAAATGAGATCGAAATGTTGCTAGGAAGGCTGTGTGAAAAGCTCGGGTATAAAAATAATTTTAACTAATTAAATTATGATCACGCTTTAAATCAGTTACGACTTCATTACACTAATAATACAATTTTACAATGCATTTAGTTGTATCTATGTTGCGTGGACGTTTATAATGAACCGTTTAATATAAAATGTGGCAGGTATAATTATGATATACATAGATACTATATGTCATATAATACTAGTGTGTTAAGCTACATAGAAAGCCCTACCAAGCATACAAGTTTTAAAAACAGCTTCTTACCCTTTGATGTTATTTACAGGATTATGACATGCTGCTACCTCTTTATACTCTTTCTTGACATGAATCCTATCGTATACACCTCTGTGAACTTTGGCTGTTAGTGGCATCCAAATTTCTTTCAATCTTGGACCAAACCCTCGGACCTTTACAGTTTAGAGTTAATTTTAATTGTATAAAATATTTCAAGTTTGACAAGACAGTTGTCTTTAGGAATAAAGCCACGAAATAAATGTATCGTAGATTTTGAGTAATGTACACAATATTTTCCTGAAATATCGAAACCGATATCAATTTTTTCTGAACTTCAAATAGTAAGTCATTAAAAGTTTGAGAAAAAACTGATTTGAGGTTTGAGCGTACCTGTTATGATGTCGTAATAGGTACGCTCGTTCAGAATCTATGAGACTGCGACGTTCTGTATATTTATAAAAAGTATCTCAGTTTATTCATACCTTGGGCGTATTAAATTCGGAGTAAAACGTAATATGATCCTTGGCTCCTATGCCATATTGATCGTCAGCAGAGAACGGTCTATGGTATGCCCTGTAAGTAGACACGTAAGGGTCCAAAAGTCTTCTAAAACCACTAGAACTTTCTGATATGACAGGTGCTTCGTTTCTTCCTGCTGCAACTATCTACAAAGACAATGGATTAAGTGTGATATAAACTACTACTATTATATGTGAGCTGCCTTCCCCCGTTTTCCTATAACACTATGATGTGTTGACTGGAAAAACTTATCAAGTGATTCACAGTTAGGTGGTAGGGTGTTCACTCGTCTGGAAGGCTACCACCCCTGGTCTAAAGTATGTCGCCATAACAACCTTGAATTGTGTTCCGGCATTAGTGATCAGGTTCCGAGAGCAGCAGCGCATTTGTAGCACCTATGGTGTTGCAAATGTCCATGGCGATGGTAACCGCTTTCCATCAAGTGGACCATCTATCTACCTGCCTGCTGAACTCCTGCATTAAAAAAAAATAAAAAAATAATCCCACGGGAAATTTCTTCTGAAGTGTTTTAAATTGGGTATTATACATAAAAATTAGCTGATTCTGATTTGATTGATACTAAAACTAAATTAAAACTAAATTGCTAATTCGAGACTTTATTTTCCTCGGTATTTCAAAATTTCGAAACCACGTGATATTAGAACTTGCCTGATACGACAGTTTCTATGTTCATTGGACATCTTTAGTAGAACAGATTTACTTATGTATGTCTTTAGTAACATTTCTCATCCCGGATTATTAAAATTTATTCGGAATTCATGTATTCTCATACTACAAAATCCGTTGCCCTACTTAAATTATTCTATGACTTTAAATACTTGGAAAATAACTGTAATCTACGTTACCCGTCAAACATGGACGAAGTCGCGGGCAAATCCTAGTATTTAATATAAAGTATCTTACATCAAATATGTATTCAGGATCAGGCGCTATCACTGTAATTTCTGGTGGCGCTGTAGGAGGCCTTGTAATCCCTCGAAAATTGTCCTTCATTTCTGATATCATTATTGGCTGAACGATATTCTTGGCTTGAAGCTAATAAGATGAATAGAGCATTAATGGAATCGGCAATATTTTTCCATTATTATAATAACTATAGATTATTATTAATTATAATATAGTAATTATAATATATAATTATAACGTCGGAAGTAGCTTCGGTGAACTTGCAGCCCACCTCTCCACAAATCTTAGCCACTCATACCCATGTTACCCCTCGCCAATCTTATACGGAATTTTATTGAGGCCCATGCAGGGAGTGGTAAGTCACCATCTGCCCATTTTTCAATGTTGCCAGAACATTGCGACGAACAGACGCCATAGTCCCCATAGATCCAGAGCCCTAGTTCCACTAACAGTTCATCCCAATAGCCCGGTACCTTTTGTTCTCATTGCCTACAATAGTCCTACACTGACCGGGGCTTCTCCTTTTATGCATTACTATATGGTGTAGATAGGGATAATCGCCGGTCAGTATCACGCCACATTTACATCAATTTGTCAAGGGGCCTCTACGTGTTAGCCCCCACGCAAGCCCTCCAAAAGTCATTTTTATGGCTAGTGGTTTCCAAGGTTGTACATGTATAAATAATAACCTATATATTGCATCATCTACTAAATTACGTTTAACATTGTACAATATTTACAAAAAAATAAACCGTACAAACATACCCGCTTCTCGACACCAGTCATGAATATAACCCGACGACAGTTGATGGCACAATCTGATCGCTCCATAGCTTTATTAGGGTTGGGTTTCACACAGTATTCACCCGTCGTCGTCTTGTAGGTCTCTTTTTCAACCACCATGTCTCGTCCAGTCACACGTTCTGGTAGCGGGTCATCGATTTTCTGTTGAAAACAAATACGATTTTTTGTAATCATACTATTAGTAGTATTTTATCACAGTACCTGATTATTATAATTTGTAAAAATATACAAACTCAGCCAAACAAAAATGATAATTACGTGGAATAAACAACTGAAAAAATATTTTGTTTATCATATTATATAGTTACATAAAATAATTGTTACTATTTATAATATAATAACAACAGCCTATAAAGTCTCACTGCTGGGCTCGGGTCTCCCACTATACGGGAACGGACAATAAGCCCGTTACGCTTGTCCAAGGCAGCTTGGCACGTTAGACACATCGGTGATCTCTATGTGCAGGCTTCACGATGTTTTCCTTCACCGATGTTAGCACGTGGTAAATGTAACAATATGCACATTGGGCCAGAAAACTGCCTAAGTGGCGCATGCATTCCGCCCAGGGTTAGAACCCGCACCCTTCGAGTTTGAGACGCATGTGCTAGACATTACGCTACCACAACTTTTGGACTTATTATTTAAGTATATGAATATAATATGTATTAGATCAAGATTTAATATGGTATAATAAAAATATTAAAGTTATCGGAAAACTGTCGTTTCAATTAAATATAAAGAAATAACATTTCTATCACTTTACAAATTCCCCACTTCTATAAAATGACCAACAAAGTGCTTATAAGGGTATCTTTAAATAGGCGTGCCTTTTGTCAAGCTGCTATACCAAGTGATTAAATTGAGATTGGAGTGCCTTAGCTATTGCGATACCAATATTGGTGTAAGGTCGAAAACAAGAGTAAAATGTATACTCACACAATCCAAGCTATGTGGTATAGCAGGAATATGCCGTAAACCAATACTGGTGCTAGATCTGGTCTCATTGTTGGAAAGTCGCAAAGGAATATTATATTGCACATTGCCCCATGTATTCACATTTTGTATCAACAGGTCGTTCAATGCAGGAGGCTTGCACGCCTTTGGCTGGGGCATCATTAAATTCTCAACGCATACAAAAATGAAATAATTGTATAAAAAATCTTAGTATTTAATAGGCATGATGACAAATAAGTCAGATCTCTCCATATATTCAATGTACTCTGTGGTCAGATCGCTTAGATTTTTATATATCTAAGTAATATCTATGGCTTAGATGACAGATTACTTATGATGTCATTTTAACGTTCGATCAAAATTTTCAGGAAGGAACATAAAGTTTTTACGTAACTTAATATATCTATGAATATTAGAAAAATAAATAAAATAATAAATTCTCTATAATCTCTATAAATATTATAAATGCGAAAGTTTGTATGAATTGATGTATGGATGTATGGACGTAAGTTTGTTACTCTTTCAGGCAAAAACTACTGAATGGATTTTGATGAAACTTTACAGTAATATAGCTTATACATCAGAATAACACATAGGCTATAATTTATAAAGATATAGTGTGAATTACCTAAAGTATAACGATTTTCCAACACCACGCGGGTGCAAACGCGGGCGCAGCTAGTCTAAAGTAAAGATTCTGTACCTAAATTTAACGGTAATAATGTTCTGGATTAGTTCTAGACAAGAGATTAGCTTTTTTAATATTTTCGCTACCTCAGATTGTGTAAGATACATTTACCAATCGTATTTCAAAACGATCGCAGGCTTGTCATCCTCAAGCAAATAATAATACATCTATGAGGGTGTCAGTTAAGTAATATCTGTATTATGAAAAAACCTTTTTAAAACAAATAAAACTAATTAATGAATCTCCAAATAACTTTAATATACTTATTATCAGTGTAATTTAAAATTATCGAAGCATGCTCATCATAGTCTTAACAGTTCTCTTTTTTCTTCTAAAAGCAGCATGTCTGCTTGTACCATAAGTGTAAGTGGCAGTCTGTGAAGGATGGTGATACATTGGTAACAACACCTCATTAGTAGACAGCCAATATATAACGTAATCTGTAATTGCCTCGATGTGTGGAGACTTCTCGAAGTTGTAACGAATGTTCATCCTCGTGCTGGTCTTGCAAGACTAGATCAAATGAAAACGTTGAGTTGGTTAATTGAATTTTAAACAACGCTAATGACATATTTGTCTTCTTTATATAAACGTGAGACTAAGTAATTACGGGATTATTACTTCAATAAGAACTAAAATCTAGCTTGAAAAGTAGGGTAAGGAGGGGGAATGGCGTTCACTTAAGGAAAACATGGTGTATTTTTTCAATTATTTAATATAAAGCAAAATTAACGAGAGTAACAAAGTCTTTAATTATCAAGTAATCAACGATTTATCAACATAAGCATATATCTTTGACTTACTAGTAGTAGGAAAACATTACAAAAAAAACATGTTTGAGCGGCATTGCCCCTGACATTGGGCAATGCCGCTCAGGGTCTGGGTAATGACGCCCAAACATATTTTTTTAGAATATAACAAGTAAGATACATTTAAATAAGAAATATTAATGAGATCAACCTTATACAATAAAAGTAGAGTCTACAATCACAAATTAGCTTCATTCTTTTGTATGTACGATTAGCCTTTTTCAATTTAATGAATATAATAAAGTCATTGATGTCAAAAAACTTCTACTATTAGTACGTAATATAAGACTATAACTATTAGAGGTAAGAAAAAACAGAAATATTTTATTTTTGAACACATAAATCACAGATGTATCCGTGTGGCGAATCCCACCCTGAACATATAGCATGAGCCCACAATCCGCAGATGGTGCAGCGATACCACATCTCGTAATTTTTTCCAAATTCTTCACAAATAATACATTTGTTATAATTTTCATTGTCCACATTTGTGTCGTCATCACTGTCATCATCGCAAAGGTGCTCTTCATCTTCATTCTCTGAAGAACTTTCTTGTAAAAAATTTATCTTGTAAGATTTTTGTTTCATATGTTTGTTCTTATTTTTTTGTTAACTTTTTCTTCTAAAATTGCTTTCATAGGAGTGGCAGTTAAAATGGTAGCATGTTGTTTCGCCTTCTATGACCTGACTTAGAAGATGGTACAATAGTTGGTGTCGTTGCTATAGCAACAAAGTATATCGGAGTATTAACAAGTTCTTGGTTACAAGTAACTGCCGAAACAGATTCAGGGCTTTGATCCTTATTTGATGGACCTGCCCTAGAAGATGTATGTCCTGAAAGTATGGCCACACCATCAGGCCGCTCAACTTCTAAATTCTGGACATTTGGGGCTTGATTTTCAGTGATTACTTCCGATTCTTGTGCCATCAGCGACGCTGCCAGAAAATCCTGATCAGTAAAAACATTCGGGTTCAATGGATAAATTCCCGTGGCTCGAAATCCAGATTCAGCTTTACTTATATTCGGAACTTTACGTATGCTTTATGCAAAAGACCTGCAACATCGTATGGAGTTATTGTAGACATCAAAATTTGATGTCTACAATAACAAGACACATTTAATGTGTCTTCATGTGCCTATTACATTCCTGCCTATAAGCAGCTTTCAGCGGTCCATAAAATGACACATCCAACGGTTGAGTTCTATGAGAACTGTGTGGTGGAATGGAAAGCATTGTGATGTGGTTTTCTTTGCAAAAATTAAAAGCTTGAAGGGAAATATGACTGCTGTGATTATCCAGAATTAATAACACAGGTGAATCTTGGGTAGGTTTGGCAAATGCTGCGAAATGTTTGAGCCAAGTGACAAATAAATCTTCGTTTATCCAACCATTTTTAGAGTAGGTGTATAATGCACTAGCCGGCCCATCTTTTTCTAATAAAGGCGTCATTCTCTGTCTAGCAAAAATAAACATAGGGGGTATGAAGTTTCCGGCTGCACTCATCGCACACATAACTGTTGTGTTGCTTCCTCGTTCGCCACTTTTAACAGATCCGACTCTTCTTTGTCCTTTTTCGGCAAGCACTTTTCCTGGGTCTGTTACCGTGGTTATGCCAGTTTCGTCAGCGTTGTAAATGTTGTTTGGAATAAACTTATGTTTTTCCATTAAATCACCAAGTTTGTCATAGAAATGTGTTATTTCTTCTTTGTTAAAAGCGGAAATCCTATTCATGCTTGTCGCTTCAGCTTTGCGTATAGAAACTGAAGGATTGCGTCTCATAAAAGTGTGAACCCAATCCAATCCAGCTGTTTTGCTGCTTTTATCAAAATTGTTTTTGATATTGTTGAGCTCTGCATATTTATAAACAAGTTTACGCAAATCTGCAACATTAAGTCCATAGTATAGCGAAGCCAGCAACTTGACCTGTTCAGCTATTTCATTTTCTTGCTGTTGGGTGAAAACGGGCTTGCGATCAAGTCTTGGGTTGTTCATGTTTTCATTTTTTAGTCGATCTCTCAAGGTAGAAAATGGAATGTTATATAATTTTGCGGCTTTCCTTTTGGACATACCATTCTTGATCGCAGTTTTAGCAGACAGAAGGCCTTCTACGGTCCAAGTCGCTTTAGCGGTGGTCCTTTGACGATTTCTTGGCATATCTACAACATTGAACGAATAATTGAACTCGACGGTAGGCGGCGAAAAGTTAAACACGTATTGAAAAGAGCTCTTGCATTTTTTAATTAATTAAATAGTGATAAGCTAATGGCTAGTTGTTAAAAGTTATTCATTCACCTGCCGAAGTGATAATATATTGCAGTTTTATCAAACTTACACTTTTAATTTTGGATTACGCAAAACTGAGTCAATTCACAATGGACGCACTTCAACAATCTATAGCGCAACTTTCATCGAAATTTATTGAAAGAATGGATACCTTCGAAGGAGACCTCCGTAAAGGTAGCTCATGTTCACCCAACATCACCACTCTGTCTGCAGATTTTACTTCTTTTAAGACATTTGTGTTGGGGGCCTTACATAACCTCCAAGATCAGTTTTCTTTATTAGCAAATTCATTGGACCAGATGGAAATGCGTACTAGAAGGAAGATTCTATTATTTCATGGTATTGCGGAAGAGCAACAGGAAAGTACCACATCTACGGTAGCGAAGGTTGTGGTTAACCAACTGAAGCAGCCTCAATTTCAGGTAACTGACATCAAACGTTGCTACAGAATGGGTAAACCATCGCCCTCTGGTGGAAAACCCAGGCCTATATTCGTTAAATTTACTGATATAGCAGTCCGCAACCAAATCTGGTTCAACAAAGTAAATCTTAAGGCTTCGGGAATTACGCTTTCTGAGTTTCTGACGAAAAGGAGACACGACCTATTTATGCAGGCCAGGAAGCAGGTTGGCATGTCAAGATGTTGGACGCGAGATGGAAATGTATATGTGTTAAACTCTGATGGCACAAAGCATCGTTTGGACAGCGTTCAGGATCTAACCAATATATGTCAGGATACGGATGCGGAACAATGCTCTCATCCTGCAACGTCCGCAAAGGTACCAACAGTCAACGCTCCGAAAACACGTCGCATAGCAACAAAAAAATAATAAATACGGATTATAACTCTGTACTCCAATGTTGTTGTTGTAACGTGTTTATTTTCGCAATGCTTTTTTTCTGTGTATATTTCTGTATTTATCTTCCTTTCTAACTATTTTGCTATTTTAATTATGTGTGAGTTATATTGCTTTATAACTTACTCACTTAACTTTCTAGGTGTTTGTTTATGCCAGTATAATTATAATTTAACAAATTGATGGTTTTTTTTCACGTTTAAGAAATTATCAGTTTAAGATAATGATTTTCTGTAGAAGTATTTTCCAATTATTATATTAATGCACTCTTTGAAAAGTATCTATCATGACGTTGATATGTATGTTTTTATATAGCTATATGACTTATACATATGTAATATTTACTTGTAGTATTTTTGCTTAATAGTTTATCTAGCATTCATTTGAGATCTTCAGCTTTTAATTGTAAATTTTCTTTTAGTTTATGCTTTTGTTTGTTTAATGTTGGTTATGATTTAAATTTGGTTTGTATAAATGTATGTATTCCAAAATGATTATTGTATTTTAACAAAAAAAAAAAAAAAATATTGTGTAAGTTTGCAAACAGGTTCAATGTATGTACGCACTATGCGGCAGGTGATGCTAATATATATTTATATTTTAAATACCATTATTTATTTATTATTTTTATTTATCAATTTGTATTCACTTTACACACATATACTTATATTACATTTACATATATTTACTGATTTGTACTACATACAGATAAAAATATTTTATTTATATCTACATATAAGTATACCTATTATAACTATTAAATATAAACGTATTTTGATGGCATATAATATAAACAGTGACTCTGACAGTGATATCGATTACCTGTCTTGCTCATCTGGCAGTGACCACGCCGGTTTTAATTCTCTTCCTCTTGCAGATTACATAGAATCTGAGTTTAATAATCTTCACACTAACTTCAATGTATTGCATATAAATGCGCAGAGCATTCCAGCTCATTTCACAGATATGCTGGCGTCCTTTAATCAAGGATATATTCATGCTATTTTGATTTCGGAGTCCTGGTTAAAGCCTTGTCTGCCAACTGTGGCATACACTTTGCCAGGCTACACACTCATCCGCAATGATCGCATCGGTGCTGCTGGTGGAGGCGTTGCCATCTACCTCCGCGCCAATATTCCTTTCTCTATTATTAATATGTCTACGCAACCACCACAGCCTGATTCTGGAGAGCATTTATTTATCGATGTATCCTTGCGCCATACAAAAATACTCCTTGGAGTATATTATAGCCCTTCGTTGCGAAATAACTTCTTTTGTTCTTTTGAAAGTTTGCTAGAAACTTTAGCACCACAATACCCTCACACAATTATTATGGGCGATTTTAACACTTGTCTACTGAAATGTGACACACGCTCTTCTTCCTTTCAAACTTTAGTGAATTCTATCAATCTGAATATTCTACCGTTAAATGCGACTCACCACTTTCCAAACACTACAGCTTCTCTACTAGATTTAATGCTCGTCTCCTCCCCTACTCATGTTATCAAGCATGGCCAGTGCTCGGCGGACATGTTTTCATATCATGACATGATATATCTTTCATATAATGTTCGTCCGCCGAAAGCTAAGTCAAAACTAATTGTGCAACGTAACTTTGGTGGCATGAACACAGAAGACCTACGTAAGGACGCTCAAGGGTTAGACTGGTCTGGGGTAGCCAATGCAGTTTCTATCGATGACAAGGTGAATATTTTTAATACTATCCTGCTGGGTTTGTATGACTTACATGCGCCGTTACGTCAGATTAAACTTAAACACCATCCTGCACCTTGGCTAACAGACGAGATCAAATCTCTTATAAACCAAAAGTGTAAAGCCAAAACAAGGTTTAAATGTCGCCCTACTGATGCAAACAGGCAGGCATTTATAAATGCTCGCAATCGCTGCAATAGAGCATGTAGGAACGCACAACGCCGATACATTCACAGTTCAGTTGAAAATGACAATCCAGCAAAAGTTTGGAAATTCCTTAAATCACTGGGAGTTGGTAAATCATCTCATGTCTCAAACTCCAATAATTTAAATATCAATCTTCTTAACCAGCATTTTGCTACATCTTCCGATTTCAGTCCGACAATTAAGTCAAAAACTCTAAAAGTAATCTGTTCACTTCCAACTCCACAGCATTCTCCATTTGTTCTTACTCAATTTACTGATTGTGATGTTGTAAGAGCTGTTAAATCTATAACGTCAAATGCGGTTGGTAGTGACATTATTAGTCGAAATATGATCTTACCCATACTTGATGTCATCAGTCCCATTATCTCACATATCCTCAACTTCTCCATAACTACAGCTACATTCCCTGAAGCCTGGAGGGAAGCCGAAATAATTCCTTTGCCAAAAAAACGTAACCCCCTTTCCTTTTCCGACTTTCGTCCAATATCTATCCTTCCATTTATGTCCAAAGTCCTTGAACGTTTAGTTCACCAGCAACTAAGTGTTTTTTTAAATAAAAACTGTTTAATGAATCCTTATCAATCCGGATTTCGCCCAGGTCACAGTACAACTACAGCTCTAATCAAAATCACTGATGACATCCGACAGGGTATGGATAACGGTCTTCTGACAGTAATGTCACTACTTGATTTCAGCAGCGCATTTAATAATGTAGATTTTGAGATTTTATTAGCAATTCTCCGCTCTCTCAACATATCTCCAACAGTTGTTGACTGGTTTCGTAGTTACCTGTATGGGCGTCAGCAGAGGATACGCATCGATGATACTTACTCTTCATGGCAAAGTCTAACTGCTGGTGTCCCTCAGGGCGGCGTTTTATCTCCGCTTCTATTTGCTATTTTTATTAATACCATCTCTTACAATTTATCTTCATCCTATCATCTCTATGCAGACGATTTGCAGATTTACGCGCAAGCTAGAGTAGAAAATATCGAAGACGCTATAAACACAATTAATGATGACTTGGGCCGCATACTTGATTGGAGTCGAACACACGGACTAAAAGTTAATCCTAGTAAAACCCAAGCCATCATAATTGGAAGCTCACGCATGATGTCAAAGATAAATTGGTCTTTAGTGCCGGACTTGTTATTTGATGGGATGCGTCTTCATATTAGCGATAAAGTTAAAAATCTGGGGGTAATCATCGATAGGGAACTGTCTTGGTGGCCTCACATCACAGAACTCAGTCGTAGGGTCTTTGCTTCGTCTGCATCGCTTAGGAGGTTAAAATACTTTCTACCGACCGCTACCAAGGTTACACTTGCTCAATCGCTTTTACTATCTATTCTTGACTATGCGGACGCCTGTTATCTTGACCTTACCGTAGAACAACTCAATAAACTAGAGCGACTTCAAAATTTTTGCATCAGGTTTATATTTGGTTTAAAGAAATATGACCATGTCTCTGAATATCGCAAAAAGCTCAAGTGGTTGTCAATCTCACTTCGCCGGAATGCTCATCTTCTCAACCTGCTGTATAGCATATTATTTATTCCTTCTACTCCTTCCTATCTTAAGGAACGTTTTGATTTCCTCCATACATCTCACACCCTTAATTTGCGCTCTTCTCATAATCTTACCTTAAAAACACCTGCACACGTTTCTACTTTCTACACCAAATCCTTTGCTGTGCAGGCTGTTCGGCTTTGGAATTCATTGCCCGAAAACGTGAGAAAGGCAAAGTCACTCGCCATTTTTAAAAAACTGGTACGGGAATATTATCTCACTTTATAATAATATTTAATACCATATTACATGTATGTTTATTTATTAGTGTATTTGTATATTAATATTATGTATATTAGTAGGTATATATAATATTAATATATTATGTATTAATACTATTATTAATATTGTATAGCTATTGCGGTTGCTATACACATATTAATGATGTATATATTAGTATATATATAATATTAATATGTGTTATTGTTTATTCTCTTTTTTTTTTTTCATTTTAGGTATATGTATTATGTGATATTTATATATCCTATTATATGTGTATTTAATTAGCACACCACCGTCATACACTTGAAATTCCATTTCATAAAATCCAGAGCCCGGGTTGTCTGGAAGAGATCGCTCTAAAGCGATAAGGCCGCCCATTGCTCCTACTTTTACTTTTTAATGTAAATACTGTAAATTGTTTATTTTATGTGTATGTGGTGAACAATAAAGTGTTTTCTATTCTATTCTATTCTATTGAAAAAAATAAGTGACTAAGGGGTAATGGCGTTCAGATGAGCGGCATAACCCCAAACGGTCGTTAGGTAATTAATCCGAAAATTAAAAAAATACTATGCATATTGACTGAAAATGTATTGCATTAGCACAAAACTAAATAGTTTTAATGTTGAAAAGTAAAGCTAAAAGCCAAATAACCATTAAAGTTTTGGACTTACCCGCAAGAAACACGTATCCAAAAATTAGATCAGCGCGGTCGCAAACAAAGAAACACACTTCACGGTCACCTGACGCGAGCAGACTGCCTGTTTGCATTCCTGTCTATTAGAGAACCCCTTCCCGCGCGCTTCACGCCCCATGGCGTGTTGCTACGTCGCATTTTGACTGAGTTATAGAGGTGAGCGCCATTACCCAGTGAGCGCCATTCCCCCTCCCTACCCTACCTCTGTTTATTATCATTTCACTACATAACCTATGGCTCGAATACTTCTAATGGAACCATGTATATATATCCCACCAATTACAAATTTGGTATGCGTATATATGTTATATAAAAAAAAACCTCTTTTTTAAAACTGATAAAATTGTTAGCTTACCGGATCACTAAGCTTTTCGCCTACAAACCGCAACGCTTCTGCCAAAGTGTGCCCTTTAGGCTCACCCTAAAAAAATGTTTTTTAGGTTTATATTCTTTTTAATTAAATCTAAACGCGGTTGGTGGAAGTGGACTGTATTAATAATATTCATGAATATTCAAAACTTAGAGTCCATCCAAACAAACCGGCAGTAGTAACCGAACTCCTACTCGTATAAACAAGTCAATTTATAATTTGTCGAATACCATCAAACAAAGAACTTCTTCTGACAAATCGTAATTCACACTTCACTAAATAGTGGAAATTTCCTATAAAACTTAACAAATAAAACTATATAGCAAAATATCAATCACACTTTACGTAGCGACCAAAAAGTCCATAAGCCTAACGCAAAATATTTATAAACGAATGAAAAAAGCTAATATACCTTAGGCAAAAGTTCCTTGACCATAGCGAATAACTCATCAGCTTGGTCGTGGTACAAAAAGAACGCCCACGGAGAGCGAAAGAACTCATAGAAATCGTCCACTTTTTTTGCCTGCCGAACACAATAGTTGGTAAGATTAACTGTAAATTCTGAATGTGACATCAAGATCCAATTACAATTTTGATGACTCAGTACTTGATAAACATCGGGCAAGTACTTATATGGCATTTAATGAATTACGAAGAATTTCGAAGAGGTGGCTATGTCCACTGTTTTCATATTTTTCGTATCGACGTATTATCATTTTTTTCAATTGGCTACGTAGAAACTACTCAACAGATTTTTTGAACGGCGAAAAAGATAAATAAAGGGAAAAAATATTCACAGTTTTAAACCAAAATGTTTCTGACGTACAAACACTATGAGGACGGATATGTCGAAGAAATAAAATGTTCGTCATTACCAAAATGGTTAAGAAACACTACTAGAAATGCAAGTACATAATCGACAATCAATCAAAAAGTCCATATTTTCCAGGCGAATGTGATTTTTTTATAATTATGCATGTTAATATTTTCTTCGCGACTTTGAAAATAACTGATTAAGATGAAATTTAGATGTACTTTTGATACCGTAAATAAATTAAAAAAAAGGCTTTATTTCTACCATTAAGTTTACTTTTTAAAATATGTAAGTATATGTGTACACATTAAATAATGAAAGTCGCCTCTGCGGCGTAGGCCTTTTTTTTTTTGGCCAGGGGAAATCCGTTTGAGGACTAAGCCGCGACAGGCGCAGAAGCCTGGGGGGGACGTTCGCGACCCGGTGAGAGTGTGGGATTCGCCAGATCGGGGGTGGCAATAGCGTGCCCGGTCAGAACCGGAGCCACGCTATTGCCACGCCCCAGTTAGGGATACCCACTAAAACCCCGGGGTGTTCCGTCCTGCGCCTTATGCCAGGGCTACGGGAATGGGTGTCCCGGCTCCGCACCCGGCTCCGCATGCCCTGGCAGGCGTGGGCCCCGCTCACTGGGCCTCTTCCAATGCCGGGGGAGCTACTCCCCCAGCTCTACTTGGTCTATTCCAGGCGTGGGGCGGTCTGTAACGCGCCCCACGGGAAGAGAGATGAGCGCGCGCGGAACACTCGCGCTCTCACCCCGCCCGCTTACGGTGGCCGAAGGTCTAGGTCCAACCTCCGGCGTCGGCGCGTCCTCCTTTGTCGGGAGCGGAGCAAAGATGTGCGCTCACGCTCCCGTTCCGCCTCCTCCTTCGCAAACATGACGTGCTCGCAGAAGGATGAGACGGCGTCCCATCCGGTGGGCCTACCTCCCCCAACTCTTTCCAGTTTTTTCTATCTCCAGCTGTTCTTCTCCATTTCATTCCACACATTTTTACGAAAACAAACATCTTCATCGTAAATAAAATAGAGGAGCATTTTTATCCCGGAAAATAATAATATATCGCCACAATATTATGCAAAAACTATACTCACGGAGTATCTTAAGTGAATATTGTTAAGGATAACTGCAGATCGCCCGTAGATATTTTTAAAATTCTCGAAAGAATATTTTTCCGGACTTAAACAGGTAATACCATCGACTACGAAATCGTTGTTTAAATGCAGTTTAAAATACCCTCTTTTAAATGTCTCCATTACAAAACCCTGAAAAAAGATTTTGCATATACACCAAAATTCAGTGCGGCTTCGCTTGCAAAATCTTTCAATCCGTAATTTAAAAATTATCTAATTGTCTGAAATATAAAGTATTCTATTTTCATCCCCCGTTACCAAAAATACAAATAACTATTAAACTTCATGTTCATTATGGTTACTTGCATTTTCAAGCCGAACCTTATTTTCCTGGACAAAACTATATGCTGGTTATTGTTCATCCGGATGAACATGATTTTTTTTCTGGGACGATAATAATATCTATAGTATGCGTATCAAATTTTACGATAATCGGTTCATATATCTTCGTCATTTTGCTATAATATCCCATAGCATTATCCTAAACGAAAAGTATCTACCAGTACTCCTGTTATCGAAATTATGTAGGTATTTACCTAATTTTATCATAATCATTTTATTGCAAAGGATGAAGGAGGAAGGTACATAAAGAATTAACAACCATAAAAAAATGGAAACAAAGTCCTGTCAGTTACCTATATTAGTAGAGGTCTTTAGACGATTCAAATAAATAATAATTTAACTAAATATCAAGAGAAAAATTACTTAATACATCGCATCCACTGAGTTTTTTTATAGCATGAGTTCAACAGACAGGCAGACGGCCCACCTAATTTATTTATTTAGGCACACCAACAGCACACACGTTATGGTTACATTACTTATCATTCAATACAAAGGTTCTGATGTGTGGACCCATTAGAGGAGTGCACAGCATTTACAATTTAAATGTCAATTTCTAGTAATTTAATTAATTAATGTTAATATTATTATTATTATTATTATTATGCATATGTCAAGTACAAATATAATAAAAAGTTAATGAATGTAAATAATGTTGTCAAAATTAATAAGGAAAGAGAAAAAAAAATGCAAGTAGAATTAAATTAAAAATAATGATATAACTAAGTACAAGTGTAAACATGAACGGCCTGTCAATTATTTTATAGTCGCAGCTGATGTCAACACTTTATTTTTGAACCAATTATATGATTTGTGAAAAATATCAAGATCATCTAATTTTGAGTTTAGACGGTTGTATGTATTGCACATTCTTGTGATAGGGCTGCTGAGGCCCAGGTTGGTTTTAACCGGAGGAATGTAGAAGACTTTCGTAATAACATGTCGAGGAATCAGACGAGGCACACTTATTTTTACGTCTTGGATAAGATTTATACACATTATGCTATTGTTGACGAGTTTATGCAAAAAACAAACATCGGACATCATTCGGCGATTGCTAAGCGTCTGCATTCAAAAATGTGACAACCGCATAAAGTAAGGGCAACGGTGTGAGATTCCAGACGAGATGTACGCCAAGTGTTTGGTAAAGGATCTTTGAATTTTTTCCACCCTTTGAGAATGAACACTATAGAATGGATTCCAGATACATGAGCAGTATTCTAAATGGCAACGAACTAAAGTGTTGTATAATATAATTTTTGTAAGTGGCTGTTTGAAGTCTTTTGTATTTCTCAATAAAAAATC
The DNA here is from genome assembly GCA_949752895.1 of Dendrolimus pini. Taxonomy (NCBI): domain Eukaryota; kingdom Metazoa; phylum Arthropoda; class Insecta; order Lepidoptera; family Lasiocampidae; genus Dendrolimus; species Dendrolimus pini. The sequence continues at coordinate 14,929,491 of OX457135.1, forward strand.
CAACATCCTTGCTGCTCTCTGCACAATAGAGTCAACATGAAGATTAAATTTAAGAGAGCTATCAAACAAAATACCTAAATCTTTTATCGAGTTAGTTGTTTGTACGTTAGAGTTGTCGAGCATATAAACAAAATTTGCCGATACTTTTTTTCTGGTAAATTTGATGTGGTAGCATTTATAAAGGTTAAGTTTCATGTCATTGTCTATACACCACTTCTCGACTCTTCCTAAATCTTCTTGCATTTGTAAAGAATCTACAGCACAATGTATAGTTTTAAATATCTTCATATCGTCAGCAAACAGTAGTACCTTAGAGTGAATGATATTAGTAACGATATCATTTATAAAAATTGAAAATAGCACAGGACCAAGGTGAGAACCCTGCGGGACACCTGATGAAGCAACGTATGACTGCGATTCACTACCATTAACAACCACAGTTTGTAGTCTTTTATGTATGGTATGATCGGAACCAGTGTAGTAGTACACCGAATTGTCCTAATTTCTGTAGTAAGATATTGTGACTTACTTTGTCAAAGGCGCTGGAAAAACCTAATGGAATGCAGTTACCGTCACCTACAGACATGCAACACCAAAGGTGCTACTAATGTGCTGTCGCTCTCTAAAGAGGGACTGGAACCTGGCTACTAATACCGGAACACAAGTCAAGGTTGTTATGGTGGCATACTCTAGACCAGGGGTAGTAGCCATTCAGACGGGCAAATACCCTACCACCTGGCTGTAGGTTGTTTTGTCACCTCTTACGACAGGCCATCCGACCGCAAGAAATTGTATTCTTTCTACGTTCCTGCACTGATAAGCGTTTTGCTTTTATCAATAAATGTTGGGCTTGACAACTCTGCAACCGCAACAGAACTCCGACTAATTAACGTACTAACTTTTGTTAGTTGTGTTCTGATTAGTATCGTAATTGAATTACATAGAAATCTTACATTAAATTGCAGTGATTGAACATAATGATGTGGTACTTTCTTTCCTGGGGGACGTACTTCAAGATATTGTAGACCTCCAGGAAAAATGCAATGAATTACTACTGGCTTCTTAAAATTAGGAAGTCTATTAGTAAATGTGCATATTGAACTTTTACTGCAAATAAAAATTATGTTAATTAATAATGCGGGGTAAACTCTGAACGGTCTGGAATTCCAACAATTTATATAAAAATAAGTACAAAGCCAAATAAATGTAATACTTTAATGAAAATTAATTTGACACGCATCTACCTTGAATATATACGAGTAATTATAATATTAAGCAAATACTTCATATTACGATAATATGTACCGTTACACACCTGCATAGTGTTCATTCACATGCACAATATCCTTCAAATATCTGGATATCTTTTCGGTAATTATATTTCTAGTGCATACTTCTATCCACATCCATATGTTAACTTTAATAGATTGTCGTATAATTGGAAAAATCTAATGAATCGATTTAAATCAAAATTGCTGCTAAATTACTAATCAAAATAAACTATTTCTACTAACGAGGCAGTCGAATTTTTACTGGAAGAGGAATTGATAGACTGTTTGCTCGTATTGGATTTATTCTCTCCAAAATCAAAGCCCACACTTTTCGATGTGCCATCACTAACTTTCTTTGTTTGAGTAAATAGAGGATCGACTTGATTTCGGATTTGATCGCCCAACTGAAATTAATTTTTGAAATTTATCTCATGCTGGGTTCGAATCCTGACGGAAAACACTACTTAGGCAGTTTTTTGATCTCGTAACATCTGGAAACTTTGTAAGGAAATAGAGCGGTTACAGATAATGTGTGAAAGCTACTATAACCATTGTGTACAAAGGTGGCAGGTATACTAGTCCTTTCCCTAAAATGATGAGTCCTAAGCTCAACAGAGGAATTTGTTTTTGTTTGTAGGCTGGTATAATTTATTTTTTTAGAAAATTATATTTGTTCTAAGGATGACGGGATTAAAACTAGCTTGAAGCTAATTTGCATCAATAGCCCCGTCAACATAAGTCTTCTAAGCAATATTGCCATTAACATGTATTTTGTTTTTTTGAATTAGAATCATCGTCTAATCACTACTATGTTTTTATTCTGGATATTGAAACGGTTAATAAAATTGGTATCTATTACCTTTTCGCCAATTTCATAAGAATCAAAATACTTCTGCCTGAAATATTCAGCGTAGTATCTTCTAAAGTAAGCAGTAGCTGGTCCAGCTGCGTATATGGAGGGATCGTTTGTACGGAACTCATGGTCGATCAGGATTCCTCGGTCGTATGCCATACCACTTTTATTTATGGCTAGTGATAAAATAGAATGTATCGTTTAATTTTGTCACATATCACCAACTATGAATGTTTATATTTTTAGGCGTATGACATTGCAAGAGAAATTGTTGTTGTTGCTTGTTGAACACTTTACTTGAGATAGACACACCAGATTATTGTTATTTAAGTATGTTATAATTAAATAATAAAAATAAGTTTTTTTCTTTACATAAGAAATTTTAGTAACTGGTAATAATAGTACTAGACTAACTTTTGCTACATCTTTTAAGTTCAAGATATTAAAAATATCTAGTTCAACTTCATTTAACTGATGCTATTATATGACTTTAATATATTTGACTTCTAGACTTTTATTATCAAATAAAAAATCTTAATGTATTGTTACGTGCGAGCGGGGTTATGCACTTATGGATTGGAAGAAAACACCAGTTTTTAATTTAAAAGCTTTTATTGACTTACACAGCCGCACGTAGTACCTCTCTGCAGGGTTGCCCCTATACGCATGACCAACGATGCACAGTCCCGACGATAAGTTGTCACACCCTCAATACCGTCGCCGATATTGCGCGGACCACCTCCAATATTATCGCGTGTAGCTCGCTTCTGGTTCCTCCTTCGAACTACGCTAAACACCTCCTTCGCGTATCTGTCCACCAAACTTGTCACTAAATTCACCACTTAATCCGTCTCTGTACTCTATTAACCTTCTCTGATAACCCTTTAGTATCGCACTTGTCGTTTCGCCGTCTTGAACTGAACTCAACTTTAAAATGCCCGGTAGGCGCGCCTTACGCTGTTCATATACCTGGAAGAATTTTCTAGAACCCATCTATCTATCTCTGTCTTTTCTTTCCCGAACATTCTGTTCGGGAACTTTCGTTTATACATCTATCCCTTTCTAACATCTATCTATCTCTTTCCTTCTTTCGTCGTCTATCTCTGTCTAACATCTATCTATCTCTTTCTTTCATTTATCGTCTATCCTTTTCTAAATATATCCGTCCTTGTCTTTTTGTTCTAGATATTTCCAAAAGTTCTAAAACTAACTAGATGGTTCCACCATCGTTCGCCACAGTATATAAATCTTTCTCAATATATGAGAATTATTTTTTATTAATACAACAATGGAAAATTAGTAGTTAATTATGTATTTTGTACTGTATCTTATTTCGACTTTACAAGGGAAGTGAAAGTTATGTTTATTAAAGTGCAAATCTTGTTAATGGATAATTAATTGTAACATGGCATAGATCAAGAATTATAATTACGGTTGAAATTAATTTGTATAGTAATAAACGTCGATATCCTACAGCTTTACTTTCTCTGCGCCACTTTATAAATAAAATAGTACTGTGCTTATTAGTAATTAACATTATTAAATTGTTATAATATTCAAACTATTAAAGCAGCTAAGAAATTTAAGAAACACCTATTTAAAAATATTCTTGTTAGCAAATTAAAATGTAATTCTACACAGTAATTAGAAAGTTAATTAAATAAAACTATACCGATAAAGGCTTCAGTATTGAGACCTTTCTTTCCGTAATAGAAGAAAGCAGCACAATCAAGTCTCAACATGTGGAAATGTGACAGGAAGTCCACTTGAGTCACCAAGTTGTTGTAATCAAGGAACCATGATTGAAAGTAGTATGATCGGTACACTTTTATTTTTAAAGAGTTTATTACCTCTTTAAGTGTCTCATCGACCTGAATTATCAATAACATATCAATATAATTACATTTTTTATTAAAAGAAGGCAGAAGATTTCAGGAGGTTCTATCGAGAGATAAACTCCTAAGTGTTTCTCTAAATATCGATAAAACGAAGAAATCTAAGGATATTTTATTAATTGTGTAATATTATTGTTTATAAATTTTAAATAATATGATATTAAAGTAATCCATGGTTTATATAAAAAGACAGAGATCTACTAAATAAACATACCACACTCAAGCAATCGCTTCAATCCGATGGTCAGATACGTGCGGTTGTGTTTGTAGTTGGAAGTCTTTACTGGATGATATAGTTATATTGAATTCCCACTCACATTCAAGACATCACATAAAGATGAAATTAGTTGAAGATACAATCGGAAAGGATTATGCCTTCCAATTCATACGAGCTCAAAAAGATAAGCAAGTGCATTATAAGTTACCTAGGACTATTGAATTAACTAACGTTGACATTGCAAAAGAAGGGTACTCTTGTTTCACGGCAATCCTCTGGAGGAAAAGGTTCAACCCAAATAATATTCTCTACAGGTACTTTTATTTCCAGCAAAGTAGCCAAACAACAATACGCGTGTATCGTGGCGCCATACACTATTATATTACCTGGAAGATTAATTTTAAAAACACTAAAATAAATCAATCTGTATCATAAAATTGGAATCACTTAATTACTAATCCAACTAAGTTAAAGTAACAAAGTATTTAATTGCTGGTTTTATTCAAATTTGTTTGGCCCGAAAAAAATATATCTCGTGTCCTTAGACTTTTGCGACATATTTGGCATCCCTATTCTTTCCTGCAGTCTTTCTTTAGTATTCTTATTTCATGCTACTGTTATGATCGAGTGGTCTTTATATAAAATTTTATGCATTTAAAACCGACAAACCATCCTGATAGAAGAGTTCATAATTTTTTATGTAGTTCAAGGCTCGATTAGCATCAGTGATGTTGTTTATGATAAAAACATTATCAGGTATGTCGTATGTAGTTATTTGTGATTCTAAATTAACTTGATTTGGCACATCAAGGCGAATGTACGGTGAAAAGTTTCCTGACCTGAAAATTATAAAATTACTGTAAATATGTCAGTTTTTATTTTTAATTTAATTTAATTTACTTTTCTTTTATCACAGTTATCATTATTACAATTTATATATACATTTCAAAGTTCACATTAGTTAAATAAAAAATATACTTTTCTAAAATATTTGTAGACAGACATCTTCATATGTCTATATCGTTACACAAAATAAATAGCCGTGTCAGGATAGCTTCCATGGATGGGGGGTTCCTTTATGCGGACAAGAAGTCTAGCTACAAATGCGCTACTGCTCTCTTAAGGGAGACTGGGACCTGGTCACTAATGCCAGAACACAACACAAGGCTTTTATGGGGGCATACTCTAGACCAGGGGTGGTCGCCACCCAGTCGAGCAAATACCCTACCACTTGGCGACTAAAAATCATAAATATTTGGAAAATTATATAATAGTAAAAACAGGCATGAGATATAAGAGGATTTCGTTCTACGTTAAGTATGAAACCAATAAACATTATGATAAAGGTCACTGAACTTACTCCGCTGCTTTCTCTCTTGTCATCAATGGCTCCAGATAATTAGGATGTTGGTACTGTTGTCCGAAAAGTAAGAAAAGTAAATCATAATGATATTTGCTTCCATTCGATAATATTACGTATTTCTTATCTCTACAAGATAATAATTATTTATTAGTACTTCCCATGTTCCACTTTGGTAAACGTGTGTTATGTGGCTTTGCTCCCATACGCTTCGGGTCCATACGCTGCGGAAACTATCCCGGGATAAGTGTATTCGTGAATCTGTTATTGAAAGTTATAGATCTGATACTAGTGAAGCTAAAATATCTATTGTATGTAGCCACATATTGATGCTGGAAATAGTTATATTGTAGGTAAGCAAACCTATCCAGAATAATCCGGTAAATAGTGGTTTAAATAACATTAATTTAGGTCCGCTTGCATAACGATCGTCTTTAAATAAAATTAGTTAATTTTATTTTACTCTCTAAACGCGTTTAATAGTAAATGCATTTATGTTGTCTTGCATGAGGCACTCTCCATGTACTCTATGCACTCTCCATATATTCAATGTACTCTGTGCTATGCACTCTCCCATGTCATTGAGTAAAATGTATTTATGCCATCGGTAAAACAGCCAGATGTGATCCTTTTCACGTGGCGGTATACTTTATCGAACAAACACACGAAATTTAGCTTTAATGATAGTTATTTCCTGCGTAAAAAGGTTTTTGTTGGCCAATCTCAAATTGACATTTGAAATTTTGTTCGTTTGGTTAAGTTTACTTCGGAATTTTTGGCGGCAACCTGAAGAATGATCTTTTGTTGTGCGGTTTTATTTTCGATTTTATGGGTATTTAGCATTGAGATAAATAAAGCAAATAAAATACGAGTGACGATCTGTAATTGACTTTTTAATAACTTACAATTTCATAAAGAATAATAAACATTAATTTATGAAAAGAGTTGTTGGAATGTTCTTTAATGCAGAAGATATATGCTTTTCCATCTCACGTTCAGGGTCCTTTTTATAATCAAAGAATTGTAGACAAATATCATAAGTTTGTCTTCGCTGCTTCTATTATATAGGCGTTCTAGCTCATCCCATACTTCTTTAGCGCTTTTATATCGCATATCTTGTTCTAAAATCTCATCCGTCATGTTTGTCTTCATCAGAGTTAAAAAGACACAGTTAATTCTTAGAAATTGTTGTAAATTTATTTCATATTTGGCTTTAGCATCTGCACCATCAGATGCTGCAGGTTCATCGGGCTTTTTGTTTATGGGTGTTGTGTCCCAACACTAGATATACTGTATGCACATGTACACATCACTAGCGCGTCCTCATTCAATTCATTCATTCTGTTGATTCCAATTGTAACAACTGTACATTTTGTTATAAGAATAATTAAATAAAAGTTAAATGCTAACAACATGTGTTATTATTAAATTCAAGTACAATGAATACAAAACAAAATACAGAAAATAACACTTTTTAAGTTTTCCTTGCAAAATTTCTTCAGTGCCGGGTTTTGCCCTGCACGCTGTCTCAATACGATACCGCCAAGGCTTATAATTTATACCATCTAGGTGCATTATTTTTACCTTGAAGCCTCTGCGATCGCCTTATCCATTGTGAACGTCAGGTCCAGTACAATGCTAGAATATTGTATTTATTCTTTCCTAGTTTAAATAACTTTACTGGATCCAATTCCTTACTCTGCTACCATGTTAGTTTGTACGAATAATGGGTATTTAAATAATTAAAGCAAATAATACACGAGTGACAATCTGAATTGACTTTTTATAAGTGACAATTTCATAAAGACATACGAGTGACAATGTTTAAACGCGTTTAAGGCGTTAAATAGCCATTTTTGGATGATTAACTTTGATAGTTCTGTAAACGTATTTACCGGTAAATTTAGCGTTGTGCTACTGCACTTATCGTATTTAAGGGTGGTAAATGCGTTAAGTTTTTCTTAAATAAAATTAAGGAACGTCATGCAAGCGGTTCCAAGTCATCCTGTACGACCGAGAAAGCGATGGTTGGTCATTCCCGCCAATGTATTAACAATAGAAGTCATCGAAGATTAAGCAAACTCGAGTATAATATAGAGGATAAAGACAGGATAAGGGCCGTCTTCACGCGAGAGTGCAAGGGGCGGTTGTATGTATCCGGACGCAGAGCATATGAGGGGACAAGGTGATTGACTTTTATATACATATAGGTACTATACCTAAACTGGTAGTTTTGAAAATTACTAAACATTTCGTTTTCCCTCTCTTAGATAGATAGATAGATAGACAACATTTTGTTGTACACCAAAATATAAATAAAGAGAAATAGAAAAAATTTAAAAACTTCGTTTAAAAAAACCGACTTCAAAAACTAAAAAACTAAAATGTATAAAATAACTTATTTCTAAAGCTATATTATTAATATATATTATCTAAAACATCTTAAAGTCGGTGCTTAGTAATTTTCAAAATATAGTAATTTTTATGTTTTGCTTTGCACCGACTTCAAGATGTTTTAGATAATATATATTAATAATATAGCTTTAGAAATAAGTTAATTTATACATTTTAGTTTTTTAGTTTTTGAAGTCGGTTTTTTTAAACGAAGTTTTTAAATTTTATTTGTTACTTTTTAGTGTCTAGCTATGTATGGGTGGACCTACGAATGGTGCCGCGCTTCTTAAAAAATATAGGTCCCAAGAACCGGGAACAAAAAAATGTTCGTAAAATGAAAACTACTGGGCCAAACTATGTCAAATTTTTAGGGGACCACAGGGCAGCTATTCCGCGTCGAACAAAAAAAGAATCACGTAAATCGGATCATAAATAACGGAGTAATCGGCGAACATATGGAACGGAGTGAAAATTATTTCCATGAAAAATGACCATAAAATGAAAACTACTGGGCCAAACTATGTAAAATTTTTAGGGGACCAATTGGAAGCTATTCCGCGTCGAACAAAAAAAGAATCACGTAAATCGGATCATAAATGACGGAGTAATCGGCGAATATATGGAACGGAGTGAAAATTATTTCCATGAAAAATGTCCATAAAATGAAAACTACTGGGCCAAACTATGTAAAATTTTTAGGGGACCAATTGGAAGCTATTCCGCGTCGAACAAAAAAGAATCACGTAAATCGGATCATAAATGACGGAGTAATCGGCGAACATACATAAAAAAAAGGAACAAAAAAAAAAAAAAAAAAAAAGATTCCGACGAATTGAGAACCTCCTCCTTTTTTCGAAGTCGGTTAAAAATACAAGAGACAGTTTACCCCGCGGCTGCGCTGCGGGTTAACCTCTAGTGCGTGTCTCTTGTTTATAGAGCAAGTGCTACAGGTTATATTATATTACACTTTAATGTATTTGCCCACGGAAGATTCACTTCATTTTATATCGCTAATTATATATACCATCCCCCGTCTATCTGTCAACAAAATAAATTACAAAACTTGACCAAAAAGGCCAAAATGGTCTAAATATCCAAAAGACCACAGTGACCGACATGGTTAAAATGACGGAATAGGCAAAAACGACCAAAAAGGCCAAAATAATCAAAATGGTCAAAATGACTAAAAAGAGGCCAAAATGACCAAAAAAGCCAAAATGACCAAATAGGCCTAAATGACCAAATAGGCCAAATGACCAAATAGGCCAAAATGACCAAATAGGCCAAAATGACCAAAAAGGTCAAAATGATCAAAAAGGCCAAAATGACCAAATAGGCCAAAATGACCAAATAGGCCAAAATGACCAAATAGGCCAAAATGACCAAAAAGGCCAAAATGACCAAAAAGGCCTAAATTACCAAAAAGGCCAAAATTACCAAAAAGACCAAATAGGCCAAAATGACCAAAAAGGCCAAAATGACCAAATAGGCCAAAATAACCAAATAGGCCAAATGACCAAATAGGCCAAAATGACCAAATAGGCCAAAATGACCAAAAAGGCCAAAATGACCAAAAAGGCCAAAATGACCATAAAGGCCTAAATTACCAAATAGGCCTAATGACCAAATAGGCCAAAATGACCAAATAGGCCAAAAGGACCAAAAAGGTCAAAATGATCAAAAAGGCCAAAATGACCGAATAGGCCAAAATTACCATAAAGGCCAAAATGACCGAATAGGCCAAAATGACCGAATAGGCAAAAGGACCAAAAAGGCCAAAATGTCCAAATAGGCCAAAATGTCCAAATAGGCCAAATGACCAAATAGGCCAAAATGACCAAATAGACCAAAATGACCAAATAGGCCAAAATGACCAAATAGGCCAAAATGACCAAATAGGTCAAATGACCAAATAGGCCAAATGACCAAATAGGCCAAAATGTCCAAATAGGCCAAAATGACCAAATAGGCCAAAATGACCAAATAGGCCAAAATGTCCAAATAGGCCAAATGACCAAATAGGCCAAAATGACCAAATAGACCAAAATGACCAAATAGGCCAAAATGACCAAATAGGCCAAAATGACCAAATAGGTCAAATGACCAAATAGGCCAAATGACCAAATAGGCCAAAATGTCCAAATAGGCCAAAATGACCAAATAGGCCAAAATGACCAAATAGGCCAAAATGACCAAATATGCCAAAATGACCAAATAGGCCAAAATGATCAAAAAGGCCAAAATGACCAAATAGGCCAAAATGACCAAATAGGCCAAATGACCAAATGGGCCAAAATGAAAATTATCCCTTGTCCATCCTCAGTATTTAATTTACATGCGTACCGAATTTCATCCAAATCGGTCTAGTAGTTTTTCCGTAAAATTATAACAAACAAACAGACAAATATCACTTTATCCCGGAAACTATCCCATTTTTCGGGATAAAAAGTAACCTATGTTCATCCTCGGTATCGAAAAAATATATATACTGAGTTTCAGCCAAATCGGTCCAGTAGTTTTTACGTGAAAACGGAACAGACAGACAGACAGACAGAGTTACTTTCGCATTTATAATATTAATAGGGATATACATATGACAATACAAACATACATACATATATAAAACATCCGGTAAATAAATCAGATATTAACGAGGAGTACCTATTTAATAAGTTACAATTGCTGTCTTTATTCTTTTTTTGTTGGCTTACGATGATCCTGGTTGGGATTCACAATTACCAGCCATAGGAAAAGTGGAATAACAAAGAGACAATTACCAGAAAGGAAAAGTGGAATAACAAAGATAATTACTTATCGATTTCAGTAAGAGTTCCTTGAATGACATTCACATAATAAGTATAGGGAATGCTTTTCATATGCTTTTCTGAACTCGTGTGGTATGTTGGGAACATCATTTCCGCCTTGTTATTGGAGTTCCTCAGATAAGGCAGACCATGTGGCGATATAAGAGTAACATTTGTGAATGTTAAATAGCTTGAGGAATCGCTAAAATAAATAATGCTCATATGTTAACCTAGTAGGTAACAATAAATATATGAAAGAATAAATTGCACTGTGATGTGTCTTTATTGGCTGTAGTTGCTTTCTTTTTCTAGATACCTATATTATGTGTTATGTAATTTGCTATAACCAAACCTGACAGTAATAAAAAGTTACTTAATATCTCTCTCTCTTATCGTATTCACATGTATTGTGTTTACATATTTAGTCACGCGAGACCTAACAATAGAAAAAACATCACTAAACTTGTTTATTTATAAAATTTTCAGCCTGACGTCTTACAATTTATGCAGCTCTAAAAATCATGTATCAATAGTTTAATTTTACCTACTTCTCTAGTAAAGTTCGTGCCATAATGTCTTACCGCTCCTAGTTAGTAACAAATGCCTGCGTAATACCTAGCTTTTCACTCCTAATTTAAAATATATATGCCGCATAATGCTGCTTAGTAATGTAATAACATAATATTATGTACAGTGGGTAAACTTGCCTAAATAGTAATTTATCCAGAAAAGCCATAGCTGTCCTAGATGCTCCAATCACAAGGATACTAGTGCCAATATACATTTTCGGTATACTTGTTAGTCTTTTACTTAAAAACCATGCACTGAACGCCATTCTAAAAAAAAAACAATAAATCAAATCTCCATATTAACACAGTGGACACACACACACACACACATTATTTACAAATAGTATTAATTTAAATAATCATACAATATATAATAATATAAGAGTATTAAAAAATTGCTCATTACATGCCACTCCGTGTTGGCCTTTGTTAAAATTGCACTCATCTCAGCACTAAAAGACGGAAAGTTAATTTCAATAACGCAACTTACACGTCTTGGGACATTGCTAAAAATGTCTTCTGGTCATGAACGTTGCTGCAATTTATTTGAGATAGCCGCGGGATCAGTGGGATCAGCGCTGATGCAATACCATTTGCTTTTTGAACCACCTTTGCACAAATAACTACAGGTTAAGTTTACGTAGAACACATAATAGGTAACTACTTGTTACGTAAAAATTCAAATAGGGAAGGAGGAAAAAGGGATATATTGTGCAAATATTTAAAGGATTCAATTCAATATGATCAATATCGTGCAAGAATAGGTTCTGATGTTGGATATTCCTTATTTATTCTATTATATAAAATTACAATCTAAAAGATATAAACGTGATTTATTAGATTTTTTGACTTTTAGTCTGACATCCCGACCATCTCTGCGTGCTCACGGAATAAATGATGAAATGATTAAAAGCAGACTTTCAATAAAGCACGTTGAAAATGTTAAAATTAACTACACACTCAATTTGCAATAATACAGACATAAATTCTGATATGAGTTACCCATTTATTACGATAAGCAGTCATCCAGACCAAAGAGCTACTGCCGGACAGTCTCATCATTTCCCTGGCGAAGAATCTAAAATGAACTTCAAAAGCTGTGTATACAACTGCGACTTTCAAAGTAGCAAACCCAGTATCTACAGCTTGACCTGACACATGATATTTGTGATTGTAGACCGGGTCGAGGTTAAATTTTGCTCGGAGAAAATCGATGTGTTCTGGAGGTCTGTAAATAAGAATTCACGACATAAGTTAAGGTTAAACTCAACCAATAAAATTGAAGTTACACAATATTGAACAATATTGATAAACAAATCCACTAATGAAACGACAAGCGGTATGTAGCTTTTGTGAAAGACTGTACATTAAAAATACTTTTTACGCTTTATGTAATATCTAGATAACTTAGTTGTTGATAAGCCTTCGTTGATGACGATATTGTTATACGCCGACAAAAGTAAATGAACACTTGCAGTTTATTACCTTTCGGCATTTGGAGTTCTTTTGTTTACTTTGTGTTTAAAATTTGTAATTAGAAAAACATCCTATTGTGTATAGTAATCGTTTATGATGGTCTTTAACCAGGTGTGATTTTTGCAAACTATTGTTATGCGTCAAGACATATTGTATAGTTTAGTAAATAAAATAAATTGAAATTCTATAGTAATTCCAACGGCATTTTAATTCGAGTCCTCCAACTCGTAACAATATCATAAAATAACTTACTCTAAAATCCCAACACCAACTATTGATAAGCCACTCATAAATACATAAGATTTAAATTCTCTTTTATTATGTATACTGCTTTCGATGGTCCAAAGAGTTTCTTTGCCATCAAGGTTATGCATCAGACGGGCTATTGCTGGGATATCAATTAGCTCGGCTTCACGTACCCTCAGTTTCCTAAAACAAAATTGTATCAGTATGAAATTAAAATTTTGCATTTCTAAACATCCTATCATCGGCCTATATAAAATCAACATATATATATATATGTATTAAAAACAAATTGTTTTTATTCCTAAATTAGCCGATTACTGTTATTTTCTTTAGCTTGCCAGCCAGAATAAGACTACATTTTTTTCATTCAACGTTATTATTAAATAAAATTGTTATGAATTTTAATTTTATTTCTTAACTAGAGGACTCGGCATACGTTGTACCGATTTCAAATGTGAATCTAAATAATCCGGGGACGCACACACAAAATTTCATCCATTTTGATGAAATTTTGTGTGTGACGGTAAAGTCGTTCCCAAGTGAAACGCGAATTTTTTTATTTATTTATATATTCTGTAGTGTTCCGAAATGATTAAGTATAAGATACTATTAAGAAGATATAAATAAGAAGATATATATCTAAATCTTTTTACTACATAAGTATATATGCCCATTTGTTTCGAATAGATTTTGTTCGACAGCGATAGCATACAAATTAAGTTGTATGATAATTATAGTATGTAGAATTAATTGTACACAAAGGTGCCGCGTTGCAAATTAACATAAATAAAATTGCACTCACCCCAGTATGGACCTATGAGCAACGTAAAGTGCATATTTACAGCAAATATGATCTTTACTCGGTACAAACTGTGAAAATTAAATACATATAATAATTAATCAGTCGATGAATACTAGATGACGCTTTTTGAACGCTATTCTCATACAAAAAAATGTATTACAACCTAGGAGACCTTTCGATGTACCTGTGCCTGAAATAACAGAGAAATCTGCATCGCGCTTGAAAGTTAAGCGAACAACATAGAATCTAAAGGTTGATGTCACTGGCATGTTCTTAATATTAAACGAAGAGTTCCGAAGGCCGTGCGAAAGAAATGAAATAATCAAAGTAGTAAAGTAAAAGCCGCACTTCGAAGTTTATGCTCCTATCCCCGAACGCTATAATGATGATTATCTTTAGCAATATAGTAAATGGTTTCTTCTCTGTTTTCTCTACTTGGTTCGTAATAATTATTCCTATTAATGGTGAAGGAAAATATCGATAGTGAACTTGTATATTCGGATTATTGATATCTGAAGCAGCAGTGATACGTTCATGGGCTGATGTTATATAATAAAAAACTAAGGATAATTTGAAAATGTTGATACAAACGAAGCGAGAAAGTGATTGAACATTTTTTTAATGACTATAAAAAAGTTGGCTATTTAAGAGAAAATTCGTACACAAAAATTTTGGAGCAACGGGAATCCCTTGTCAGCTGATGGCACTCGAATAATGCAATAGTCGTAGTCCTTCATTATTTCGAACGATGCTTCCAATAAATCGAAACCAGATCTAGAATCATCACAAATCTATAGTAATATTATAAAATTCTAGACATGACGTGTCTGTACATTGGAGCTATATAAAAAAACAACTGGAATAGACTATTCAAACGAACGAGAGCACGAGGTATATTTTTAAGATTAGATTTAGACTAAAACGGATAGCTTAGTTTTTAAATTCTGTGGTTCTTTGACTCCCAGGAATCCTGTGGGAGTTTCAAGTCAAGCATGGATGAAGTGGCGCAATCTTACTTATTGATATAAAAAAGTATCACATTAGTGACATGATACAAATAAATATAACTAAGTACATATAATTATAAGCGTAGTACTTAGTTATATTTATTTTACCTTTCATCGATATCATCACGTAGTCCAAATAATTCTATCATAAACGCATTAGGCCCGCCATTATACTGAATTTGTTCAGTTTCTGTCGGCTTGGTAAATTTGAACGCTGACAACCTCCCTGAAAAAAAAATAAAGTAATAGAATAAAGCCACGTGCATTTGAAAATACGGTTCAATTTGGATGAGTTAACATTTCGTCCTACCCATAAATAAATCTCACTGATTTATACTACAATACTCTATCTAAATTATGCTTGTAATAAACTGTGACAAACGTTAAGTACTTTGAGATTTTCTTCGATTCCTAAATGGTCTAGTATCCACGTTGGTTGTACTTGATTTAAATCTGTAAATAAATATGAGATTTAAATTTCCTGAGTGTGCATATAAAAACAAATGCAATTGAAGAGCGAGAGAGTCATGGCTTACGTCTAAACTAAGCACTTAATCAAGTGTCAGAACAAATACAAATTAATAAATCTTACATATTATCTAAAGATACCATTTCGGGAATGGTCAGCAAAGACTTGTCAATATTAACAATTTCATAATCAAAAGGATCCTCTTCTAGTAAAATATCAGTGAAAGACAGAGTGGTTTGCGATGGGGTTCTGGCCAGAGAATCCTTTTCACTAAAATCGTCAGATGTTTGCTGACGGTATATTATATGGTCCATGCTATGGCGCATAGCTGCGTTCCGTTTGAAATTAACCTTACTATGCTTCTTATGTTTTGTATCAGCTATATTCTCTTTTGACATGTCCTGTTAATAAAAAAGGACTCAAATTATTACCAATCCACAAACAGGGCAATGTGACTTATAAACCGCAGTTTTTTATTTGGCTATAAAACTCTAAAAAGCAATTAAATATACTTTACAAAAACTACTCAACTTAGTCGAGTAATTTACGTAGTTCAAATCAATTTTTGTTATAAATATTTTTAAACTTTTCGTTGGATTTTTGGTACTTTTATGAATTTGAAAGTGTATAGGTATTCTCACCAGCTATTAATTTTAAATAATTAAAAAAAAAACTTTCCAACGATATTCAGTAGGTACTTATTTAACACCGTCTAACATGTCTATGTACAGTTATTTTTCTTCTCTAAATGTATGAAAGCTAAGTCTATTTTTATTTTATTCTCAATTTGACTATTTTTCTCTGAAATTACATAATTATTGAATACACCTTGCCAAATTTAATCTCAGTAGTTTCTGAGAATAATGGCACAGTACATCGAGATTCGATAATCAGTGTTAAATAAAAACTTACTAATCCATCTGGTACAAGCGTAGAGGTTATGCCATCTGTTCTCCTAGCACGAGGAAGCCGAAGTCCAGCAATGAGTCGTTTAGGAGCTAGTTTTGTAAAAGATAAACTATTCTTGTTTTTTTTTCGGTAGTGGGCACCGGAAAGTGGGCATCACGAATATGGCATATTCACAAATTAAGTGTTTACACGCTCGCACGTGAACTAGGAATAAGAATCTAACATTTTACGTACAAACTTGTTTTCGTGTGGCTTTACTCGTCTGTTTGGGTGTTTGAAGAAATTTACTTGGAAAATAAGTTTAACAAGTTATAAAAATACTTACATCGTCGAAATACGTTTCTTCTATTTTACCAAGATCATCAAATGGACTCCATTTACCAAGCATTATGGGATCTCTGAGGATGAAGACTGAATCGTCAAACTGTTAAAAGTACCTACTTACGTGATCATGAATAAATAACAGATTAACAAATAACCTGAGATATTACGTAAGAGACCAAGCAGTTTATAAACATAGGTACAACTTATAATGCCTTAAGTAAATACAAGTATAAAGCATCAATAGAACATTGGGTATTGCTTGAAAAGTGTTCAATGTTATTTCTGCAGTGATATTTTTAAAATTTCATAAAATCTTATCTTAACAGCTGTACTTTGTTATGTATAAAATAACATTAGAACTTCTGGCCACAAATGTCCGTACCCTTATTGGTTATTATAAATAAGGAAGATTTCTATATAATATATAATAATATACTATAAAATACATACCCAAAATCACTGAGCAACTTATTTTGTCTTTTGTTCTGTTCTTTTTCTAAAGGCGTTGCTTTTCTTAAACCATAAAAGGGTTTCAATTCGTACAACGTTTGCAGTTTCTTGTAATTGATTTCTGAGTTCAAACACATTACGCCTATAGCTTGCTCTTGATGCTGATTAAAAAGGTAACAATATTATAGATATTTAAACCCTTACTCATAATAAATAAAGGTTTTTAGACTCGTTAAGTTATATTAATAATCGCATTATGCAAAACAATTTTTAACGAGCCTATATCCGTCGTATAACTGACTATATGAATAAGGGGTAAGGCTTATTATAGTTACTCACTCAGAACCTTGGTGGTCAGATGCTGTATTGGCTGTCTTGTCCGTATTAAAACCATAGAAACAAACCTTCATCATAGAAAAGACGACTTAAAGACAATATAATTTTATATTAATTTTGTAAATAGTAATTTCTTAACTATCCTTAACCAATCCAAAAATTATGTATAGGTAACTATAAAAATAATATAGTTATTCATTATTTAAAAATAAATATATGTATTACCTCAGCTACAATGAGTTTCCTACCACTCTCTGGTATACGTCCCACAATTTCACTAATATAATATTCGCCATAAATTTCTTTTAACTTTGGACTCTTTTTATCTAATATAGCGACGATGTCGTCATTATCTTCTTCTCTGTAATCAATAGAATTATATTTCTGACATTATAAAATATTTTCAAAGTCTCATACAGTGCGCCATATAATACTGTTATAATCCTCTGATTACGATCCTCTGAAGAAGCTATTTTTTTGCTTCCACACGGAGAATGACTCCAGTAGGATTGCCTCCCATATTAATTAAAAAGCAGCGAAATGGAAAACGGGTGCGAATGAAGATACCAGGTTCACCGTAGGATTTAGGCTATAGCTATTTTATTCTTATTTCTGAAATTTGCCCAAAATCAAGAATTTGCCTTTGCTATTAAATAATAGATTAGATAGATTCTCTAAAGCTTTGTTTAATTAGCTAAATTTTTTTGCTACCACAAAGAATTTTAAGAAACAATGACAGTAGGCACTTCTAACTGATTTGATTAGACGTTGATGAAGAGTTAACTTACACAGCACGTCGTATTTTTAATTTTGGACAAAAATCTTGCCGTTGAGCGGTGTATAAAAAGTAGTAAACCCTTTCAGACACTTCTACTGATCTAGCAGTGTATTTGTACATTTTACGCTTTTTAATGTGTAGGTATTTCATTAAATTTTCTGAAAAAAAGGATTTAGGTAGGTAAAATATATAGTTACAGTGATGACATTACATTTTGCTTCTTCATTGCTGCGGCAAATTTCCGCATCACGTTTCTACTTCCTTATCTAAACATTTTCCTATACTTTCTAAGTTCTGCGGAATTCCATATTGTTAAATAATCGGCTCAATTATCTTATCATTTATCTTGGCTTTGCATCTTTTGGCGGATCTGTGGCTTTTAACCACACATTATTATATAACGCTTTCATTTAATGCAGCACTATATTTTTTGTTCCTTGATTCACTTTGGTTGAAACGTATAAAATAAGTTTAACCATGTTTTAAAATAAAATAATGAGCAATGTATAATATAAAAATAAATGGCTAAATAATTCAGTTTGTGTTTCTCAAATACCTCACAAAAAAAATCTAAGTAGGTAGAAAAAAAGTTAAAAATATAGGGTATGTGAGTACATACCATCGGGCCCTTTAGCAGAAACAACCATAGATATCCGCGTCAAGTAAAAATCATTCAGAAATACAGATATGAACGCTTCTTCCATAAAAAATTCCGATACAGAAACATCGAAACACATGAAATGTATGAACAATGTGTTACGGGACATGTGGTACCGTCTGTAAAAAACCATTAAAACTTTTTATAGTGTTGTTTAATGAAGCGATCGTAAAAGGCATGGAATTGCTTGCGGAATTTATTTAAATGAAAATTTACTATTTTTACTTAAGAAAAACATTTTATAATTTTTTAAAATCTGTCTAACGGTACCTACCCCACAGGCCGGTACGTTGATTTTTTTATTTCTCAGATAGATACATGAATTGATGCCAGTTTTATTACCTTAACCTTTTTTTGACTTTCACTATACCATTGTGTAGTAACACCAATGTAACACCTACCATAGTGACGATCTATCATTTTTCAGGAAAGCAAACAAAACTGATTCTCTTTTTATAATCCTTTAATTTTGTAAATATGTAATCGAAATGTAATAGTTACAAGCAGGGGGTCCGAAAATCAGGGGTCCAGTATCACAAGGAAGTGATAAAAAAATTAAATTAGTAAAACGATAATAATATAGTCTGTGAATTTCAATTGTCGATTAACTTTTTTTCAGTGGTCTAGTTGAGATGATTTTCAGTATTTTTTAGTAGTAGGAAGTATGGTATAAGGTGACCGGCTTGCCCTTAGGTCTTTGCACCCGTTGTATCCCTCCTGTAGTCGTGTAGCATTAGCGTTGAACGAATAGAATATAAATGTATAGAAATGCCGTACCTATTAAGTAATTAGCGTGACTATATGTCATTCCCATACATTATTTATTTTCTATTCGTTTAGCACTGTCTTGTATACACGGCCTGTTTAAAAGGACTCAAAGGTTTCTAATAAAAGTTACTTCGATTATGAGGTGAAGAAATCAGTTTTTTTTGCTTTTCACGAAAATGATGTTTTACCCCTTACGAAAATTAAGATTATAGGGTTGTCCGATTCCCATACCTTAACGACTGTTCATTTACTTTAATATCGGTTAAAATTGAACAAAAACCTATACAGGTAATGTTAAAATTCATCCGATGGTAAGGCAAGTGAATAAATAATACCTTATTATAGGAACCAGCCAATAATATATCCGCGTAGGTACGAAGAAATAATTTAATTTTAAGAGACCGGCTGGCCTGTATTCAGAGGCGACAAAACAATCCACAGCCAGGTCGTAGTGTATTTGCCCAACAGAATGACTATAACTCATAGTCTACAGTATGCCGCCATAACGATAAAAAACGACAGCACATTTGTAGCACCTTAGTATGGTAACCGCTTTCCATCAGATGGGCCGTTTGCCTGTCTGCTAAACTCACTCAATAAGAAAAATCTTTAGTTCTGTCCTATTTGGCGATAATAATATATCTCACTGAAACATGTTGCGTATCCAAGTTTCCCAGTCCGCTGGGTTGACGCTCGTCACGTTAGGATGATCGCAAAGCGCCATAAATCCCACCACATCTTTGTTTTCGTTTATCATACAGATCGGCAACGTCGACAATTCACTAAAAACAATACGGGTGAAAAATAATACTCACGACCTTCGAATTTGAATTATATTAACCTGGGTATTGACCTATACTATATTCATTCATTGGAAACCAATTAAAATTATAATTATAGTTTAGATTGTAACTTACTACTCGTATTTCAGCACAAAATTATTCTTTTAATCTTTACTGTGCTCAAGTAAGATTGCATAGAGTACTGTTTTTACCTTTCGGACGAGTCAGCTAAATACCAGCTTGAAGCGTCAATTGAGAGAAGAGTCAAAAGGTTGATTGGTAGCGACCGGCTTGTCAATACAAGGCTTCAAAGCCTTGAGCATCGACGCCGGCTTAATAGTCTATCGGGTTTTTATAGGATTCATTTCAGAGTGTGCGCGGTTGAACTGATTCCCCCTACACCATTACATCTTCGGACCACAAGGCGCTCTGGTCTAAGCCATCGTTTCAGTGGAAACGCTATCAGTGCAAACTAAACGTTTCGCCTCCACGTTCTTTCTACGTATGGCAGAGTTGTGGAATGCATTACCAGAGTCCATATTTCCCGAAAAGTACAATCCGGATATCTTAGTCTCGTGTGAATAGGTACTATCTAGGTAAGCGTGCTTCATCTCCGAGCGCATCATCGTCCGGCATTGGACGTGATTGTACTCAAACGCAAACCTATTCATTATAAAAAAGAGTATACAATAAAATGACCAAGTGCGTGTTGGGGCATGCACGCTGTGGGGTCCAGTAGAGTTGATAAATGCTCGTTGTTTTTGTTTATTTATCTACTGTCATAGAAAAAACTATTTCAGCCGAAAATCAACTCCACAGCTGATCTTGTTAATTTTTTTTTTAAAGTAGGTAAAACTTGTAAAAATTATCATTTCACTTTGTAGTTCAAAGTTGGAGGTACTAAATTTTTCCGATTTTAGAAGCCATTTTACAAAAATGATTGTGACATACAAAGACCAAGGAACAAACGGACATCACAACTTATAAAGGTTCCATTTTTGCCAAAATGGCAATAAAGCCATATGCTCATGAAAAACCATAAAATCTTACTTATTTACAGATTGATATAAAATGGCATGGCAGAATACTAGTAATGACACTGAAATTGTTACAATTAATAATACTGTTTTTCTATAAAAATGTTGTTAAATCCCGACAAATAAAAATAAATAACGCCTTAAGAAATAATTCTAGCAATTCACATATCGAATAAGTTTATCAACGCACATCAGGCTTCCTATGTCAACATCACCGAACAATTTTTCATTAATTTCACTCTTGCTGAATAGTTCAATATAAGACTTGTCACTGTCCACTGCTCTTCTAAATCTTCTACCAGTCGGACCCACTTCAAAATCAAAAAATATGGACATTATGTATGAGTGATATTGTTAAATCATTCACGTCTACAAATCAGGCACAAATCTAGTAGGCTCTATTTAATTTGTAAGAGATTTCATATTGCATGTCAGAGATTACGAATCTTCAATGATCCATGTAGCATTTTTGTATTTTTTTATAAATCCCTTATAATAAATTTATATTAAGTTTTAACGCAAGCCAGGCACTGGGTAATTTGTCTGTGGCAGTCACTCCGATGAGTGAGGGCTCATTATTATTCATAATGGCATTATTAATGCGATTATAAAACTTCCTACACGAACATATAAAGCTCCTTAACTATTATGAATAAGGGAAATGAATTAATAAATCTTTAAATTCTAGGTTTCTGGCGGGAACTTGAAATTTGTATAATTCAGACTTCCAAGAAAATATTGTTTTATACAGATGATGTAATTTTGTTGACAATGATAGATTCGGCCGGGGCCTTGCCGGTTGTTTTAACAGATCGGTCGTTATATTCGGTTTTACTGTAGTAACTTAGGCTACGTTTTTTTTCTAGTTTCTCTTCAAAAATCCACGCAGATGAAGTCGCGGACACAGCTAGTATTTTATAAACGTAGAATTTATTGAATTGTTGACAGTACTGTTTCTTGTGCTCGTGCAAGCAAGAGTGGACTTTAGGGTGACAAACATTTTAATCCCTTGAGTATACAAGTCTTAAATATGAGTCACCAATTAAGGTATTTACAAAAAGAAGAAAACAGCAATTAAACTATGCAAATATATTATTACCACAATATACAAAATCTTATATTAAAATGATAAATTAGTACAATTATTATTATAAAATTTATTAACCTAAAATCCAATTCTGACGATCTTAAATATAATAATGTAAAAAATAACTATAAACATTACAAGTATGTACCAATTCTGACTTTCGTAATCGGAGGGCTTAAGGAAGTAACTTAAGGTACAAATTATTTTTGCCTATTAATTTTAGGGCGAGTATCAATTATCGCAAAGTACAATCACAGGGAAATTATCATGGCTATCAAGGTACTGAAACACAAAATCAATAAATTTAAAATGGAAAGCATCATAGCTGAGTCTCAAAATGAAGGAATTTATTCCTCAAAACATTTCGGGCGAGTCTGTCTCTTGAATGTAAAGAAATCGAGCCAAGCATTAAAATAAATCTAATAATGATGTTTTGGTTATCATATTACTTCTGGTATAATAAACTCATCAAAATTGCGAAAAATTCCAAAACTCAATCTAAAAACCCTGTAATTCTGGCATCGTATAATATCAAAACTATTAGATTGCTAGTTACAAAGTTACTGTTATTGCGACTTGAGCAAGTAACTCCTCAATCATGTACGTCCTCTGTGAGAACTACGTATTATTTAGAAAAATGATTTTTATTGGTGTAGTTATAGATAACTAAGTAATTTAGAATTTAAATTAATAAATTTAAAGTAAATTAGAATTTACTTTAAAAAATGTTCTTTTTACATACAATTACTGAACTTTCATGAAAGAAAAATAAATCTGAACCAAGTTGTGATAATCTAATAAAAATGGTTCGAAACTTCACACAGCTCTCGCAAATATGCGATTTGATTAATATATTTTAAATTAACTGCTTTCAGTGATTTAGGTTAGTACCGAAGCTACTAACTTTCATTTATACAGACAGATTAAATAGATATTTAGACATTATTACTTACAGAGTAAACAAACAAGAATGTTATTATTATAGTTACAATATTTAAGAGATTAATTACTATTTACACAAGGAATAGAGAACTAGCTTGACAATTAAAACAAATGACACATAATGATGGCTGTATTTAAAAAAAGTAAGAATCGTGGACTTTGACTCTTTTAAAAATTAAATACTGATTGTTATTAAGTACAATAATGACTGCGTCAAAAAGCCCCGGACTAGCTGAGTAGAACGCTGCGCAGTAACTGGTTTCCGTGTAGAAAAGTATTGCTCAGCTATCTGTTACTAAAAAAGCTTTATTTAGTAATTTTTCGTTAATTTCTTTTAAATTAATTTAGTCATTTTTATTTAGGAGGCGTTTAAGGCGCGGGCTATATACTAAGCGCTAATCGTTATCTAAGCTGCCTTGACATAACGAAGAGAAACTAATTCATTAAATTTATACCCTAATAAAACAACTCAAATTATATTAATTAATCACATCAAAAACTATTCTAAATAAACAACCAAATGTAAAAATTAAAATATCTCTTGAACTCAAAAATTCTTAAACTACTTATAACTATGAAAATGTTTTATAATTATATTAACAACAGAGTATTGCCAGATGTTTTCAAAAACATTTAAAAAGTTAATATACAATATGTCTAGTCAAAGGACTTATGATGGCTAAAGGTTCTAGAAGCCATTTAAGTTATTAATAATTCAAATAGTGAATATACATACACATTAATAAAATGTATAATATAAATAAATAAAAAATTAACCAATGAGTGGAAATATTTTGTAATTATGTTTAAAACCACGAACACACTGTATAATATAAAGACATTAGCATTGACGACATCCATACTCAATACTTGTGGTCGAGCATTAAAGACTAAACAAAGTCTTATGTGAATGCTGTCAGCTGTCACTTTCCTATTTTGCTTTTTATAATTTGTGAAGTCAATCTCAGGCAAATTTTAACCCCCTTATTCATTCATAATAATACTTAAGTGAAGTTTATAGGTTTGTTAAAAAAAAATAGCGTTTTTCATAATTTGTATTAACTCTGACATCATTTCACACCAAATAGTTACCGACTTTCTTCTCACATTATGATGGTATTTTACTTATCACTATAAAACGAACAAAGCTCTATTTATGTATTTTGGTTTTTTTTACTGCATACGTCTCATTTGGATTTTCGTGTCGGTTTATTTATTTATTTTGATGATACCATAATAATAGCCCAAGCGGCAGTATCGTTAAATATTTTTCATCAGACACGTTTGTACGTATATTTTATATAGCCGTTGGAGTTTTATTTGTAAACGGACTATAAAAAATATATTTGCATAGTTGAAAAAAATATATAAATCAAAACACCATTTACTATTCATTAATTAGCTAAATACCTGAGAATATTTACATGGGTGAATGTGGTTATTAAGTTTGAAAATATCCTGGCAAAACTACTATTATAGTGTAACATGGTTCAAATGGTTACGCAACCAGAACCGTACAACATCAAAAGTTTCAACTACCCCACAGAACAAACGAAGAATTTTGACATAAATGCAGTATATTTAGCTTACATAATTTACAGCTTTCCAAAATTGTATTTGCATTGAAAGTTTAAAATATGTATAATGGCCCAAATATTCAAATTGGCGTCTTCGCTTGTCATAGTTCAACAGTACGATAGGTAAACTGCGGTATTACCACTCTAAAGATTCGAATATACAAACACAAAAGTGATATAACTATACTCTTATTTTTAATTACTTGAACTAAAATGACAGCTGCGAGCGACTTGTTTTTTTATATTGCAAAGTTGGAACAATTCTAACTATGAGTTGAATCCTATCGAAATTCTGTAAGATTCAACTTACAATAATGAGTTGCTGATTCAACTCGCACATCTCAGTCATGAATCAAAAAAAGGTCGATCGTAGCTGTCATTTTAGTCCATTTAATTAAAAAAATAGTATCATCAAATTAACCGAGTACTTCAGTATGACGAAATAATACTTAAAAGTAAATAAACAATAATAGCAAACGACTTCTAATCATATTAGCAATGAATAGGTTTAAAGAAAATAATTATAATTAATAATCCTTGATTTTTAAAAAAACAACTCCTTCGATACAAAATATTACATTGCAGTCAAAAAAGTCAGGGCGCCTAAAGTGGTCAATTTCGCAGATTCGTATTACGAATATCACAAATCTCAAAATAAACAGAAGTTTATGCTGTCTTATACGCACCAGTATAGAACGAGCAAAACATAAATGCGTCTTTGAAGTTCGTACGCGTCATTGCGCAGCACAGTTAAAAGGTTCACAGAGCTGAGAGCGTTGCTGAGTGCTGTTGCGTTCTCGCTCTACCGCTATCCGAACTCGCATGTCATCTCTTTCGCGCAACACATCTTAGTTGTAATCGTCACATTTAACTAGACGTGCGCTAACTCACTGTACTAACGTTACTCGAAACGTATATAAGTTTTGCGCGTACCTTATATCTGGACACGTATCCAATTCACTAAACGATACTCCAAAAACAGCCGCTTTGGGCTCGTTGGTGGGTCAGAATGGCAGATTTATATTAGGAATATGTGTTATAAAGTGTTAAAGTAACAGGTAACCTATCCAACAATATGTGTCTATCAGTACGTCAGACTACACATGTCATATTCATAATACAAGTCTTCAACTGGCCACAGCTGCAGGACAAATCAAGTGTCAATTAATATTGCGGATATATAGATGCAAGGCAACTTAATTTTTAAGCCTACCTACTTTCGGCCTACAAGTAAAATTATAGAAGGAAAGTAATTACAATTTGATATACATAAAAATTTGAAGATAACATTTCGTCTTTCTGGAACACTCGCTCTTTCTGGAACACTGCTCGACTAGATGGCACTGTCTTGTAAATCCATCATGTCGGTTCCTGTTTATGTAATTATTTTACATCCATTTTTAACGTACCCATATTACGAGACCCATTTTTTTACAATTCTATCCCCCACCCCCACTTAAAACCACCTGTAAATGCTAAGAAACCAGAAATACTTTTTACGTAGTTATTCATAAATATGGGTTTAAATCATTTGGGGGACACCCCCCCCCCCCTTACTCACCCCTGTGACCAAGCGAGTCATTTTGAAGACCGGCAGGACCCCCTCCCCTAAACGGGTCATTTAGTATGGGTACGTTCCCTTCACATCACGTGCATTTTTGAGTATGTACACGTATTGAAATCCAATGAAGATTCCGGTACAAACTTACTTGTATGTGAGTTATTAAACAAGGTTATATAAGGTGCTGAAAATAATGTATGGAAATTATTGCAAAATATTTACTGTGACCACAGCGCTCTATAGTCGCAGCAGTGTCCCTTTGTATCATCTTAAAGGAAATGCAGCCATCAGGCCCAAAAATATAAAGCTTTTTGAGATGTTATATCACTAATCTCAAATGAGAGGTGGTAAATTTTTGGCTCTCACTAAATGACTGTGAGATTTCGATCTGTTCATATTGTTAGGTGTTTTCACATTAATACTAGACGGGGTTTTTTCCCTGTTGAAGCAAAGCTTGGGGGTTAAAGGCGTCCTGGGGGTAGCGAAACCACCATTGTTAACCGCGGATCTTGTTAATCTTGTTGGTGTACATAATAAATTGGATTTTACGTTAGCTAGATGGTGAACGTTTTCCTTCTCCACTTTGGGGGTAAATTGGTTCCTGATTTTCGGAGTTTTTTTTTGGGCTGGCGGCGTGTCGCTTTCGTCTAGTGGTTGAATATTTATCTTTGGGAGAACATAAGGTTCCGGGGCCTTAGTTGCCAGTGAGCTGCGACTGATTTTCTTCTCATTTATGCCATCCTGAAACACATAAAATTGTAAGTCTCTAGTATATGAAATGCTTTTCAACTTGCTTCTACTGTAAAATATTTTTTTTTGCAAGATAATCATTCGAAATGAATACAAGGAAAATATGTAATTCAGTGTATCAAATGATAGAGCTTAGCTAACGAAAATCATTTTACCAAAACATTGTCGTTATTACTATCATTTTTGTTGATTTGGTGAAATTGTGTTTCAGCATTTAGGAGTTTAATATGAATAAAGCCATAAAGAGTGAAGTATGGATGTTACTGTTCTGCATGATTTCTATATTCCAGAAAAAGCAACAGCACAAAGATACTGAATTCTAAGAAAAACAAGATTTAAGATTTATAAATAAATCTATGGTTTGGGTTTAAAACCAATTTTCTTTTTGTAATAAATGGAAAGATCATACATAAATTTTAAACAAACGTTTTTTGGTATAATTAAAAAGTTATGTCAAATAAAAAAACATTTTTGAAGCCAGTACCGAAAATACGCAGACAGTTCCCGAACCCAAGCGCGCGTGTGACGTCATTATGATAATTTCTACTAATTGTAGAGTCCGTACTACAATAAAAGTCTCACTTACGAAAAATAAAAAACTAAAGGTGGCGGCTCCGCTTATTGATAGAATTTTGATCGTAAAGTAGCCAGAAAATAAATTTACAATTTTAATTATGGAATATTTTGTATTTATTATTCGGTAGTTACCTATATCGATTTACGGATTACATTAGCATATAATTACTCTGGCAAGAGTAAGTATGGCGATTGCAGCGCCGTCTGTGTGACTATTTGTTGGCGCGGACTCTAGCTTCATAGCAGCTAAGTCGACCCATTAAATTAAGCCCATTACCCATAACCCAAATGTTACTTACGAAGCTTGAGCTTGACTAAGTTTATTAAAAAATAATATCTTACTTTAAAATCTGTATAGGTCGTGAGCATAGTGGTTTCCATCAGCGGATCCTTGATAGCGTCGGGATCGTCCTGCGATCCCGTGGATTGAGTCTTGTTGGTAGACCTGCGGCCGTGGCTGCGACGTTTCCCCTGCGACTGGACACGAAACTAAGATATTGTAATAGCTCATAGTTGGCTATTTCACACATTTGACAATAAATTGTAATGCCTCCTATACATTATGCCCATAACTGACTGATAACTGTCACGGCTCCCGTGTCTTTGCAAGGATGTATTAGGCTGCACGCACGGATGGATGACTTTCACATCATCTGGCGGAAGAAAACAGCTTTCCTACTGAGCAGAGGGCGCAGCAAAAGCATCCTGAACGTAATAACCCATAAACACGATCGTTATTGGTTGTCGGCACTCATGTACAGGACAAATCGGTATTCCCTATAAATTACTTATGTATATTAAAGAAAGAAAAAAACATTCTTCCCGTGCAAACTTCGCTGGGCACTTACTCGAGATAAGCCAACATATAATTGGCCATGAAAAATCACTCCTTCCCGTGCTCATTTCGCTGGGCATTTATTTGAGATAAGCCAACATATAAATGGCAATGAAAAAAAACACTCCCTCCCGTGCCCACTTTGCTGGGCACTTACTTGAGATAAGTCATTGCCCATGGAAAAAATACTCCTTTCACATGTCAATGCCTTTTTATTCCTTTTAAGACCGTAGAGTCTTACCATTTGGCACCGTAGAGTCTTACCTAACCGAGTTTCTTAACATTTGGTTTAACTGTAAGAACATTTTTTGTTCTAGAAATGTTATAGTTCCCATGGGATAAGAAACCATATGAAAGATTGACTAGGAACGACCCAGATGGATCGATAAATATAATACAATATTTACCGTTCGCTTATATTTCAATGTGCTGCCATTGACCGTCATTTTGGGCGTCTTCTTCCCTTCGCCGCCGTAGTCCAGCTTTCTTTTGGCGTTCTCTGTTTTGCCCTCAGCAACTACTCTCGCTGCTAGGCGACCACTTATACGCCTGCAATGTACGTAGTTCAACATAAAGACAATATAGGGCATAGTATAGCAGAGAAGTGGAAGATATCCTTAAATATAAATCTGTCTATATAACATAATGGTAATACACACAATGGCACAATTAACGGAACAGAAATATATATTAGTAAGTTGTACTTATATTAATAAAAATATATAATATAAGTTAATAAAAAAACAATTATACAAAAGATAACTCTTTTTCGGATTTCATGTAAACTTAGGGAAAGTCGAAAAAAAATTACATTAAAAACCATACATAACTGTAAATAAATGAAGGTTTACTTAATCACATATTTCCATCCCTTGCTCTAGCTACAACTTTCATCAGTCGTGGCATGCTGCTCAAATGAGAGCTAAATAATAAAAAAAATATAACCAGCCAGTTATTTTGGGTGCGGTATAGTTATAGGGCGCAATTTGAGATATAAAATGAATTTTGGATAGTTATAAAAAAAATACTACGAAGGCTAAGGCAATCGGCCTTAGCCTGTAACCTATATTAAAAAAGTGCGGAACTGTTCATAATAAGTCAATGCGCCTTATAACGATACACCCAGTATTTTGAAAAATTTTGTATTATTTTTTTGAATTTTTGAGGTTTTTACTAGCGGTGTATGTGTAATCAAGCTGTTGGGCTTATAGTTTGTACAATGAATTTAAAAATTAGGAAAAAACATCAATCCCTATTAATATTATAAATGCGAAAGTAACTCTGTCTGTCGGTCTGTCTGTTCCGTTTTCACGTAAAAACTACTGGACTGATTTGGCTGAAACTCAGTATATAGTATATGTTTTCAATACCGAGAATGAACATAGGATACTTTTTAACCCGAAAAGTAGGATAGTTTCCGGGAAAAAACATATTTGTCTTTCTGTTTGTTATGCTTTTACGGAAGAACTAATGGGCCGATTTGGCTGAAATTCGGATGGACAAGGGATAATTTTCATTTTGGCCTTTTTGGTAATTTTGGCCTATTTGGTCATTTTGGCCTTTTCGGTCATTTTGGCCTATTTGGTCATTTTTCCTATTTGGTAATTTTGGCCTTTTTGGTCATTTTGGCCTATTTGGTCATTTTGGCCTTTTTGGTAATCTTGGCCTCTTTGGTCATTTTGACCATTTTGATTATTCGGGGGCTTTTTTTAACTATTCCAAGCGGACGAAGTCCGAAGACTATACAGAACCTAGTATCCTAATAAAGCTTGATTTTTAACTAATTTAGTCTAAAAAAAAATATTTGAAATAATAAAAAAAGCAAAGAAAAAGAAATAAATTAATGTAAATAAAAAATATTAATTTTAAATACCTACCTGCGCATAAGAAATAAAAGTAAGTTATTATGATTCACTAAATCGCAACAACTCCGTAACACCCGGAGGACATTCATACCTCTACATGTGAATGAAAGTATACTAGCTGAAATAACTAAACAATGAACCTGAATCCAAATGTCAGGTTGTTATGAAACCAAATCATAATTCTATTAATACGAAACTAATCTTTATTACTTACAATACAACTACATTGATATATTAAACAATTCATTTTAATGATAGTCATTCGATAATAGCAAATTATTCTATTATAGTCCACTGCGAACCAAAATTATGAGACGCCAACGTTAATTGTCCACACAATGTTTTAACAACGTTGATATTGCATAAGAACAATATTACGTTATAGCAATATTTTTCATTCCCTCTACTTACGCAACGTTAGAGCCTTTTCAGACTAGCGTTTTATACGAGCGTATAAGCTCGTTATTTCGAAATGTATTATTTACGAGTTGCGAGACTCGTATTAAAATGCCGTTGGAGCTATTATATTAAAGCTATACAAACACGTATAACACAGGTACAAATATAACCGAACACAAAAAATCCAAACGTAATGCAGAAGGTCGTAATTCAATAAAACGCGCAAAGTCCGTCACTATTAGATTCCCGATTGTAGCAGGTCTCGTTTTGATCGTGGTTCTCGCTCGCCTCCCTCAATCAGGCTATTGTTTTAAACTGCACAAACACAATGTGCCCGCCTGGCAACGTGGACCGAATATACGGATTTTGAAGTGATAACTTCTATGGGAGGGTAAACCGCTTCGTTACGTCATGCGTTACGGCGCCAGTCTGACTGGCTTCCCTTTCTCTCACGTAAATTATCACTTGGCGTCGCCAGACGCATACGTTATTTTTAAGTATTTTTATTCTATTTATTCTACAATATTATTGTGAAAAGCATGGGGTGCGTTCATAATAAAATATATTCATAATCACTATTTAAAACGCGAAACGAAACGTGCGTGTAAGGCGCTCATGCCGAAACGACCGTATATTTGCACAAAAAAACGCTAGTTTGAAAGCGCTCTTAATGTGTCGATTATAATAATTTAAATTTGATTACCACATTTGTGTTGTTAAAACGAGACTTGCCTTAATAAATCACGCAATGGGTGCACTTACACATGGTTTACTTCACAAGCGTGCACTGAAATAGTAAACGGAATGAAAAATAACAGAAAAACTAATACTTATTACGAAAAATGAAGATGAAATGTTGAAGACAGCATAATTAGTACTGTACTGTGTTTATTTTAATATTTTGTAATGCCTTAAAAACGTCTTACGTCTAAAAGAAACAATGTTATTATTTTCTCTATTTTTTACTATATTATACTAAATAGTTTCATTCCCAGATATTACAGGAATTTTTGCTTCATTTTACGATTCCGGTGCCTAAAGATAACCCTTTTTTGCAGGAGTTCAGCAGACAAGCTCTCGGCCCATTTGATGGAAAGCGGTTACCATCGCCTATGGACATTTGCAACAACTAATACCTTATCATCTCACTTAGCATTTTGAATGGAAAATATAATTATTTTGCAATTGTTTATAATTTTGCGTAAAATTGCAATGTATAATTAACATCGGGATTCATAAATGGTCGATATCGCCTCCCTGCGGTCTAAATCGGTTTCCTAGGGATCGACATAAACGAAAACTGATTTTGGGAGTCGACGAGGTCTAAAACTCGACCTCTATTAATTACACTCAAGTTCTTATTCGAAACTTTCATGATACTGTATAAGTTGTGTTACGTGTACAAATGTGTTTTTTTTTAAACCGATAAGAATAATAATAATTTTAACCGATAGTAAAGCAAATTAACAGTTGGAAAGGTATAGGACCGGCCATAAGTCTTAATACACGTATTAAATTTTATGCATGAATCCTCTAAACGCGAGTCCGACTCATAAACGTTCACTAGTTTCAATAGATATAATCGGTTTCCTTATATAGTGTCCATTAATAATTTATAGGTGGACAAACAACGATTTTACAATTCTATTAATTTCACACAAATCTATAGTAAATTGCATTAAATTTGAAGTTCAATTTCAACAACAAAGTAATTAAAACTCTAGATACATTTAACACGTTACAGTTTCTTTGTTTGTTCTAAAGAACTCATTTAGAGAGAGAGGCATAAAATATTAACAAGCGAAGCGAATCATAGTGTTGTGGCATATTAGACAAGATGAATATACACAATAAATAGATTATACCATAATCAAATAAAACAATTTCATTATAATGGAAACTATACCATCGAGGCCAAGTAATTGGCATAAACCAATGAGGAACACGTGACAAAAAAAATGATAAACTAGAAGACTGATAGGTACAAACTTAAACGTAGGCCAAAAAAGAGATGGATAGATTGCGTAAAGTATGATATGTTAATTTGTGGCGTGACAACGAACGTATGCCAGAATAGAGTATGGAAAGTGAGGTGATAGTGAATGAGGTTTTCTGCAAAAAATTCAAAGTGTGAGGGTTTCTTAATGTTTTGAATAAATCACTAGGACGCCAAACATTGAGGATGGGGGGATATACCAACAATTGTGAGAAAGTGGAAAAAAATAATAGAGATTAAGCATAATAATAATATGAGCGCAAGTGCCTGCCACTGACCTCACACAGTATAAAAAGTCGAGAAGATAAAGAACTTTCGAGAGAATAGAATATTCTTTATTGCACACAAGACAGCAATACGCATCAGGATTAACAATATTTCAACTGTACAACAGTCGGCCTTATCGGTAATAGCGATTATATCCAGATAAACTTCTGGAGATAATTTTACATATCTAATAGTGGATCGGTATTGACTTGTCCAGACACAAACGAGATTTAACGTAACGATAGTGATAATAGTGACATAACAGAATATTACCTTATCTTTGTACGAGGTAGCAAAGTTGTGTATTGCCAATCCTATACAGTTGCAACAATCAAGATTACAGTTTTAAGTTTGCAGAAAATAGTATGCAAAGAAGAGCAACGTTTGCGCATCGGCATAATTGGACTTATTCTAACATATAAAAGCACGTAATTGCCGAGTTTTTACAAAACAATTAAATCATTAACATGCTTTGTTTTTGCATAATAAAAGATTCACGACTGCCATTAAAGGCTGGCCAGTATTGGCAACAAAATGACGGGTTATTTAAATTGAAACTATTATATATACTATATTGATTAGCTAGTTCATCTAGTGGGTAAACTATCAAAACAACCAAAACTACCCAAACGACCAAAATAAACAAAATGAAGAAAATGGCAAATCACAAATAAAAGACCTACACTATTTTCTGAGTTAACCTTTAAATAAATCTATCCCAAAATCTATCCTATAATCCGGGATTAAAACTATCCCCGTGCACCCTCGGTATAAAACTTACATATATACAGAATTTCAGCCAAATCGGTTCATTAGTTTTTTTTTTTTTAAAAGCATAACAAACACAAAGACAAATATATTTTTATCCCGGAAACTATCCCATTTTTGGGGATAAAAAGTATCTTAGGTTCATCCTCGGCATCGCCAATAACTGAGTTTCAGCCAAATCGGTCCACTAGTTTTTCCGTAAAACGGAACAGACAGACAGTTCTTTTACCACCGCACCGCTCGCCAGCGACGGGATGTTCACCCACCCACATTTCCTTGAGCTCCCACGCTCAACTACGCAACGGTTCTCTAGAACATTTATTACGCGTACAACAATGATCTGGAGAGAACTTCCCGCCGCGGTTTTCCCTTTGCGCTATGACATGGGGTTCTTGAAGAAGGGCGTTATAAAATTTCTTAGAGGTCGGCAACGCGTTGGCGACACCCCTGGTGTTGCAAACGTCCATAGGCGACGGTAACCACTTTTCATCAGGTGGGCCGTCTGCCTGCTTAAGGCAATAAAAAAAAAGTTACTTTCGCATTTATAATATTAAAATAACAGAGATTAGTAATGGTATAGCACCAAATTAGAGTTTGTAATTATATTTTAATCTTACTATAAGTGAGCTGCAAAGTCCTCGTGAAATATAAAGTTCTTTAATCCTAATTGTTACAATAACTTGATCAATTTCTAGCTTAAGACGGTTGTTAAGTAACATTCACACTTGTTTTTTATTTTGGTACCAAATAGTTCGTTCAACAAAGAAAGAAGTTCAATTATCGTTACTTTAATTTAATGAGCGCTATTTTCTGACTGTGATTGTACTAATAAATATTGATACCTGAAGGCCTAAAGCAGCCGCTTTTGGAGAATCGATTAGTGAAATTGATACGTATCTAAATATACTGATAATTGTAGAACATCATAAAGTTCCACTTTATTCTGGCACTAGTCACATTGTAATGCGAATACATTTTACAGTCAAGTCTTATACATAATCTCACTTTTTTGGTGATAATCGTAACATTTATGATCGTCAGTCGTCAGGTACCATTTACGCAATAAATGTTTAAAGCATTCAATGAATATGATACAATAACAATAAATACAATTTATTTTCTCAATTTACGGCAATACATTGAAGCGGATACGGAGCTCGTGTAAAACATGTCACGTGTGCAGTTTATAGAGAAAGTCTGGTCTGATAATTATCTTACATCGTGTGTTTATGATTGTTACACACTCATTATTATTATGGTTTCCGTTTGAACTACGTGCAATACTTGATAATTAATTTTAGGGTACCGTAGCCACTTTGGCTGAAGCAGACTTATAAGGTCTTGTTTATATATTTCTCTCGAACATTTTCTATATATAATTGTAATCCACGTATATAGTAACTCATCACTATATCTCAGGAACTAAATATAATAACTATAGACTTGTTTGGACCTTCCCTTCGCCAAGTAGAGGTCAGCTAAGAACGGATTTTACGGCACGCGAAGCGGGTGGGTACAGCTAGTTGGGTATAAAATATACGAATGATGGCCTAAGTAAGGAATGGAAATAAAAAATATTTTTAATAGAAATGTCGGTATCATTAGACGGGACTTCAAAAATCATAACGATGATTCTTAGTGAATTTTTAAGACAATAAGCGATGAGATAATTATTAACTTCCAAAATCTTCCCCAACATTAATTAATGAAATACTCGGTGAAATCATTTCCATAAACACTATTAAAGAAAACTGATTTGAATAAGAACTGTTGAGTATTTTTCAATTTAACGCTTTTTAGGGTTCCATAGCTAAATAATAAAATTGAAATTTTCACCCTTCACTGTGGTATGTGGGTCATACATGGCCTATTTGGTTTATTTAAGAGCACTAATATCGTATCTAGTTTGTAAGAACCAAGTTATTAATTGACGGAGAACAATAAAAAGTTTTCAATCTTTCCACATAAGGCTTTTGGCCCCTGACAACATCGTCACCCACAAGATTCACAATATTCCCATGAAAAATGACAAAATAAAAAAAGGATGTTATGAAAAATAAATAATGCAAGTCTCACCTCTTAATAGTGGAGATGGCAGATCTTTTAAGTGCGGAGATATTGTTGGAGACAGCTGCGGCCGCTTTGGTGGCGCTACCGGTGATCAGTTGGCGCTTCGAAGGAGGCCTGCATGTCAAAACACCTGCTTAACTTACTGCACGAGTTTTTGAACGCAACTTGACAAGTAATTGTGATTAATAAGAATTAGAAACCTATTAGCATGTCAGTTCTTTGTAGATGTGGATAATTAAATCCCCCAGCTCAAGGAGTGCCTCTCACAGAGAGGAGTTAGCCCACGAAGCTGGTTCTTGTAGCCCTGGCATATAAAGACGGAAAGAACGCCAGGATGTTTAGTGGGTATTCTAGCAAGTCAGTAGGCAAGTCCCACACTATCCCACTATGTCCCCGAGCCACTGCTCGGCGTGGATCCACACAGGGGTCCTTTTACTTTTTATATTTAGGTTTATGGCTTGGCAGCTAGACCTTCCAGCCAGATCTTAAATAATAATATTTATTATATTATTTTATTCAACCTATGTATAGCTTAGCTGAACTGTAGGTTATCAATTGAGGACATTCAACGGAGTTCTTATGACAACTCGAAAGGCCACATTTGACTATACAGTTCACATTTCTCATGAAAACACATAATTAATACTCAAAAACCGTACTGTTCAGTTTAGGGTAATTTTACACATTTTTAGAAAATAAAACTGCACAGTACAGCGTCTCCTTTCAGTTTACACCAAAAACGCCGATTCACCTCTTCAAAAAATGGTGGACAAATAAGGCCCTTATCCCACGATTTTATTGGTAAGCGACTCGACATTCGTACGCGAATCCTACTCATGGCTAGTCAGGTGCCGCCATCTAATTTACAATCAACAACGCATTTGCACTCTACTATGAATGTTGCTCTTACGCTACGGGAGTCTCATACGTGTCGCATAAAATGACTTCCGAACAAATAGTAAATATCGCTAAGGGTCGATAAAAGTTATCAGTGGAATAAATTATAACCTGATTAATTTCAAAAGTGAAACAATTCAATTGTCTCATTCACTCCATTTATTCAGGCAACTGTAATCTTAACTTTCCCATGTTTTATTCTATCTGGTGATTAAAAAGCAACTGTATCAAATATAAGTGTAATTTTTTAAATATTCTATAAAGATATCATCATGTCAAGCAGTTCCACTAGCAATGGCGAATTCTAACTCTAAACTAAATTTTTTTATATTTCTGCAAATGCATGTATGTTACATCTAAAGTTTACAATGCAAGAAAAACGTGATATAGCACTTCACTCATAAACTCACTTCAGAAATATAATAATAAGGTAAATTTACATAAGTCGGTTTTCAGTCCGGTAGTATCGTGTGCAGCAACTGAATCAATACAGTAGCATAAAAGTAGGTAGCTGACGGTTCTCATCCTAGTCGCGTAGCTTGTGAAATGCCCCGAGAGAAGAGGCCCTAAGATTTATGTACCAAAAAAATATATTTTATACATTATTTTTAAAAATTATTTAGGGACCCATATCAGAAACACCTATTATAACCTTGTACGTAAGCGATGATAATCATATTCCATTAACCCACCTATATGCACTTTGCCCTGGCCGTATTTCAAATATAAAAAAGTTATAAAAATTCAAATGATAATTTATTAAAATAACTAGTCTTAATAAAACTACGTTTTAACGGTTAAAGCGAAGTAATTTGGGTGCGGTTTTAACCAATTTTAGTCTATACTAATAATATTATAAAGAGGTAAAGTTTGTGATGTTGTAGGGGGTAATCTCTGGATCTACTAAACCGATATTTGAAACTCTTTCACCAGTGGAAAGCTACATTATTCCTGAGTGATATAGAGTACATTTCATTGTGATTAATAATAAGTATTTTAGTAGTAGTTTTATTATGTATACTAGTCGCGAAAACTTAGGGAAATATAAATACCTAGTCTTCTCAGCGGTGGCTGCGAGGCCGGCGGCGGTGCGGTTCCTCTTGCCCAGCGGGGAGGTGGCCAACGAGCGGAACGAAGGCGTAGACGGGGTCAGGGCCTGCTTGCGGGCGGACAGCTTGTTCTGACGCTCCTGAATATTACGCTATATTACATGTCTGTGAAGTCATGGTAGTGTAATGGCTAGCGCACGCGTCTCAAAGGGCACCAGTTCGAATCCTGGCTGGAATGCATGCACCACTTACGCAGTTTTCTGCCTAAACCAGGGGTCGGCACCCTGCGGCTCGCAAGCCAAGTGGCTCTTTAGTTATATACATCGCGGGCTTCCTAGCAAATGGGCGTACAGACAAAAGAGCAGTTTTACACAATGGACAAAATTGTGAATAAAACAAAAGTAATTGATCGTATAAGGCTGAAATCCGGAATACCCTTCTTCTTAGGTACACTTGCATACTGGTGAAACCTCCTAGTTTATAATATGCATATTTTTTGTAAACAAAAAATTGCGTTTTTGCGTATTATTATTATTATGAAGCTCTTGATATGTAAAAAAAGACATGACTTTCATTGAATTTGTTTGCCTAATTGTTTGTTATTGAAGCACAAGTTAGTCTTGTAACTTAATAAGTTAATTGTTTTAATTTTTTTATTTAATAATAAGTAATTATGTATCTAATAATGTCACATAAATATTATCTTTTTGTTGTGAAAAACACTACTTATATATAAATAAATAGATTTTTGTTTGTTATTATGAAACACTTAATTTATGCAAGTAATATTTATTGTAGGCAAGAAAAAAATTGTGGCTCTTTAAAAACTGAAATTTCGTAAATTGTATTTTTGACTCTTCCGACTCAAAAGGTTGTCGACCTCTGGCCTAAACGTTAAAGAACACAATGAATTTTTTTTTCTTGTCTGTTTGTTTGGGATTCACGTTAAAACTACTGAGTCAATTTCGTTGCGGTCATCGCTGATCGACAGCAAATTCTGAGAGTTATTGCTGCGCTAATTTTTCTGGGGATGATTTAAAATGGCCAGATTAAAAAAAAGTTCAATTCTAATGTGATTTTTTCACTGATCGATAGCAAATTTTATGTAATAAAATGTGTGTTACTTTTTATCCGGGGAATCCCGCCGGTTTGTAGTTGTTCGGATGCATAAAAATAAGCTTATTCCGGCACTGTTTTCACTAAGACGATGCCTTACATTCTTTTTTAAATTGTGTCCGGGGTACCCCGCGGGAATTTAAAGTACAACCGTGTAGGAACTCGTGGGTATAATTATCCTAGTTATATGTGTCTTTGAACTCAACTGAGATTCTTTTTATCATCTTACAAAAGGTCACCACTGCCCCATAGATTATGTTCGAGTATAGAAACTTATAATGTTAGAAGTTAAGAGTCAAAAGCATATGAATTATTGTTTAAACAATATCTAACTAAAATCCACGATGTTTTAATAAAAAATCATAGCCACACAATACATCAGAGTTAAAAAAACTATAACTTTGTACAGTTTGTGAGGTATCAAAGTTCCGGAACTAGGATCCAACCTGTAAATTGCTGTTGAGTTTAGCAACTTTCGGCTGCAACAGAGTACAAAATACAACAAGAGCTAATGTAAAAAATCTTTTAAAAAGTAAGACCAAAAGATGTTGTTTTAACGACTGTTCTTTTGCATGTCAATAATAATAAAATTTATTATAATGGGTCCACATCTCTATTAGAAATAAATTGTAACTCCCATCATTTGCATGGTTTTCTTGAAATATATAGATTTCTAGCCAATATATTAAGAACAATAATAATGAAAGAATGCACTGAAAAACATGCTGTGTTTGGATGTTTCTTTCTTTCAGCATCTTCTGTGACAGACCACAACCTAACAGACCACGTCCTTAAGACTTCCATGAAACATACACAAATCTCTTCTAAACATAAAAACAAATTTAAGCCTATTATTGTTCAATAATAACATTATAATTTTTATTGCATATGGGCACCCATTTTAATATATGGAAGTTTACAATGGTAATGTTAGTTTTACTATACTTACAGCCTTTCGGGTTTCCCACTCATCTCGCATGAGCTGCAACAATGGTTTCCCTTCAACTGTAAATATGTTGCCAGTCCTGTCTTCATATTCACCAACTAAATCGCGCAGCTGGTCCTCAATTTTTGGCAACTAATTATAATAAATGGTAAAAAAAATATTTAGGGTTAATATTAATCAATTAGTAATTATTTTAAATATTTTGTACTTGGAGAGGTAAATTTCAACAGATAACTAAAATGATGACAACAAAGTAATATCAGGCAATTAACATGATATCAAATTGCTGGACTAGTGCTGGTGTGCACCGACATATAACCGACGGTTACAATAAGATAATCACTGTTTATGCATATATTTTAAGGCTGGTGTGCACCGACTTAACCGATGGTTAAAATAAAATAATCGTCAAAAATGTATGGAAAAAAATTATTATTTTTGATTAACCATCGGTTAAAAGTCGGTGCACACCAGCCTAGGTGATTCAATCCAATATTTATGAAATTTTAGAAATGGGGAGACCTGTTTTAGGAGAATAGATTGTATACCCAACCATGCTTGTCCAAGGTTCGTGTTAGACGTAGGCATCTTTATGCAGGTTCTTCCCAATGTGGGATGATACATTCACGAGTGTCTTAATTAAAAAAACTAATGATGATGGTGTACAGCAGACAGGCGTCTGCCTGTAACCTGGTAATCGTTTTTATCGCTAATTC
Source organism: Dendrolimus pini (assembly GCA_949752895.1). Taxonomy (NCBI): domain Eukaryota; kingdom Metazoa; phylum Arthropoda; class Insecta; order Lepidoptera; family Lasiocampidae; genus Dendrolimus; species Dendrolimus pini. The sequence continues at coordinate 14,970,313 of OX457135.1, forward strand.
ACAGCCGGGTGATAGGGTATATGCCGCCATAACAACCTTGAGTTGTGTTTCAGTGTGTTGCATTAGTGGCCAGACTCCAGGCACCCTTTAGAGAGTGGTAGCTCATTAGCAGCAAGCACCTTTCGTGTGAACAAAACGAAAGTTATGGTATTAGAAAGAGATGAAAATATGTCAATTTGTAATATACACATAGGAAGCCAAAAGTTAAAGTCAAAGAATTTGTTTATCTAGGGTGCATGTTTACTAGGGACGGAAAGCATGAAAGTGACATCGAAAGAAGAGTCATTGCAGGTAATAAGGTGAATGGAGCGACTCTTTTATGAAAAGCCAAAAAGTGTCTGTAAAGGCACGTTTGGCTGTCCATCAAGGGGTGTTGGTGCCAACACTAATGTACGGCAGTGAAAGTTGGGTGTGGCAGAAGAAGCATGAAAGTAGAATAAATGCAGTTGAAATGAGAGCTTTGAGAAGTATGTGAGCTAAGCAAGAATGATATGATATGGAATAGTGTAATAAAGGAATGTTGTGCATTGAAAGAAGATGTAATAACAAGAGTTGAAAAAGGATGTTAAGGTGGTTTGGGCATGTAGAGAGGATGGCTGAAAATAGGATCACAAAACAAGTGTATGACAGTATTGTGAATGGTAGAGTTGGTAACGGTAGACCACGACGTATACACCATGATCAAATAACAGAAGTGTTAAAACAAGGTAAAAAGCATATCAAATAAACGTGCATGTATGAAGAGGTTAATGAAAGTAGATGAAGCGAAAGTTGTTTGTTAGGATCGTCGCAAATGGAGATCTATAGTCTCTGCCTACCCCCATGGGAAAACGGCTTATATTATGTATGTATGTATGTACCTTTCGTGTTATAAATATCCATTGGCGATGAAAACGACTTTCCATCAGGTGGGTCATCTGCTGTCTGCTGAAATCATGCAAAAAATAAAGAAAACTGTCTCACATTGCTGGCGATGGCCCTCCTCTCCTTCTCCTCCTTGAGCAGCTGCCCGCCGCGGTTGTGGTAGCGGCCGGGCTCGGTGGCGCGCGCCTCCAGCTCGGTCATCTTCAGCCACAGGTTCTTGCGGGTGAGCACCAGCTCATATATTTGCCTGGCAATAGGGATGATCAGTCAAATCAACTACTTCTTAAGTTTTTATTATAACTAGCTGTCCCGGCAGACGTCGTCCTGCCCGGAAGGGCTTCAATCGATATGCTAACAGCAGCGCCACCTACCGGGTCCAATTGTGAACCAAGTCAGAAACCTTCTCTGGCTCTCGCAAAACAACTTTGCTAGACATCATTACATGATCAAATGTATAGTTTACGATTCTATAAATTACAAACAAACATTCATTTCTATATATAAGAACAAGAAAACGCCACTTTCTTCTAGATTTCATTTTGAGTATAGCAAACTATGACGTCAAACTTTAATGAGACCAAAAGCGTATTTACCTGCCCACTTGCTTCACTATTTTCATGCCCATTAGCGTCAAATTGGGCACAATGTAATCGAAGGACAAGGAAGATGGCTCTGCCGATGACCATGATGGTTTTATAATATATATTTTCTTTATTACGAAGCCAGGCAGATGGCCCAGTTTGTGGAAAGCAGTTACTGTAGCCTTTAGAGGTTTTAAACATCAGGAATGAAACCAACGTGTTACCAGCCGTTAGGATGGAATAGGGGGATGAACTAGCTCCTGGCCATGGTTCGCACCATGGTCGGCAGTCCCCCCAAATGGGAAGCTGTCTCTTTCTTCCGCTCCCGCCAAAGGAGAAGTACATCGGCGCCGGAAGGCCAGCTTGGACCTTCGGCCGCCGTGAGCTTCTCTTGGAAAAGAGTTCTCACCCGCCGTTGTGCCACCAAGACATAAGACAAGAACGAGAAGTTACAGACTGTCCCATGCAATGAGAGCAGGAAGAAGAAGTAGTTTCCCCGGCAGTGGATGAGGCTGTTGGGCCACCCCTGTCAGGGCCAGCGGACAGGCCTGGGTCATAATACAGTGGCCCTGGCATTAAGGACGCAGAACGGAATACCAAAGGGTTTTAGTAGGTATCTCTAACTGTGGTGTGGCAATAGCATCTTTAGTTCTGCCTAGAGGTGCTTGTGCCACCCCAATCTGGCGAATCACACAACAACGGCTTTTCCCTGGGAAAATGGGTTTTCTCCGCTTAAAAAAAGGGGGAATGAGCTAAAAGGATCAGACAGGATAAATGGGATAGGGGGAGGGATCCATTTGAAAATGTCACTAATCACACGAAACACGTTTACTTCAATGCTAACAGTTTCACTCCAATGTTGTGTAAGAGTTATCACAACAATCGGACAGGCCCCTAAGAGCTATATCAAGATAATGACTCCAGCCATATTACTCTACCATGTTAAGGCTTAACAAAAATGAGAGAAAACTCACTTATGCTCATTGTAAAATTTGTTTAACTTTTCCAAGTAGAGTTCGTGGAGCGTGAGGGTATCCTCGGTGAATATATCCTGATAATAGTGCACGAACTCCTCGCGCTCACGGCTCGAGTACATCACGTTGTCCCACATCAGCTTTATCTTCGTACGCACATTCGCCACAAACACCTAAAGTACAAAATAGACATATTCAATATACTTCTTCCCTTTTTAAAGCTCCGCACATATATTCATGAATCTTGAACTTTTGACTGTTGCCAAATGAGAGAGTTCTTGGGACTGCACAACAAGCATATCTCACTTAACAGTCGAGATTTGCAACAAAAAATGAACAATTCTTCATTAAAAGGGATCAATATCCTAAGATTATTACCTCACTTTTAACTAAAATAAATATTTTATGAAAACAAAACTGAGCAGCAAAACATTACCCATTAAGTTTTCTTCAAAAATTCCCAAGTTTAATGTACAGAGTGAATTTTTCAAGTGGGATTTCAGGGTGAAATCCTAAGCTATATGTTATAACGACAAACTCGTAAAGAAATCTTAGAGCCCATTAGATTTTTTAAATCTTAAAAATTAAAATGACCTTTGTCAAGAATTGAGTCGGCTTATTTTGAAAAAAAAAAACCCAATAAAGTATATACTAATATATAAAGCTGAAAAGTTCGCTTGTTTGCTTGAACGCAGTAATCTCAGTGACTAGTGGTTTGATTTGAAAAATTATTTCAGTGTTACAGCCCTTTTATTGAAGAAGGCTATAAGCTATATATCATCACGCTAAGACCAATAGGAGCGGAGCAACAATGAAGAAAGTTTCAAAATCGAGGGTTTCTTTTTAACTTACTTTTTTTTACTATTCCACGCGAACGAAGTTGCCGGCAGAAGCTAGTAAAGTATATTATTACACCTAATCAAAGTGCGGTTTGTAAAGATTCGTTTTTGGGAAGAAATGTAAATGGTTCCAAAATTGAGTGTTTTTCGCTATTTCATATACTTTAGAATTTGGCACTGAACTTGAAAGTTTCACCTGTATACCATGTATGAAACATGTATGAGTTAAATAAGTGATCATGTACAAGTCAAACTCGCATAATATTAGTGTATGAGAGTGCAACAATATAGTTCACTAATTACCTGTATCTTTTGTCGTTTGATCTGGTCACACCTCTTGATTTCCTCCTTAATGGCGGCCTCTGTCTGTGGTTGGCAGCCGGGATGCGCGTGCAAGAAGTTCTCCCTGTACACTTGATCTTCGTCCAAACAATCCCATAACTTTGCGAGGCGTTCACGAAGCTCCAAAACCTACAGTAAATATAATTTATGTCTGATTTGCAAACATTAGATAAGTTATTCAAAAGATAAATACAAAAAATGATGTTTAATAATTAATGAAAAATCAAACCTTACATAAATAAACATTCCCCCTGCTCTACTTACACAATTTATGGTTACACTAAAATTTCATTTAAAACTATAGAAAAAATTTACAGTTTTGTAACCATCTTTGCCAAAACAAGTTTATATCCCAGTGACTTTTATCTAAATCACTGGGTCTATTTTGATGAAATTGATTAGGAACATGTAATCTACACTGTTCTGAAATACCAAAAATAAATTAAGGATATCTGCCGTATAATATGTTAGTTAGAGGATAAACAATCTTATACAAATATCCTTTATTTTGAAAAATCATAAGGTCTTTTGCCTGTAAAATTTTTGAACTACTGTAAAAAATTCTACATAAAAATTTAAAAATGATGAAGCTTAAAAACTACCTTTAAATTAAAACTGTAATGTAATATTGATTGTAATATTGTATATGATATTTATGTGAATTAAAAGCTTAAAGCTGTTAAAAGCTTTTTATGGTTAAGTCTAATAACAAATATAGTGATGTTCTTCAATCTACTAGCACTGGGGCCTAATTCTGCTATTACTGTCTCTTCAAAATTGCCGGGCATTATTGTCTCAATCATATGTTTGCCTGATTTCGGTATTCTGTTAACTATAATGGCGTGCCCATGGCACATTGTCTATCTTTATAAGTGAAAACTTATGATTTTTTTTGATAGCTTTTCATAATTTGAATTGATAGTTTTAAAGAACTCCACTTTGAATATCTTCGCAACACCAAGATATTGAAATAGAATAGGGCCACTGTTCATTGCCTAGACACACTAGCAGTTATGGATTTACACCAGGGGCACTAGGGTCTAATGCCCAGGACGGCCTAATTTAGAGTGTCAGCTAAAATAAATTTAAGTAAGTGGATTCCAAGCAAATCTTAAAGATTAGAGTTCTTATTGGATACTTACGTTTTGAAGTCCAGTTACAGTGCATAAGATAATAGAGCGGTATTTTTCACGTAGCCCCAGGGCGGCACTTACGGTAAATCTAGCCCTGCACACTAGGGCGATTTTTACCCAATAACACAAGTACAAGTTCGGGTGTGGTTTACATATATGTCCCCGGAATCATAAGTAATGAGGGGGAAGGGGGGGGGGGGGGGGAGGAAAACTTACCCCTTCTGCAACTCCCATGTGGCGGAAATGTATAGTTCCTGAGTTATTAATGTTTTTGTCAATCTAACCTTACATCTGTTTTTCACTAATATATAAAATAAATAGTGAATGGTTACCAGTCGGTTCTGGCACTCGCCGGCCGCTGCCGCGGCACGATCGCTTCGCTCGCTCGGCTCGTGCGCTTTGGTCTACACAAAACCTAACCTAACCAACTGTTTAAAACTCCACATATTTAAATTTTCGGATACATACAGTCTCTAAATCCGTAAAAAAACGTCTCGGCGACAAAATTACCAGATCATTGTTGTGAATTTCAAACTTCGATAATTAATTGAATATGTATTTTTTCCACTCAAAACCAATTTCAGTTGTTATAAATAAGTCTTAAATATATTCCTAAACACATTAACCATTAAAATCATCCAGGAAATCATCCGGGGACATATATGTAAACCCAACCCACAAGTTCTACTCACCCGATTATTAGTTATTTGAAACTTCTCCTGCAGGTCCTGTTGAAGTTTTTTGAGACGGTCCATGTTCATATCAGTGAGTTTGAAATCCACTGACAGAGATGACATGACCATTTGCTCAAATTTATTTTGCGGTTTCACTTGCAGCTTATCTGTATAACAATAAATATTTAAATACCTACACATGATTTCAAAATAAAAGGCAAAATTGTATTGCATGATTTTTATATGTATAATTTCATTTCTAGAATTTTTGTATGTACAATTGCTTGAAAGGTTGTTTCGAAAAGACGCCGAAACAGCTTAAACTATTGAAAATTTTAAGGATTAAAAGAGGCTTTTTAACAATAATTATCTGTATGTTTAATTTCATTTCTTACAGGGCCAAGTCTCGCGCAAAGAGAGTGATTCACATAGGCTAAAATATAAACCATATTACATGGTTTTAGTGTTGTAAGTAGTGAAAAATTAGATCACCTTTTGTAGAATTATAGTCACTGTATCTCTTTATAAAAAGACTATTGAAATTGATGAGGATATCTGAAATTAACCATTGTTGCAGAAGCCGGCACAGTAACTGGTTTTCAACAGAAAACTATGGCATGAAAATCTGTTGCTAACTAAGAATGTTATGGACTACACTTTTATATTGCATATCATAATACTTAATGCATTTTATTCAATAGTAAATGTATGACAAATGATTTTTTGCAATTATATAGTTTTACTTAATGTTAGCCCCTTATTATTATTTATTCATTTAAAACAATCTTACAAAATGATAATGCTTCAATAGAAATTCTCTTCTGACTCTTCTAAGAATCTTAAATTATCACTGAGTATTAACAAACATATAATCAGATAAAATTTTATGTCATATTAACAAAACAATCTTCTCTCAAAAATAAAATTACACTTAATCCACACTTACCCATTATATCCTTAATCTCGACTTGAACATTCAAAAATATTTCAGCTCTTTTATCTCTTTCTCCTTGCAACACTTCCAAATGCGCCTTTAACTTGTCAAGATCTTCTTCAGAAGGCAGAGGGACATCTGGCAACTCATGGGTGGAGACACCAAGTTTATCAGACAAGTCTCTTTGCCATTCAACCAGGCGCTCCATTTTCAAACGACGCTGCTCTACTTGTTCTCTATATCTGTTTTAAAACAGTAATGTTTAGAATTACTTTGTTTCATTTATATAGATTAAGTAAAAATTTAATTTAAATTAGTATACATAACCTATATTGAATAGTTATACCATACAGTAAAATCTTTAAATATACTATGCAAGCAATATCCTTGTATGATGTTAATGAATAACTGAAAAACTGAGCCATTTGTATTTATCCAAATCTGGCCCGTATTGTATCATGTGGAGTATATTCTTCTATCTTAGAATCTTAATGAATAAAACTAACTCCATGTAAGAATGTTCTCTGATTATATTTTCAAAAAATGTTGCAAATCTTTATTATTCATGCAAATGTGCATATTGTTACAATTACCACATGCTGATGGTGAAGGAAAACATAGTGATGAAACCTACATATTGAAATAACAAATGTGTCAAACCCAGCAAGTTGCCTTTAGGGGTACCCATCAATCCCCTAAAACTAGGGAAACCAAAGCCCTGTATTATTATATTATTAAAATACTTTTCTACATATAATTAAGATGAGACATATACATGGTTAAAAACAAGCTGGAGTAGAGAGCAATAGTGGATTTATACAAAAGTATTCTATTTTCAATATTGATCCATAGAATTCAAAGAATAGCTGTCCTTCCTCTGTGATAGGATTTGGAATATTATTGAATAGCAACTTACCCTGAGATTTGCTCTTCCAATTCTTTTTTGTACTCAATCAGCATCATGTCATCTTTGAACTCAAGTAAAGTAATATCAACAGACAGACATCTGCTTAGCTCATCGGTTTCTTGTTTAAGATCTACAAAAAATATGATATTGCATGAAACAGTTTTTTAAATACCAATCTGCAGACAAACACACACACATTATGTATACCCAAAATAAGCAAATAATGCTTGTATTGTGGGTAATGTACAACAGACTACTCTACTAAATAACGGAAAATTATTTTTCTGAAATTTAACATGCCAGGAATCAAACCCACAAGCCATGTTGCAATGAAGTAGGTCAACAAAGGCTTAGCCTGCACAACCACAGAGGCCGCCAGAATGAAACTCGTTATTAAAAGCATATTAATTAATTAGGTATTAGGGTCGTACTAACTTCACTGTTATAAACTTAAATCTACTGGTAATTAAGAAACTTCTATAGCAAATTTCATGAAAATTCACAAACAAATATGTACTTCCACTATTACAAGGATTTATAAATTAATATTTAATCTGGTGAAGCTTTAATTGTAGATTAATTTTAAAAGTCTGTGTAATAGATACTGATATCATAGCTTTTGTGTAATGTTTTTATATAATGAAAGGTGCATGACCACTTGTTGCTATGAGAGATCATAGAGTAAACTCTAAAGGTTGAGAGATCATAGAGTAAAGGCTAAAGCCTGGACAAAGAATTCTTAATATAATGGAAATGGTATTTACACAATGATTTAACAAGTTTATTTATACAAATTCTGTTTCACTGTCTCTCACAATAGAAATCAATAAGAGCAACTTTCGTCCATACTGAATTGACTTATAAAAGTAAATTCATTTTCAAACTTACGATCAACTTCATCCTGTAAAACCTTCAACTTTTGCCTGGTCTCATAGATGACTTCTCGGTGCAGGTCCTTTTCAATTTTTACAAGTTTAATTATGTTTTCTCTTTTGTTGGAATCACTGACACCCAAATGTGACCAGTTCAACCATAGCTCCTCCATCATGGACCTGATATTCTGTGAGATCTCATGCAGAACATCAATGCTGTAAAAATAATAATATTACATACTATGGTTAAACATCTAAAGGGGTTTAAGTTTGTTTATTTGTGTGAAACCTTTTACTATTGTGTTTTTAACTAAGTGTGTACAGTATAATTATTATAGAATCACTCTACAGAGATCCAAAGAATGTACTATGCTTAAAGATTACTAGAACAAATCATATCATTGTGATAATTGAAAGTATTTAGGATGAGAAGGCGACATTTAAATCCTTTACAACATTATTGTACCAAATAATGAAAGTTTATATTCCAAATCATATATTTACCACAAATTATGTTAGCCCTTATTATTTATAATAAGGAATATGTGTAATTCGATTATATTTCTACAATATATCCATTTATACATACTGTAATACATTAGTGGTATTTTTAACAGCGTTTGAGTCGATATACATTACTGATATATTAAGTCCTTGAATTATATTCAGGGCTATTACATAATTCATAATGCACACAGAAAAAATTGTTTGAATATAATAATCTTGGCAGAATAATTTCATGAAGGCTAGATGGAAAATTTTTAAGTTTGAAATGGTAAAGCGGCATCGATTTTTCCAAAAAAAGCAATTGCATTTAATTAACATGTGAGCCCAACTGTGTACACAATAGCTGTGCATTAAATAGTAGACATCCTAAATTAAATCATAAAATTAAAACTTACAAAAGCTTATTGACGTCTTCCGTTAGCGTCGTCATTTTGAATAGCGCTAGATCAAGTGGTAAAACGTATTTATTCACTCTATTTTAACAGTCTTGAATATTATTATCGATGTAAGAGTTTATCATAAAATAAAATTATAATATAACACTAAATTTACGCATAAAAGGGTATTTTGCGATTTCAATATTAAACTATACCCATGAAACTGCACGTTTGTTTTCAAATTTCGATACGTTAAAATGAAAATGTCTGTAGCTTAGCTGTGATTGGTCGTCGATTAGCCAGACGGCGAACAGTTCAGAAATTTGTTTTTTTAAAGAATGATTTTGTAAGAGTATGTATTTAGCCAGTCTCAACAATTATTATTATGAATTATTCTTTCAAGTTTTTGAAAACAAGAGTTGGACTTTTTTGTCGGAAGATTGTGAGATACTTACTGGTCAAATAAAAAAAAAATCCAGGGCTAATTTAACAAAAGGATGAAAAAAGTAACTTATTTTTTCTGAATCAAGTATTTGGTGGGAATTTGAAATCATTTTTGCTATGCAGTTTTCTTTTCAAAAATTAAATGATGTTAAAAGTTGTATGATATTACTTAATAATAAATATTTTAAAAAAAATTATCTGTTTGGGTCAAAACTGCCACAAAAAGTCCCTCGTTTTGTAAGTCAAAAAGCTACAATTGGGGTGAAACTTTTGCTTGAGAATATTACAAGCCGTAACTAAATTTAGATAAATCTTTGTGTAAGTGATATATATTCCTCGGTAAGGTTTGAAAAAGTAAATTTATTAAATAGCCGAGGTTTCTAATAAAAACAATCTTGTTTAACAAAATTAATACATGTTTTCAAATGTTTTATTCGCTATTATCTTGAAAGTAATAAGAATTTTTAAGAAACGTCATTTTACATAGAAACAATTAATATCCTACAATGGTTGTTCCATCGAATAAAATTTATACACTTTATCATGGAGGATTAATTATTTTACATGGTTTTATGAAAATAAACCTAACGGCAAAATATATTTATGTACTCGCAAAAAAAAATAACTTTGGAGGAATATTTTTATGAGTATTACTACTAATTAATGACTATTAAAAGACAAAAACCTTTCAGTTAATATACTTACAATGTATTTATTCAAACGGATAAGGGATTATGCAAGGAGTTGTGCAAGGCTACCGTTTATATTATTCGATAATGGAGCGATCGTTATTCACTACCAGACGGAAAATGTATGCACCAATATTCAATGTACTCTGTGGTATGCACGGTTATTCAATTTGTAGCGTAATACTCTGGTACGGGCATTTTGACGTCTATCCATCAACTTCACAACTGTAATATACAAGTAGTATTCGCCCTCAACTTCGTCCATGCTGAATAACAAAAAATACTATTTTATTGAAGCTTAAGCTGAAAATGCAGAAAAACTGACTGGTGGTGAGCATAAATAGTAGATAGTATATTGCTTAAAGGTAGTATATTGTTACGAGTTGCAGGACTCTAATTAAAACGTCGTTGGAATTATTATAGAGTTTATTAGAACTATAGAAACACGTATAACACAGGAACTTTTTTTTTACATGGAGAAATGCGTTGCCGCACCGTAAGCCGCGCGGGGAATTGTCGCGGCCGGTGTGTGGGGGGCTCCCCCGACGCCGATTAATCAATACGACCAGCGCCGGGTATACCCACTAAAACCCCATGGGAGCCTTCATCCGTCTGAGTGCCGGGTCACGGTACATCGCGCAAGCATACCCCACGACTAGGCGGGCGGTGGGCCGCCCCCGTAAACAGGGGGTGCCGAGCCGGGGTGATGAGAACTACCCCGGCCCTGAGAGGGACGCGCGGCTGCCTCTCGCGCCCTCTCGCGGCATTGGTGCGGGCGGAGGTCTGTCTAGTCCCCGAGACCTCAACGCCCGCTGCCGCCCGCCCGTGGCTTCGCTTGCCAAGGGCGTCACTTCTCGCCGCTCCGCGCGGTGGCTGATGTGGCCGCCGCGGCCGCGGCTCTGTCCGGCGCTGTCTCCACCGTTCGGCTGGCTGACGGCTGCTGCGGTTTTCTCTTCCTGGTGGGCTTGGACTTACACGCCCCCCCACCGAGCTGGTGACCGGCTGGCCTGCCCGCGGCCTTGCACAGAGGACAGTGCAGTTTCGCGGTGCAGGGGCCGGTTACCAGGTGACCAGATTTTCCACAGCGGTAACAATTACCGCTGCGGTCTACTTCAGAGGTGCAAGCCGCTGCCACGTGAATAACACAGGAACTTATATAACCGAACGCAATAATTATACAATTAATTAACAATAGGCCTTAAAAGATTACAATACACAATGGGCTGTTTTTTAATTACAAATTTTAAACACTAAGTTAACAAAAGAAGTTCAAATGTCGAAAGGTAATAAAATGTGTTTCTCAGGTATGCAGGTGTGAATTTGTCTTTTGTCGGCGTCTAGGTCGTTACAATATATTTATTATGTTTAACTAGTTGCATCTTATCACCATGTCTTGTATATGTATATAACTTATGTGTATATTTGTATTATATAAATTTGAATATACTCAGTAGCGGATATACCAATAGGCTTAGTTGGCTGAAGCCTGGGGCGGCAGATTTTGGAGGGGTTGCAAATTTGGGGCTATATTTTTTTAATTCTTACAGAAGTTGAAAAATGCATATTTACATGCCTAAATATAATTGTATTTTTCATTCTTAAATAATCTCAAATTTACCTTTTAACATCGATCCCCTAGTTCACAATCTAAAAATCACCGAAAAAAGGAGAAATAATAAGATGATAGTGCATAAATGATAATGTTACAATTTCATTGTAATAAAAGACATTTTATCCAATTAATATGATTATGAACTAGGGCAGTGCTTTTCAATCTTTTTGGATACGCGACCCCTTTACAGGTAGAAAAATTTTGGCGACCCCCCTTGGGCCATAGACAGACAAAAAGTTACTAATTTAAATGACGCTGTTTATTATGTCTTTCCCTATTTTGTTACATATATACATTATTACGGCCTATATATACTCGGCAAAAAGCTGCAGAGCTTAGAAAGTACTTAAGTATGAGTTAAATTGCCTTTTCCCTTTTGCCGGCGACCTTGCCGACTTGAGCAAGGCTCTGCGACCCCCCTAGGGGTCGCGACCCACAGGTTAAATAACACTGAACTAAGGTATCGATTTATAAAAAAATATCAAAATCCGCTTCTGAATATACTTACTTATACCTATCAAAACGAATCATCAGGTAATCAGAATACTGGGATGTACCTCGGACAGCGAATCAACAATACAACGAGGAAAGGTAGTCAGCCTTGTGAGCACCTTACCCATAGAAGTCAGTGTCCTTGGCTCAATATTCTACTTGTAGTCTTAAGAGAGATTATAGAATACAATGTTAATAAGTTTCATTTTATTGTAATGTTTTAATATATGTTTTAGTTGAATAATTAACAATTTTATATCCATGTCAAGTAGGTACTATACATTCTTCGGTTATACCATTATTTGGTTCCAATGTTCACTTGCAATAATTTTCTTTGTTATCCTACTTTCACTTTATTTTACTTGTTACTCAATGATCTAATTCCGTCACACGTGACTGTACTATGCTAAACCGAACTAGGTATTTATAAATTCTACGTGAACTGTACATAATAAACAATGATATACATGCTTTGAAAAATTGATTATCTCTTTACAAAGAAAGTTATTTTGTGCATAGATCAAATTCCTAAATAAAAACTCCTTTAAAAGTTTTAACATCGGTACAATATTTGTTTGATTATGTAGGTATATTGCATAGTTTCTCCATAGTTTTTTGAAGGTGGTAGCATCAAGCTGAAATAATTATCTTGATTACAACTCTTAGGGCCGGCTTTATCGGTATGATACCACGCTCTCACAGTATATCTCATCCTAAAGGCTGCCAACTCATTGCCTTCGCCCCTGTTGTTACAAAAGTATATATGGGACGATAACCACTTTCCATGAGCTGGGCCATCCACCTCTTTGTTATCTTCGCAATAAAAATTGAGATACTTTGTTTTTGACAAAATATACCGTTGGTTGCCTTGCCTACGGAACTCATCTAACAATATAATATATATTTTACAAATATTTGCTTTAAATGTAAATTAAAACAAGCAATAGAATAAGGAAGATGTAAATAAAGTAAAGTAAAATGAATGAAGAAGGCCCGTTGCGATTCCTTTTTCCACTTATCCGTTGCCATTCGTTTTTCCACTTGTCCGTTGCGATTCGTTTCTCCACTTGTCCGTTGAAGTTTCACTTCTAATATGTGTCCCAGCATACATTTCGATTTTTCGCAGGTTTACTGCAAATTATGATTTGGTTAGGTTAGGTACATTTTAATGGTGTAATACGCTACACACGCACCGAGTATTTTTTTACGTCAACAGTTTTGCCGTTCGTTGTCGTTCACTTTTGTTGTGACTTTCGAAAAACTGAACCGTTGGCAAAGTTTTCTTGTTGTTAATTTGTTTTCTTAAAATACTCTCTATTTATTATTTTTTTACATAGACCACAAATAATGACAGTGGTACCCAGTCCCGTGGAGAGCTGAGGTATAGATAATAAAACTACGTTTTAACGGTTTTCAGCGCAGTAATAAACTTAGTTTTATTATGTATACGAGTACAAGGCGCAAAAAGTTAAGAAAATATTAGCAGAGGTATAGTTCGATGCAAACTTAAGTTTTCCTCCATTAATGTCGGCTCGGAACATCGCACATTCCGATGCGCTGAACGCGATTTTAGGTATTAGAGGGACAAAGTATATCCTCGCTCGCTTTCTCGTTTACGGGATTTCCCAGCGCTCGGCTCACTGGGGCTTCAATAGCGCTTTCGGAGATAGATAAAGCGCTTTTTAGGGCAACCTAGCTCCCAATTCTATTAAACAACTTCTAGCGCTAAATCTTTCGCTTTTTGTAATATGCACATATCGAATTAATTTTAAAGTAAATATATGAATATCTGGACTAATATTATTAAGAGGAAAGATTAGATTGTTTGTTTGCATTGAAGAAGCTCTGAAACTACTGAACAGATTTGAAAAATTCTTTCACTGTTGGCAAGCTACACTATCCCCGGATGACAAAGGCAATATTATATTTACAAAAAAAAATAGGTATCCTTACTAAAACTCCAATAATGTAACGCAAGGTGTAAAAAATACCTAAAATCGCGTGCACTGCGAAAACTACTGATGATAGAATGAAATAATGTACTACGACTTTGCAGAACACATCATTATCTACAAAAAGTGTCGCGAAAGCATATATCTAACTATTATAGTTATGCCACAATAAGTGTACTTTTATTTTAAAAATTTAATTAAAATGCCGCCGCTAGAAAAGGCTCTTTATTTGTATTTTGGTATTAATCCTTATCAAAATAAATTTCATATTCAAGACTGCTTCAATACCTTTATATAACTTTTTGAATTATTCAATTCGGACATTTCATTCGAAAGATATCACGAGTTTAAAAGTGTAAGTATTAGACCACGTGACTGTGACACTTTTTCGTGAGCGAAAAATTGTAAGACCCCCCGTCTATATAGAAGTTTCACTTCAAAAGTTTCACTTCAAAAAATATAATAAAAAGATAGAAAAGACCCTGACATATCAAGTTAATCAGGATGGAGGAGAAAAACAATCAAAATTGGTTAAGTAGTATTGCAAAGCCTTGGGTAGAAACGTATGTAAAGTCTGTCTTGGCCTAGGGCGAAGAAAACCCGGGGATAAAAAAAACAATCATAATAACTAATCCACAACACATTATTCCAGTGGCTTAAGCGCGTAAGAATCGAGGCTCGACGTGCAATTCATCTAGTTTTAGTTTCATGACACGGGCCATTTATCATCATAACGTATATACATGTTGAAATCTCGAGCTTGATCTCGTTTGATGGCTGTCTAACAGCTACTAACTCTTAATTAATATAATTGTACTACTAAACCTTACATAAATAATAAATTCAAGGTTAATAAAGATTACTCGGCACACTAAGATGTTTCAATAAGCTTTGTAGTGGCGGGTTTACACATTTGCCGCAAGTAGGCTATGAAAAATTTGCCGACCTCTTCTACAATTTGAAACCCAAGTTTACAAACATGTTAATCACAAGGTTTTTGACAATAAAATTGTAAGTTTATTATTTTATTGACTATCGTTTTAATTTTACTACCTTCTCACGTAATTAGTTTGATTGTTTAGATGAACGTCCTAACTAGGTGGAGGAACAAGTTGAAATGCTGCTCCGTCTCAAAGGGAGATCCGTCTTGCAGGCCTAAGCCCTCCTATTATTGTTGGAATGTAAATATTCTTTATACGTTACGGGAATCGTTTGCGACCTCAATATTGCACAGCACCATCTACTGGCTTGTAAATATTCCACTACATTGTAAACTAGGTAATCGATGTATCCCACCGCAATTAAATACGACTAAAAGTTTAAAAAAACACAAATCGTATCAACAAATCGTAGAAAAATTATATAAGTGATGAAACTTATTACACTATTGGATGTTTATGTGCACTAAACAGCATTTAAGTGCGTCATAAATGTGAATTGAATATTTTAATTTCTACAAAACAAAAATGTTGGCCTCAAATTTACCTGTCCTGATATCTGCTTTAGGCTTGGTCAAGTCTTTTCGTAAACCATTTCGCCGTAATGCTTGAAGATGATTTTTTCTCTTTGTAAGGTCGGTAGCTTGTATAAAGTAAGTAGTCCCTGCCATAGTTAATTAGGCAAAAAAAGAATCCTAATTAAATTAATCATATCTGGCTGTCTATCCGTTTTTTCCATTTGTCTTTGCACGTCATGGTCAGTTTTCTCGGAAAGTACTGAATTCAAAAGGAAGGTACATTAGACAGTTATATATGCTCTTCAAGAATGGTTTAGAAACTCCAAAAAAATAAGTATCAGGAATGGCCACATGTCATTTAGCTTTGCAAAAAAATTTAAAAGAATAGGAAATAACTTGAAGAAAATTGACACATTATAAAAACCTAGTATGTTAGCAGTCGAGATTCGTATTGGAACAACAACATAAATGTAAACCTCTATCGTATTCTAAGAATACGTATGTAAATGATAATCAAAATAAACTCGAAATAAATAAGAGTATGGCTTTCTTTGGACTGTAACTAGGTACGATCACTTTTATCATTATTGTAAAATGTCCATTAGTAATATAAAATAATAATAATAACCCATTGCCGAATAAGCCCTTTGTTTCATCTGTATTTGATTACGCAGCGATGCATTGTTGGATTGTTTACGCGTGCGTAATAGCCCCCTTCACTTATCTTTAATAACATTTGTTGCTATGGCCATTGCAACATAAAACGCATTCGGCCATGTGACAATATCTGTTAAACAGAAAACTATACTCACCAAAATTCTACTTAATTTAATGAGAATAAGGTATACATATTACTATTTTATTTAGAAAAGAACAGTATCAAATTATGCTTGTTATTTAATTAATATGCAAATCTCATCTAAAGTTTATATTTTATATATAAACTTCTTATGAAATAAACACAAACAAATTCTGGTACCCGATTGCAGCGCCATCTACCTGGTTCAAATTTAAATCTAAATCACCCCAGTAGAAAATTATTAAAATACTAACATTAAAAAATTGTGGTTAGTGGTAAGAAGGGTGAAAATTTTGGGTTGTAAAACAAATCAAAATAAAAAAATGACAAAAAATAAATAAAAATATTTAGAGGTGGGTCACCCTTATTATTTAGGGGCATGGAAAATAGGACTAGTTAGCTAATAAGCTTAAATTTATTTTTAACCGTCTTCCAAAAGGAGGAGGTTTTTAAGTTCGATCCGGAATAGTTGCTATTTGGTCCCCTAAAAATTTAACATAGTTTGGCCCAGTAGTTTTCATTATACGAATTTTTTTTTGTTCCCGTTTCTTTTGACCTATATTTCAAGGCGCGTGGCATATTTTTATTAATAAGACCTTGATATTATCTCAAGCGTTTTTTCACAGCTGAGGGTTTGTCTAAAATATCAGTCTAAGTTTAGAACGATGTACTAACACATTGTACTCAAAATTTTATATTCTACTCGTGTGAAGCAGAGCGAGTCCACCAGCGTTACTATTAAGGTTTTAAAATTATCTAATTAACTCCAATAATATTATGATTCTTATAAAATATATTTATATCCAATCAGACTGGAACAGATTGCAAAAGTAAATGTTGTTAAATTCAATTTATTATGAGAAGCAAGAAATTAATGCCTTGTTTGAATAATTTACTTTTAAATCTTATATACGCAATTATACTTCATTACAGCTATTTTTATTAAATCAGAATTAATATGTGTTATTACAGATATGATAGCGAGTTTATCTGATTTGTCTTTTAGGTTTTAAGACAGAAAGATTTATATGTATATGTAAAACTTAATTATATTTTTAGATTATAAAATATTGTAATGTAGTATTGATATTGCTGTCCAAACAATGCTAAGGGCGCGTTCCCACTGTGTCGTAACGATTAATTTATCGTTGGACGACTGTCGTCTCTTGCTGTTCCCATTATAACGATTGTTTGTCGTCAAAATTGTTTATCGTTTAGCGACTATCGTATCTAGCTGTTCCCATTGGATCGCGACGACATTTTATCGTTTCACGGCAGTCGCTTTGTCGTTTACACATTATTAGCAAGCTACTACAGTCGCGAGGGGGAAGGGAAAATACGTGTAAACGATGAGACGATATTTTTATCGTGGCTACGATAGATTTGCCGTCGTGATTTAGGCGTAACGATTTGTTATCGTTTTACGACTGTCGTGCTAGCCGTTCCCACTGTCATGACAATCTGTCGTCACGGCAAAAAATGTCGTAGACGACAGTAAATCGTGTCGGTGTATATGTGAACACCTCCATTTAAACATAAGTCACGACACTTAACACTACACGATTATCTGTCATCACGACAAAGTGGGAACGCGCCCTAAGGGTAAAGTTATGTAAGTACTCAACTAAAGCAAATGTGAAATTAGCTTTAGGTTTCTAAATACGTCCTTTAGTTTTATTCATCGATATTAAAAAAGAAGAAGGTTCTCAATTACTGTATATTTTATATGCGTATACTTTATTATATTGTCAGTCAATTATAGTCTATTACGTGACGTAAGTGTCTCTAAATATGCACACAAACTTGCAGAGGTCATTGGTTCATTGGGCCCGAGGGGTTCATACTTTATGTATACTACGCAGTCTGCACTCCAGGACTCATCTACTCCATCAATCATTAATCCTACGACAGACGTGCCTGGCCCACTTCAGCTTGCACATTTTGGGAGCTACGTCGGTAAAATTCGTTTTCTCTTACAAACACGTTTTAGATTTTCTATTTATGAGAATAAAAACTTCGTTTAAAAAATCCGACTTCAAAAACTAAAATGTATAAAATAACTTATTTCTAAAGCTATTATTATTAATATATATTATCTAAAACATCTTAAAGTCGGTGCTTAGTAATTTTCAAAATATAGTAATTTTATGTTTTGCTTTGCACCGACTTCAAGATGTTTTAGATAATATATATTAATAATAATAGCTTTAGAAATAAGTTATTTTATACATTTTAGTTTTTGAAGTCAGTTTTTTTAAACGAAGTTTTTATTTTTTATTTGTTACTTTTTAGTATCTAGCTATGTATGGGTGGACCTACGAATGGTGCCGCGCTTCTTAAAAAATATAGGTCTCAAGAACCGGGAACAAAAAAATGTTCGTAAAATGAAAACTACTGGGCCAAACTATGTCAAATTTTTAGGGGACCACATGGCAGCTATTCCGTGTCCAACAAAAAAAGAATCACGTAAATCGAAAAATAAATCACGGAGTAATCGGCGAACATACATAAAAAAAGCAAAAAAAAAGATCCCGACGAATAGAGAACCTCCTCCTTTTTTCGAAATCGGTTAAAAAACACCTAACCACCTGCCAACCCCTTTCACTAATATTTATTGCATACTATACAGCTTTCCTCGCGGCTACGCCGCGTCAAACAAACTCAGTTATAGCTCTATGTTACTCATATAAAAAATAATTAAGTTTTTTTATATATGTAGACCTAAAACTTTATTGTTTCTTGTTAAATTAACTACAGGTATAAAGAAACTAAGTCTATCATTATAGAAAGAATACAATTTCCTGCGGCCGGGCGGCCTGTCGTAAGAGGCGACAAAACAACCCACAGCCAGGTAGACCGAAGGGCATTTGCCCGACGGGATGGCTACCACCCCTGGTCTAAAGTATGTAACAACCGTAACGTACGCCGTAACAACCTTGAGTTGTGTTTCGGCATTGGTGACCAGATTCCAGTCTCCCTTAAGAGAGCAGCAGCGCATTTTTAGCACTTTTGGTGTTGCAAATGTCCATAGGCGATGGTAACCGCTTTCCATCAAGTGGGCCGCCTGCCTGTCTGCTGAACTCCTGCAATAAAAAAAGAATGTGCTAATTATTTCAAAGATAACCATTCATTACGCACCTGAGATTAGAATTTTAATCAAATTAAATAAGGCAATTACACAAATGATCGTGTTACAAATGTACATACTTCAAAGAAAGTGCGTGTGCTCTTTCACAAAACAGTGGGAAAAGGCACAAAGGAGTTGTGTTACATATTGCGCAAGTATGCAAGTGCTTTGTGAAACAAAAATTGTATTAAAAGTGCATGCTGTACTTTCGTAAGTATATGAGACAATTAAACAGGCGGCCGAGTTTGATCAGACTGTTACGACTGGCCCCGCAATAGCGAACTAATTGTTACGTCGGTGTTATGAAAATGTAAAGCTGTTCTGTTAGCAACACAAGGGCCAAAAGCGCAGCAAAGCGCAAATTGCAACTAATGACGTACTTATCCTCTAGTATGGAAGGTTATTTATACCTGTAATGAGGTGACCACGTCGCCATTTTAGCATCCTACCACTCGTCGGCGATTGGAAATTCATACACACTTCCACAACTCCAGGCCCCAATTCTGCTACTAACATATCTACCACTGGCATCATAACGGTTGTTTTTTCATACAAAACTAACCTTTATTACGCTAGTGGTTGCCTATTCCGACGATATTGTAATAGCAGAATTGGGGCCCTGGAAGTCATTCACTGCACATGGCGCATGATATACGTGAGCAAGCCATGGATGAGCTCCTTCCTGCTGTTTTACCAGAGTGCTACAATTTGGGGCTCTTAAAAAGGGCGTAAACAGGTAGGCAACGCATCGGCGCATGTGGGACGGTAACCACTTGCTACTAAGACCCGTTTGCCAGTTTGCCTACAAGTAAACATAAAAAGGTTACTAGTGAAAATCCAGTAAAAAAGTGATTGAAAGCTCATAAATCTTATTTGACTGACATGACTAATGGCCATTCTTCTTTCACCTTTTAACTTTTTATTATTTAAAACATATTTTGGACAATTTAAAACATGCCATGTCTGTATATTGAAGCTATTAAAAAACAGTTGCAATACACTATATGTATAGTCGATGAAGACAACGATGGAATGGTTTTAGATTTTTTGTTTGTTTGGGATTCACGTAAAAACTACTAGGCCGATTTTGATGCGGTTTTCACTGATCGACAACAAATTCTTAGACTTCAATCTGCGCTATTATTTATCCCGGGAATCCCGCGGAAGTTTGAGACTTATTTAAAACAGCCAGATTAAAAAAAAATTAATCCCAATGTGATTTCTTCACTAATCAATAGCAAATTTTATTTAATAAATTGTGTGGTATTTTTTATGTGGAATCCCGCTCAAATTTTTCCGCGAGTGGTTTGTAATTGTTCGGATGAATGATAAAAATTACATTATTCCGACACAGTTTTCACTAAAACGAATCGAACGCGAATTTTAAGTCAAGCGTGGCCAAAGTCGCGGGCGTACCTTAGTAAAATATAAAAAAACCTTAAAAAAACACCTACTATATACATATTTACAAGCAAAAAATGGATTCCGGGTCACTGTCACTTGTCAATGGACGTTCCTAAATGATGCCATTATCTTTTTAGATCAAACCCGGCACTGCTTCTGAAAAGTACCTGAAACGTCAAAATAAAAGTGAACTAAATAAAATGACGCGGTCAAAAATGTTAAAACGTAGTTTTAATTAAATCCGTCAAAGTTCTAAATTAAATAAAAACTGATTTGACATCGCCTGCCTAAGGCAGTTCGCCGTTTATTCATCGTAATGTAGGTAGGTATACAAGTCTCCACTTACAACAAGTGCCCAATGTTATCCTGATGTAATACGTGTATGATATGGAGATTGGAGAACAAGATGGTGATTGTGTAGCATCGGGTTGTTGATATTGTCAGGCGGGTATTACTTAATTTTTCTTTATTATATATTGTAATTTGTTATAGTTTAAACAGTTAATTAATGTATATACAATCCTACATATGTTAGAATTAAACGCGGATATCTTAACTTCTGACGTACATAAATTATTTTGAAAAACTTGCGTGATGGCCTCTGTGTCTGAATTCAGTCTCAAAGTGGTCTGTTGTATATTACCCGTAACACAAGCGTGACTTGTATAGCTTGAGAATATAAAACGTGTGTATGTATTTATCTGCCGATTATTTTTAAAAATTTAAAACAAATTTATATTAGCCTATTGTTACAAATACGAGGCTCGAATTAAAAATGCCGTTAGAATTACTATAGAGTTTATTACAAGTATACAACCACGTATAACACAGGTACAAATGTAACCGAACACAACAAGTCCAAACGTAATGCAGAAGGTCGTAATTCAATAAAACGCGCAAAGTCCGTAACTTATTAGATCCCCAATTGTAGTACACACGTCTTTCTTCGCTCGTGTTTATCGCTCGATTTGCTCCCCCTCCCCCCCCCCCATCAGGTCATCGTTTTATGCTGTGCAATCGCAATGTCGCCATATTTAAGTCGACCTAATCCGACACACCTGGCTAATGACTGCCATAAAAGATTACAAGACAATAATAAACTGTTTTGTAATCACAAATTTTAAACACAAAATAAACAAAAGACTACGACCATAAAATAATTTGAATATTATTAGTTCAAATGCCGACAGGTAATAAATGTGCTTTGTTTCAGATATGCAGGTGGAATATGTTTTTGTCGGGACCAGAGTTGTAACACTATTACCGTCGTCAACGAACCGTTGTCCATTTAGGCTGGTGTGCACCGACTTTTAACCGATGGTTAAAATAAATTAATCGCTAAAAATGTATGCATAAACAGTGATTATTTTATTTTAACCGCCTGTTAAATATTGGTGCACACCAGCATAAGTATTATAAAATTCTAAACATGCCGTGTCTGTACATTCAAGTTATTTAAAGAAACAACTGGGATAAACTATACTATACGATGGAGAACAATAGTGTTCTCCAAAAAAATACACCGGCATTTTTTACATTTCTACTTCTTTCTTCTTCTTGTCTTTTTGTTCGGAATTCACGTAACAATTACTGGGCTAATTTCAATGCAGTTTTCGCTGATCGATAGCCAATTCTTAGACTTAAAATCTGCGCTACTTTTTATCCCGAAAATCTCGCGGGAATTTTCCCGGGACCGGTTCGTAGTTGTTCGGTCGCATAAAAATGAGCTTATTCTGGCACAGTTTTCACTAAAACGATAGCTTAAATTCTCTTTTAAATGCTGAATCCTGCGGGAAATTCAAGTCAAGCGTGGATGATTGTTATCAAAATCTGATAGCTTGATTTATAATACATATATAATATATATTATTATATATGCATATATAGATATAGATAGATTGATATAATACTTAAAAAATTGTTTTTAGATACAAATATTTGCAAATGTTACTAAAACTTTCTACTCTCGAAACTTAATTCTTGGGGTTGTGTGAAAGTTCTAAAGAATTATGTTGCAGTGGATTGTAAAATTCTTAATTCAATACTAATGTAAAAATAAGAAAGAAACTCTGTTTGTTTGTTACTTTTTCACGACTAAATGGCCGAACCGATCTTGATGAAATGGAGCATGGCGATAGATTGTGTCTTGACTACCACATTTTTGATCAAACCAATGTGATCCGAATTTAGTCTAGTGGGACCAGTGTGGTCCACACACCCTCGTTGAGGGTGTATGGGCCAAACTGGTTCAAGGTCCCCAATCTGCATGGATCAAAGTTTTGATTTGGTTTACTCAAAAGTACAGACCACTTTTTATGAGCCAGTGTTATGAGCGAATAATTTTCAAAAATTTGATTTGTTATTTGGCCAATTACGGTTACGTAATTATTTTATTCATATTGAAATAGAGTAAGTTTGAAGGATTCTTAATGGTTCTTAAAGAAGCCTTCAAACAGACTCCAACTCAATATGAATAAAAGCGTTAATAAATACG
Organism: Dendrolimus pini; assembly: GCA_949752895.1. Lineage (NCBI taxonomy): Eukaryota > Metazoa > Arthropoda > Insecta > Lepidoptera > Lasiocampidae > Dendrolimus > Dendrolimus pini. The sequence goes on from OX457135.1 coordinate 14,993,786, forward strand.
AGGAAGTTTGTCCGATTTTGTAAGCATGTAAATAACTAATCTACACAAATTATTACAGCTACATAATATACATCTTTTGTGAACGAGTTGGCATCCATAATTATATTATTAAATTTATAGGTCAATCAAATTAAAACTGACCATTATATATTCAAGACATGTGAAACTATTTTATTTCCTTAAAAAGACGTTTAACAACTTTTTACTCTGCATAATAATTTCCACGCACTACTTATTATTATCTCATCACACTTGAAATATATATCGAACTATGCAATTTGTAGAGATAACGAGTATTGCATTAAAATTCCTTATAATTTTTTCACTATTAAAGATTTTGATAAGATTTTTTTAACCGTCCTTGCTCCGATTCATAAACATCAAAAAACATTCAAGCGTGGGAAGGTAATTACACTTTTACATTTTATCGACAAATAAGAAGGCCAGTGTAATACAAGATTTGTTTTACGATATTAATTGATTTTAAAGTTGGTTCGTTCACTTAAATTTCGAATCCCTATCCCACGGAAACTATTCTAGTTTTTGTTGTAAAAGCATCCTTGTTCACTCTCATTGACGAGAGTATGTAAATGTAATAATCGATACATTTGTAGACCATACATTACTGACACAAAATAGAAAACTTCCTGCTAGCAGCAACGAATTTCCGAAAAAACAGCTTTTACATTTCTACCTTTAATTTATTTAGCTGTGTTTAGTTTTCCCGTCAGAAGTTTCACAGTATTAGATATATTGAGTAATTTATTTTAGTTTAGTGTAACTCACTATTTCTTTCTATGCCTTTTTCTAGATTATAAATATCCAGTTTTGGTTTAGATTTATTGTCATGTATTGTTTGGCCTTAAATTTATAGATATACTGTTGGATTCTTTTTAATAATAAATAAATAAAAATAAAATAAAATCTATTATCAGTATGATGTGATATTTGTATTTGTAAAAAATTGATAGATTATTTACAACTACTATTCTATATTCCAAGTAGTTATTCGTAAATAAAATATACTTTTCTTCATCTTTGTTTCACAAATATGTCTCTTTGAATTGACAGCATTTTAAATGGCTTTGCGCCTATGCATAATTTTCAAAAAACATGAATATGTAAATTTAACCAATTTGTCGTATTCCAACTATTACCGAACAATTATGGACAGCCTACTTTATTGACCAACGTTACGTGATAATTATAGCAAAATATGTTAATGCAGTTTCAATCGAACGCTTTTTCCATAAATCTCTCAACAAATTTCTATCTATTGTTCTAATTGTGACGCCGACGGACTGACAATGCCGCGTTCGGCGTACACGTAACTGCAAACAGAGCACTCGCACACGCTGCTGGTTAAGTGAAACCGAGTATATAAGCGATGCAAATTACAAGTGCTGGCATTATCCACCACCCTCTCGTGGAGTAAGGTGTACCACATTCTATCAACCGCAATGAAATACCACGTGCGTAATTGTTTAAATTATGTGTTCAGTGCTTGTGTATCGTCTGTGCGCCCAAAAGATTTAGTATAAACGTGCCGTGTCTTATGGATTGCGTAATACCTAACAATGTGCAGACTCATCTCCTTGCCGAAATCGACCATCATCTACAAACCATTTACACCCAATAGGCTTGAAATTAAGTGAAAACTTAAGACAGAGCTAGGAATGCCCAATATTGTATCCCAAATATTGAATTTTCATTTTGAGCTTTGGGCGCAGTGTTATATCTATTTTAACACCTAATTCACAAAGCTTATATGCAACGACTCTTCTAATATTTACTAAGCTATTAGTTTATCATTGTTCCCTATTTTCCATACAGCTATATCAATCTTCTTTCTATCTTGGAAGGAAACATTTCACATTACGTATAAACCATACCGTTCACCAAGTTAGTATTCGCGGCAAAACTGGTTTAGAAACTGTATAAGACACTGAATCGTGAATTTTCTACTTTATTAATTGGCAAGCCGATATCACCTGTTATATCGATCTGCATAGAGTTTAATGACCGTCTTTGCCACAATAAATATTAATGCGCTCTGTGTGCACATCCACGAGATCGATTACCTAAGACGCACGATTAACGAATAATGTTGAAAGATTATTATTAGATTATTTGTTGTTCATAATTATGATTATTAGTTAAATCAGTTTTTCTTTAAACAGGTTTTGCTGGGATTTTTGGCCGTGGTTGCCGCCTACCCTGGAATAATCCACGAGGAGGCTCCTCAAATCGACCACCAAGCACTCATAGGCGAGTCGGGACACCATCACCAAGTAGAGCATGAACACGCGAAATCACACCAGTCCATCAAATTTGAGCACTTTCATCCTGTTCCAGTTTACGTTAAGAAAGAACACAGCCATCTCCTACAGCACCCACTCGAGAAGGGCAAATCTGAGCAGAACCTAAAACTCATCCATCCTGAGACTGAGCACACACATGGCGGCGGTCTGGTGCTCGAAGACGACAGGCATAACATTGATGTCGGTCACGAGCTCGGTGGCTACGAGCATGGAGGCTACGAGCAGCAAGGTGGATTCGAAGGCTATGAAGGCGGTGAAGGTCTGAAGGGCTATGCCGAGCTTCAGCAGCCTGAATCCCAAGGTCACTACTTCGCTGAACATGGACAGGCACTTTCTGGTGAATCTGGCGAAGGCTACAAATATGATAGCTATTAAATGCATTTACTGTCAGCAAAACGGGCATACTCTTACTACTTTTAATGCCATTTAAGTCTATACTTGCCTGTTGATAACTCGATATTAGAATTAATCTTAGATCGTAACCTTGTCGTCGATTTATCTCTTTGACATGATGAGCTTTTTCGAAAGTTTATCTTTAAAAATTATGTACCTGATTTAGAAGTAATACTAAAACGAAATTTCTATTGAAATTGTTATAAAATTTGTTGATTTGATGCTTAATTTTATGTATGTACGTTTGATGTTGTTAGTATATTAGAAAGTCATCCATCGTGCACGCTTAGTTGATTGACTGCGTTCGAGTGTTGATATTATGTCGTTGACAGCGTTCTCTCACTTGAATCTCGTTACTTGTAGTGTTTTGTGACTTGGTGATCGTTGAGAAGTTCCAGTGAAATTGTGATATTAATAAAATGTTGTTTGTAACTTATACATTCGTTTTTCACTTACCTTGCAGGAATGAGTCCTTTTCGCTAGATAAAAACTATAGTAATCACTAACTCTTTATTGTTCACCAATACAAAAAAAGAACTTACAGATTTAAACTATGTCTCATTATGCACAAAGGGCGATCTTATTGCTAAAAAGCGATCTCTTCCAGCTAACCCCAGGAATGAATTGAGATTATAATGATAAGGGTTGGTATACATAAATGCAGTATATACAGATGTTTCATATATTAAATAGATATAGTTAATATACATACATACATACATACATACATTACTTCACGCCAGGTCCCTTGCGGGGTAGGCACGAACAACAGAGCGCCATTTAGGCTTATTCTTACACACCTCACTTGCTTCTTTGACATTCATAGTTCTTGTCATGCACGCTCGTCTGTTCTTAAGGCTCCTGACATCACCTTCTGCTAGTACATGATCAATTTGATCATGGAAGGTGTGTCGTGGCCTTCCGCGACTTCTGCATCCATCCACTTTTGCATTGTATATCTGTTTAGTCATTCTTTCATCATACATTCTTTCCACATGCCCGAACCACCGGAGCATTCCTTTCCTTACCTTCACCCCGACACTCTCTTTCAGTCCAACTCTCTTTCTTAATATACATAACATACAAATACACATCTACAAAAATATATAAATGGTTATATATAAATAAATATATACGCATGTAAATAAATACATACAATAAAATATCATCATATTTCAAGGACAAGTAATCTTTTTTGATCATTCTCTTAAATGTCGCTAGCGATTTTGCTTGTCTGATAGCAACTAGCAGCGCGTTTCAAAGTTTAATAGCCTTGACGGTAAAAGAATTGTTGTAGAAAGTTAAACTATGCGCAGGGGTGCTTAGCTTCAGTTTAGTGGAAGCCACAAGCTATGGGGGCATGAAATAAAGTCAAAGTGTTCTATAAGATAATGAGAAATATTCGAAACAGTTAAGATACTGTACAGAAGATAAAGAATATGAGTATTCCGGCGAACACGAATTGAATATTTTACGGAATTCAGAGACGTAGTCATATTTCCGTAGGCCAAATATGAACCTTATACAGAAAATTTGGAGACGCTCAAGTTTATTAAGTTATTCTTGGACTAAATCTAAATAACTGGCGTCAGCATAATCAAGGATAGGGAGTAATAGGGACTCTGCTAGCTTAATTTTGGCGGTAATGGGTAAAAAATTCCTCAACCTTTGAAGGGATTTGGACGAAAGGAATATCCGCCGACGGAAATCGGTGATATGATGTCGCCAAGTCAACTCACTATCAAATATGTTCAATTCCAATATTAATTTTACTCATGTTCTACACACATTATGACAATATTTCAATTACCAATGCTGTTAATAAGGAATAATAATAATATACAAACTCACTTTCACTTTAAAATTCTGTATAACTAAAGATTTTACGCAATAATGCCTAATAAATTTTAAAAAAACCTAACAGATTGACATAGTATATGACAGATGATAACAGTAATACATTTTTTCGCCAATTTTATGTGTTCGGCACTCTGCTATTCTGAGTCTGCAATAATAGAAATTATTCCTTAAGACGAAAATTATAGCACCAAAAAAGTGTTCTAATGTCCTTCTAAATTATATTATAAGTTCTTCATTGTCGATTTCAAATTCGTCTCCTTTATGGGAGCTTATGGAACGCCCTTCTGTACTATTTTTTTTTTTAATCTTACTACTACCACACGCTCTGTATGAGTGGTTTTATGAAAACCGACTGCTTGTTTAGTGTCACACAAGTTTAAATTTAGTCGAGTTTATTGGATATTTTTTGCGTCGTTTCTATGGAATTTATTAACATCGATATTCACCCGGAAGTGTAAGAAAACTTCTATTTTTCTTAACTTAGCTTTAGCAGGGTCTAGATCTACTTTCAAAGAGAAAACATTTAGTCATTTAAATACTTAATTATATCTTTATTCACGAATGACTGAGTGCGAGTCAGACTTGCATTTACAGGGTTCCTCTCGTATCTATATTTAAAGTTTTATTCTGTTTTATTTCCAAGGAGTCAACTCTTGTATTTACCGGCCCCTAACACTGCATAGTTTATGGGCGCGCACCGATACTTGTATACGGTACTGGAAGCCAAGTTTAAAACTTTATGGCTAAATTTTATTATGAATGAAAGAATGTTCTTTATTGCATATATATTATATAAGTTACATATATACAATAGGAGGTCTCATCGCCGCCGGCGATATCATCCAGACCACCTTTACAATGGTTGAAAATAATATAAATAAAATATACTTATCATAGATTAAAAAAACAAAGACAAAAAATAATTATATGTAAAAATGTGATAATACTAATAAGTATACGGGACCTATAACTATTTAAAGCAGTACAAACATTAGTCATAATAATAAGTACTTAAGACTAAGTTTTAACGGTTTTAAGCGCAGTATTTTATTTTATTTGATTATTGTTTAGACGTTTCGGCCATATTTCAGTAGCCGTGATCAAAGAATTTAATTACAATATTTAAACGGCTTTCTCCAATAAAAAAAATATTTTTTTGATTAAAAATTCAAATTTAAGCAGAAGGCTGAATAAATAAATATATTACTTTTTTTAAGACTTTCGAAGCTAGTACTTTCGCCCCTATTATGAAATTAAAAAATAAACATAAAACACAGTAATGGTTTTTCCAGATCTAACTAACGATACTGATACTACTAACTACGATACGATAACGATACTAATACTAGTAACTACGATATTAATACTACTAACGATACATTTTTTTCAACCCTCATAAATACACACATAAATGACGACAACGTTTAATTTTTACTTATTTTACGGTTTTAATGCAAAAATTTGAGGCCCTGTTATAGAAAGTAGATTATAAATTAAACTGAATAAAACTATATATACAAATTAAAATTAAAGTATAAAATCTAGTGCCAGACCGTTGCTAGTTAGAAACGTGCCCAAAATACTGGCCACATTACCTCGCTGAATGGCAACGCTGATGCGTTGCTCGAGCTGTATACCAGTTTTTTGGTCACGTAAGACGTCTACCAGGCGTTTTGCTATGTCTCGATAAAGTTTGTGCGCCTCAGGCCCCTTAAGCTCCTAGTGTCTCCACCCCAGAACCTGTAATATGTAGCCATTTCGGATTGCTGAATATCTACGTCGTTTTAGAGCCTCCTATAATAGACATCTTCCTACTGTATAGAAAGTAGGAACAAACATGTGTGTATAAATACATACACATAATAAAATTTTCAAGTAAGCCTGCAGGGTCAAATCCTAAAATATGCTAAAAAGCGAGAAGCACTCAGAGAAGTCTCGAAGCCGATTTTGGCAAAAACTAAAGTAGTATCATTAGATTTTTGAAAGTCATTTACCCTTGTTAGGAAAATAATCGGCTGATTTTGGAAAAAAAAATCAAACTTTATAATTATACCAAATCATAGTGAAGCTTGCAAGGATCAATTTCTGCGAATACCAAACGGCTAATCAAGGGAAAGGGTGTTTGTTCATTGCATTTTCCGTACAATAATTAAACATTAAATTGCGCCGGTTACTTTACCGCACCTCATCTGAACGAATCAATGTTTATCCATTGACTGATTTGATTAATTGGGGTAAAATAACGTGCGATTCGAATATAAAATTATGATTAGATGCCTATCAAAAACTGAAAATGTCACCATTTCCATATTAATGTATAGAAAATAGAACATTTTGTTTAAAAACAACCCTTTCCATTGGTTTTTCGACTGTCGTACCTTCACAAAAATTGATCCTTCAAGCTACACCATGATTTGGAATAATAATACAGAATGTGTTTATTTTTCAAAATCAGGCATACCATACTATTTTAGTTTCCGTCAAAATTGGCCTCGAAACTCCTATGAGTGTTTTCCGCTATTTCGTATAGATTAGGATTTCACCCTGAAGGCCCAATTGAAAAATTCACCTGTATACATAAGATAATTAAGCACTTTTTGTATTGGAAGTAAGTAACACAAAATAGTAAATAAGTATTAATAAGCCGTGCATAAATTGTAAAATATATATGGTAAATAATAAGAATAGAATGTTTAGATATAGAAATATAAAAATAGATAAGGAGCAATGAAAAAACAAATACAGAAATAATGAAAAGCTTAGAAAAAAACACCCTGACAAAAATACGTTAGGAGAGGGTGAATAAAAAAAACAAACATCTATATTGACACAATAGTTTCTAAAAAAATGACAAACACTATGGCTTCTTTTTGCTATAAATAGCTACTGACCCGTAAATCTACTTTTAAATTTTCAACACCATAAATTTTTTGCTTACGAAGCTTTTATAGGCATATGTGCCAAAATTCATATCAATAGCATCAATAGTTTTAAAACAATCAGCTGTGGCACAGATATTAATTTGACCCATGTTTATTTTTTTAATTTTATATTTTATATATTTTGTCTTTGTTAAAAAAACGTTTTTACTTTTTAGTTGTTCAAATACTTGAATAGCGTTAGAAATAATATATTAAGCACCAAGGTTGCTATCTCACTCTTCGGTGTAGACACCCTTCAACGAAGGCTGCTGCTGATTTCCCTGGGATCCATTAATCGGATCCTGACTTCTAAACCTTGGAAACACCTCGGGAGTGTAGAAAAATTAAAATTACTTTCTTATTACTTACATGGGTATACAAGGTTTTTTTCTAAGAATATAGGCGCCTGGCGTTCTTTAAAATAAGAGTTAATCTTGATTTCACTGAAATCCACCCATCAGATCCTGACTTGGTGACCATGGTTCCACCTCGTGTAACAAAGAAGTCGGTTAACCAATTTCGAGGGTTTCTCTCGATTTCTCTGAGATACACTCATCAGATCCTGACATGGTGACAATGGGACCAATTCGGGAGTATAGGCTTACGATTAAAAGAAAATTTTTGAAAATCAGTTCACAATTGACGGATAAATTGAGTAACGAACATACAAAAAAATCTACAGACGAATTAAGAACCTCCTGCTTTTTGAAGTCGGCTAGAAATAAATTAGCAGCGAGATATTATAACTGTATTTTTAGGTATTATTTTGTCGATTTTGTAGTTTTATGAGTCGGCGAGCTAGGCATAAATATATTTACAAAATATGTATTTAAATCTAGCGACTTAAGACGCGACATCATTCCTGGTAGATTTCGTATTCTGTATGTAGTAGGTGGTCAGCAGCTTTCTACGCGATGATGTATAAATGTGGTATTTGATAATCGTTTTGCAATTCAGTGTAAAATGAACGGAAGAAATGTTGCGACTGAATTAATGACTGTGAATCAATAGGAGCCAGGTGTGACTTAGCACTTTACGGAAAAACATTTAACAGGTATTTAACCAGGTGTTTTGTCTATCTTGAAATAATTTGTTTCTTTAATTTTAAAGTTGTACTGTACATTGTTTACGTATAATTTTATTTCTTTATTAATCCTAGATAGTGTTTTTATATATAACCAGAGTTTAAAATCCTGGTGTGTAGCTTCATTTTACTCACATAAAAACTTAATTAGGTGGTATTGCATGGTTTAGGAGGAGTTAGAGAATATACAGACAGACAGACGGGGGATGCGACTTTGTTTTATATTATTTTTCTACTACTACATAGGTTTGCTTATTAAAAATAGCCATTAAAATTATAAATAAATGAATGAACAAGAAGTTTGAGTTGAAAACTTATATCTAGTAAATTCGTCATTTGCAAAGCTCAAAATACTTTTTTCTTTCACTTCTAAAGACAGAAGCTGTTAAGACCTTGCAGTGAGTATGATTGTATAATATTATAATATTTTTAAAGATAAGTGTCATTATTAAAACAAAGTTGTTTTGCTTTATTCATCTATGTACTGTAATGATTCTATTGAGTGCCTGCAAAATTTATCTGAGCATTAACACGAACAGAGATTCAAGTCGTCATTTAATAAAAGGCTATTTGGTAAAAATAATCGTTTCATTTACTACTTAAATACAACATAACAATAATACAGATCTTGAAAACAGATAACAATAAATGCTGATAATTCAGCGTAACTATAACAAATTAAAACTAAATTGACAAAATCAGTGCTCCCATACAGGTCTTAAAACTCTTGATTTCTCTGACTTACGACCTGGCAACGTTACGGGAACCTCTCGCTTGACTTCGATAGGAATAAGTCGTTGTACTGGGTATTGTTTAGGGACCTTAACATATTTGGTAGTTGTGGAAGGAACACGTTTTTCAATTCGAAGCTGCGCTGACTTTTCAGCCTTTTGTTTTTCTGTTTTCTGTGTTGGTTTCACTGCTTCTGTTTGTGCTTTCTGGGCTTCAGAAAGCTGTGTAAGTCTAGCTAAAGCTGTTGTAGGCGCTGTTTTTTTCTTGCCGCTTTTAGCTGATTGGACAAGACGACGTTTTTTCTTATTAGCTTCATCTTTAACAACTGGAGCTGATGTGGTAGCTGATCTAGCTAAAGCTTCGGCCTTGGCTAAAGCATTTTGTTTCTCTAAGTTAGCTCTTAACCTTTCAATTTCAATTGCATATTTTTGATCATTGTGTTTCGGTGCCTGCGTGAGCTCACGTAGAAGAGTTTGAATTTCTAGTTCATTTTGCAGTAACTTTTTCTTTTGTTCAGTGATTGATTCTGCAATTTTTTCATGGTTGATAAGTGGAGTTAACAAAGCAGCTAATCTACCTTCGATTTCTTCTATTTCAATTTCATCAGCAGGCGTAGCTTCCTCAGGGTTTTCAGTAACTTCATAAGGAACTGACTTAATTGTTTGCTGCTGTTCTGGCAATTCAGTTGTAATATTTACTTGCTCTTCTTGTTCTAAGTTTGGTTCAGCAGGTGTATCTTCTTCGTTTGTACTTACAAGTTGAAGTCTTATTTCTTCCCTTTGGCCATTAGGGAGGAACCTAATGTATGCATAATTATTCGCCTGATCATTTTCTTTCTTTGCAATAATAGGAGCGACATATTTTTCCTGTTTCTTATTTAGCTGGGATTTAGAAACGAAGCGGAATCTAGCTGGTACCTCACGTGGTTTTTCAGTAACGTTTTTCTTTTCTTCTTCTTCTTCTTCTTCACCTTCAGTCTCGTTTTCAGTTTCTTTCTCTTCCTCAGACTCTGAATTTGACTCTTCCTCTGATTCTTCTTCAGACTCTTCATCTGAGTCATTTTCTGAATTGTCTTCCTCGTTACTCTCTTCTTCGTCATTTGATTCCTCTTCTTCAGCTTGTTCCTCGTTAGCAGTCTCAGTTGTTTGCTGCTGTCCTTCAATTTGTTCGTTTAGGATTCGGAATATTTCCTCCAAATCTGACACAGGGCGTATTTCCTCCTCAGCGTTTCCATTTTCAGTTTGCTGTTCGGCTTGTTCTGGCTCCACATTCTGTTGTGGCTCTTCTGCGGTTGGTTCCTGTTGTTGAATTTCAGTTGTGGCTTCTGGTTCCGCAGCTTGTGATCTCACCACAGCACCACTGGCTTCAAGTGATTTTACCTGACTGGGCGTTAAATACAGAACAATTTCTTTTGGTCCAAACTTCTGTGATCTCAAGGCTGACACCGGATTATTCTCATATAATTTCTGTGGGTTCAGATCAAAACGGATTGCTTGACTTGAAGCAAGCAAGGTTGAAGCTAATATACACCATACCTGTGTAAAAAATAAATACTATTAATTTGTCTCACAATTAAAATATTTAGGTAATCTATAATAATTGCAATATATGTACCTAAACATTTTTTTGCAAACTATAGAAACTAGCTAGTAGGATTTATACAATTGTATACAAAAAATGATTTTTAATTAGTATAAAATGTGTTTATTAAAACTCACGTGAATATCCATGGCTGCAAATGTGTTGTTCGGAGCAGCCTGTGGACTGTTAGGACGCTGACGGTCGTCTGTATCAAATTTGGGATGATCAGCAATTTTATATCCACCTTGTGAATTCATAAACATCATCAAACTCGTAACTAGCTCGTCGGCATTAGAGATGCGCCGACATCGATAAAAATTGTAAATTGAAAGAAATTATGCTAATATTGACACAAACTCCTATATGGCAACACGTTCATTAAAATAAAGATATTAACGTAGGCATATTCCTTGCGCAAGTATTATTTTATATAATTTTCGTAATATTGAACACTAATGCAGATCAGTTTCTAATTAATGAAAAATCTGCCAGTAAACGCATATTTAATATAAATTATTGTTATAATATGCTTATTAGGTTAATAAACTTCCCAAATTATGCATGCCTTCCAGCTAGGATTTGAACCTACACGCCTCTCTTGAAACGCAATTTTGTGATTACTAAACTAAGCTACCACGGCTTTTCACAAGCATCAATATTAGTTCTGTATTATATCTTTACTGGATTGGTAGTGGAATACTAAACCTAGGACTCCATCTTCTGTGGTAAGTTTGTTAGAAGGCTTCAGAACCACACAATGCAAGTGTTTCATCAGTAACCAGCTTATACCAGTAACATTCATTAAAGTTCAATTTAAAATACAGTTCCTAAATGACATTTAAACATAGTATTGTTTATATCTCTTATCGATATCAACTATAATTTATGTGTCTGGGAAAATATATCAGACGGCAAATGTTTTTTCTACTTCACTGTCGAATATTATGCATCTATGATGCAAATTTCGACCATTTCACGAAATTCAAAACAAAATTATATTATCATAAATATTGATCAACATATTATAAATGCAATGAGCGGCAACAAAGTTTACTTTTATTTTTTAAGAGAAAACACGATTTAATTTTGCTTTGCAACTATCTGCAGGTGTTTCTAAGGCACTTTTAACTGTAGCTTATAGCTGTTCGTTAACGCTGTCGGTTCAACAACTTATAAACTTGTGTTTCTGAATACACTATCGTATGATAGTTAAACTAACTGATCAATATTAGACGTTTATCTATCTATTCCATATCTTTTGTTTGACGTTTTGTTGTTTACATTTTGTTTTAGGTAAATAAATATTAGATATTCCTTCTCAAATAGATCCATCTAATGGCGAGTTTTGGTACTAGTTGTAGGTTAACAGTTAACCTACGTTTATCTATTACATAACTTTATGGAATCAATTGTTATTGAACTCATTACTGGTAACCTGAGAAATCGGGCATCAATGAATATTTTATTATTAGTAAGTTTCTTATTATTTTAATATATTATATTTGGGCTTTTTATTCGTATCATCTGAATCCTACAAGATATCGAAATCGAACATAAATGTGAATTTTGATCGAGACCTTTCAACGCACCTAATTGAAGTCTCACGTGACCAAAAGGCTGGCTTGCATCTAGGACAACTCATCAGCGTTGCCATCCAACGTGGAAATGCGGCCGGCATTTTAGGCACGTTCCCCGTCAGCGATCTGGAATCAATTTTTTACTTATAGAATCAGTATTTTTTTTAGTAAAGTTATATTTATAGAATAGTTTAATATTAATTTAAAATAAAATTGATGCCTGCATCCACAGAGTACATTGATAAATATACTTAATAGAAGACTTAAATCTCTTATATTTTCATTGAAATACGTTGAGCTATTTCCTCTGGAGACGCTCCGCTGCCGCTTCCGCTCGGTCAAGTAGAACGGATGGGAGAGGATCGCAGCGTGAGGAAAGCATATTTGGGACGGCCGGTAGGCCGGCGTCCGGTCGGCCGACCGAAATATCGCTGGAAGGACAGAGTGGAGACTGACCTGTCGGAGCTAGGAGCCAATAATTGGCAAGGAACCGCACAGGACAGAGAAAAGCATGCTCTCGTTTCGGAGGCCAAGACCCACTTTGGGTCGCTGAACCAACGGATTAAGTATTAAGTAAGTATTTCAGAGCTTATCGAGACAATCATTTAGATAGAGAAACATTTATGAACAGTCACATTAAAAGTCACCGTATAAAATGAAAATAATATAAAATAATAAAATGAAAATAAACTCCAAATAAATTTCATTTATTTGGAGTTTATTTTCCAATCATAGATACTTCAATTTTATTTATTAGAACTTATATATTTTTGTCAGTTTGATTTACCAACTCTCATTGGCGTTACTAATGGGGTCTCATTGGGTTTTTCAAACGTAACCATCGCGTAGCACTGGTCTGTTTGTATATGTATATCATTTTTTTTTAATTTCAATGCTGTTGTGACATGGAGAAAGAAAAAAATTTGACCTGGCGCCATTCATGTAAAAGAGAGTTGAAAATGTTCTTTTAATTGTAGGTACTTAGTCGTCGAGGGTAGCGGTAGTCATATCTTAAATAAGGTATGTCTGTGCAATTCATACCCGGCAGAAGTGAAACTTCAGAAAAATAAGCCTACAAGAAAATGAGATAAATATAGAGTATATAAATCTTTTAATTATCCTAATACCAGAAGTATTCATTATAAGGTTTTATTATTTATATAATATTTTTATCCTCAAAAATTATTGTATATTTTCATGCATCTGTTGCACTTATCGTACGCGTAATCCAAATCTTCTGATCGATTTGGCAAAAATATGAAGTGTCAATATTTATTAGATTAAACGTGGAATATGTAAATGAAATTAAGTACATGCCAAGTTCGTAGTAAGTAAATAACTATCGCCTCTACCTATCTTTATGTAAAACTCTCGTTCTACTACTACTACTCATTCATCACCGTATGGCTAATGTTTACTCAAGTATGCGTTAATTAGTCACAGTTTTACTGAATAATATTGATTTTAGGGCACAGAGTACAGCGTTCTTTAGATGTTAAATTTATAGTTACTATGTATATTGTATATACTATTCTGCTCATTTAATTTACTTTTACAGACGACGTTCAATAGAAGTTTATAGAGGTATGCTAATATTAGTCTTACTTCCTAGTTAGTTTTTTTTTCTAAAATTATTGTATTTTATACTTTTTTTATTTCCTTGTCATCTGTTGAGGTTTATGAATAGCTGTTATTTAGCTATCTCTGTAACTTTAGTTTGTAAGCTGTTAACCCCCCAAATAAAATAAAATATACAGAAAAATGATTGTAACCCACAGACAGACAGACGTGAATTGCTTTTTAACCGACTTCGAAAAAAGGAGGAGGTTCTCAATTCGTCGGGATCTTTTTTTTTTTGTTGCTTTTTTTTATGTATGTTCGCCGATAACTCCGTGATTTATGATCCGATTTACGTGATTCTTTTTTTGTTCGACGCGGAATAGCTTCCAATTGGTCCCCTAAAAATTTTACATAGTTTAGCTCAGTAGTTTTCATTTTATGAACATTTTTCATGGAAATAATTTTCACTCCGTTCCATATGTTCACCGATAACTCCGAGATTTATGATCCGATTTACGTGATTCTTTTTTTGTTCGACGCGGAATAGCTGCCATGTGGTCCCCTAAAAATTTGACATAGTTTGGCCCAGTAGTTTTCATTTTACAAACATTTTTTTGTTCCCGGTTCTTGGGACCTATATTTTTTAAGAAGCGCGGCACCATTCGTGGGTCCACCCATACATAGCTAGACACTAAAAACTAACAAATAAAATTTAAAAACTTCGTTTAAAAAAACCGACTTCAAAAACTAAAATGTATAAAATAACTTATTTCTTAAGCTATTATTATTAATAATTATATATTATCTAAAACATCTTGAAGTCGGTGCAAAGTAAAACATAAAAATTACTATATTTTGAAAATTACTAAGCACCGACTTTAAGATGTTTTAGATAATATATATTAATAATAATAGCTTAAGAAATAAGTTATTTTATACATTTTAGTTTTTGAAGTCGGTTTTTTTAAACGAAGTTTTTAAATTTTATATATATTATCTAAAACATCTTGAAGTCGGTGCAAAGTAAAACATAAAAATTACTATATTTTGAAAATTACTAAGCACCGACTTTAAGATGTTTTAGATAATATATATTAATAATAATAGCTTAAGAAATAAGTTATTTTATACATTTTAGTTTTTTTGTTTTTGAAGTCGGTTTTTTTAAACGAAGTTTTTAAATTTTATTAGATTGAACAGACTATGACACCCAATGTCGTTTCGCATATAAGTAGTGTTCAGAGTATAAAGTATATAAAAGGTGGAGACATTTTGGTGCGAAAATTAATATGAAATTAATATTCAGTAAAAACCAAAAAAGGGCCGTTCATAAATTACGTCACATGTTATGGGAGGGGGTTGACGAAGTGTGACAGTGGGTGTTAGGGGTCTTATATTTAAAAATCAAATAAATTTAAGATTTAAAAAACGAAATTCGAACTATTAGTGAAAAACTTCAAAATAATTCCGACTCTTATCTGTATGAGAAGGTAATGTTTAAATTATTTAAAAAAATATTTAAATGAAAATAAAACTAATGATGGAACTGAATTATTATATTAAAATAAATATAGTAATTTCTTGATGTAAAATTGCAAAATATGTGACGTCATATTAGGGAGAGAGGAGGCTCACGAATGTGATCAGATGTGACAAAGACGAGTGAGTTGTAAGAAAATCATGAAATTAGTGTGACATAATTCTTGGATGACCCCAAACTGCTATAAATATTTATCACTTGGCGGAAACTTGAAGATAGATTATACGTTAGTATGCGGTTTTATTATTAAAAAATATATATGTCGGGGTCGTGTTTGTTATTATAAAATAGTCAATAACCGGATATAGTTTATTCTTTTCTGAAGTAAACGGATATCGGAAGTCGTACAAGGTAAACGTCCACATTTCCGCATCGTAAAGCGTGGAATGCATCGTTTCTAACGTATTAGTTTTTAACAATGCGACCACTGTATCGGCAGAGATCATCAGAAAATTGCCGAGACAACCACCAGTAAATGGATTTCCGATGCCTCTTGCAGTCGTATTTTCGTAGTGAGAGAACGTGCGGAAAGTGTTTGTTATATAATAGAGGATAGCGAAGAAGAGCAATTTGTCATAATTGCTTGTTTGTTAGCAGAAGAGGAAGAAAAGCTAAAATAGGGAATTTTTAGCATTTCTACCACGACGTAACGTTCCAGGATGTCATCGGTACGCATCGCAAAGGTTGCTCCTCGGAGCACAGGAGTCGGCATTGCCGGTGAGTACATTCGTACGCTCTGTATGATGCGGATCAGTTGAAATTTTTGCACTTGAGTTATTTTCTATACATAAAATACTACGATCTGTTTGATACGATGCGTCCGAAGCTTACGATGATGATGATGAAAGCGGCCTGCGCGGAGCAAGCGTGCCGTGCGTTCACTCATGTATTTGCTGCAGCGCAATAATGCCTTCTATCCAAAGTATTAAAACATACAGCGCTAGTCCGTATCGTAGTTTACTATGATGTTGTCTCTGAACTATAGATTATATACCGCAGAAGTGATGCGTCACAATTTTATAAGAATTCAAACTTTTATTTCAAAATGTATTAATAGGTAGTTAAATGAATAAACAAATGGTAAAGTATAAGAGATTAACAGTTCCGGCAGACGCTGTCGTGCCCTGAAAAAAATTAATTAAAATCTAGAACCCGACTCCAGCGCCACCTAACACCTAATTGTGTTTGAATGGATATTCAAACACTGTTTATTATTACAACTGGAGTTATATTATTGAGGTTTTAGTAAGAATCCCTAATCTTTTCTAGTAATAAATAGCGTATATTAATGTGGGATGACGTAGCATTATAGTGGTGAAATAATTTGTGAAATCGGTCCAGTAGTTAAGTTTATTCGTTACAAAAATACAAAAATGCAAGAACGCAAGGATGCAAAAGTACTGAAATACATTAGCAAAAGTTTAAATAAAAATCTATTGGTACATTAAGGGATAAAGTGCGCGCTTTAACGTCCATAAGTGCCACTTCAGTAATAATATAGTAATTAATAAATACCTCAGTTTCCTTCAAATATTTATAATTTTATCAAATAATGATGACTTTTTATGGCCCGGCCGAGGAAACCTTAAAATCCAAATGCATCGTAATAATTATAATACGTCATTACAAAAATATCCGATGATTCGCTTTGCGTAGTCGGATAAATTATTCATTTCATAAAACAACTCATGGGAATTTAAATAATACTACTTGAAAGTGTTTAAGCAACATTTAAATTAATATTCTTATTTTAACCTATATGATTTAATTTCTAATCAATAATTTATAGGTATGCTTACCTACTATTTCGGAGAAATACAATAATTTTAAATGTAAGTTTATACGTGCTTAAGAGAAACTTAATGATAAACTGTTATCTATTTATTTTAAAAAATCAGAAATAAATTTACGGGTGTCTTGGAAATTTGGCAGTTCTCGCAAGATATGGACTGTATCTGTAGAAGTGTTAGGCGCATGATATTTTGAATATTTTATTATAAGAATTTCAATAAAAAAATACCACGCTTAAAACCGTTAAAACGTAGTTTTATTATGTATACAAGTCGCGAAAACTTATGGACGGAGAGCTGATGACGAATTTTGAGAAGGTTCTTTAGGCAAGCTGAAATTGCGAAAAATTACAATTTCGTCAATTGGCGAATCTAGTCCTGGAAGTCTTTTAGCGAGTTAGCGGTTATTTCGCTACTGCGCAGCATTTGCAAAAAAAAACAAAAAAAATTTTTTAGGCAACTCGATTTTTTTTTATCTTTTAATTTCTAATTTCTAGAATTTAAAACAAAAAATCCAAGACGTTTTTGTCTGTTATTAAGTACTGCCAGACGACTCCAAAATTATTATTTTTTAATTCCCAAAAAATATTCTTTAGGCAATCTGAAATTTATATCACGTATTTATTAAGTAATTTCAATAATACCTGCAAATCGCCAGACGATTTTGCCGCTTATAAACAATTCCCAGACGTTAATAAAGTATGTAAATGCGCAGCCTTAAGTTGTGACAAAGATAGCTAGCTAATCGAGGCATGCCGGCTGCTACCGGGGCCCCGAGCTCCTCGCGCTGTGATTGCCTATTGAGGAAAATCGTGTTTACAGCACTGCGTTAAAAACAGAATATGTAATTTTTAATATTTTTTTTGCTAAAATTTAAAACTTTGTTAAAAATATGTAAATTAATAACTTCGTTCGCTGCATAAATTATTAAATTAAAAATTCAAGTTTTTTAGTCTTGAAATATTTTTTTTAATAATCTCGTTGATTGTAATTTAAAATAACATTTTTTTTTATGGCAGGAGTTCAGCAGACAGGCAGACGGCCCACTTAATGAAAAGCGGTTACTATCGCCTATAGACATTTTTTTTGTTTGTTTGAGGCGAGGAAAAATGCTGACCGATTTACGCACTCTCAGGGCCGTCACTAGGAAACGGCGCGCATCCATCGGGGGCGATAACGCTAGCAATAGTATGCTTTTTTGCGCTTCGTCCGCGATGGCTTGACACTGAGGAGTGTGGAAGACTCAGAGCGATGCCGCACGGGCGAGCAACCTCAATACCCACTAAAAAACCTCTCCTCCCGTCGACCCTGCGCTTTGTTGTGAAGGAAAGACTGAGATATAGAACATAGTTACGCAACAGTCGATCCAGCGCAATAAAGTGCCTGGAGTGTGCCCTGGGAGAACACACCCCACTTCGAAACGGGGGCTGAATCCCTTGCGTTGCCTAGTAGCAAGGGGCCCCTCGTACCGGAACCTAACTCAGGGAGGGAAGTAATGCGCGTACCTGCCTCTCCGGGTGCTAGCTGAAGGCCGGCGACCTCGGGTGGAGACATTAGCACGCGCTGCAGGACTTCGCTCCCTATCCCTTTCTGCGGCCTCTTTTAGAGACATAACCGCCTCACAGAAAGAGACCGCAGACTCCCAGCGGTCGTCGCTGTGCAACATGGCCGTTACCAAGTCGCCAAGCGATCGGACGGCTCCTACGTGTGTCTCGAGCTCGAAACGCTGAGGCGTCCATGCAGCGCACTCAACAAGCGTGTGTAACGCCGTATCGGGTGCGCCGCATTGGCGGCAGTCCGGGGAAGGCAAGCAGCCCACAATGCGAAACAGATACTGGTCGAAACAACCGTGTCCGGTCAGTATCTGAGTCGTCCTGAAGGTCAGGGTTCCGCTGGTGCGGGTCACCCATCTCTCCAGCTGCGGCCTGATTGCATCCACCGTATAGCCGCCGGCCACAGGGTGTTCGAGGTCACGAGACCAGGCGACGAGGCAGGAGGCGGTTTCCCGCTTCCTGACCGTCTCTAATTCGACTTGACAGAAGGTCAGTCCTCTAGTTAGGGCATCCTGCTGGGCGCGACGAACTCTGGACAGGACGTCTGCCTGGAGAGGCCAGGGCAGCTCGCCTGCCAAGAGAGTCGCCGCCGACCACGACACTGTGCGGTACCCCCGTATGGTCCTCACGGCCAGAACCCGCTGCGCGCGGTGCAGCAGGGTTCGGTTGTGGCGGTGAAGCGCATCGGACCAGACGGGCGCACCGTAGAGTGCCATACTCCTCAGGATGCCGGAATAAAGCTTCCGCGTCGCACCCCGGCCCCCCCACGTTAGGAAGAAGCCTGGAGAGTGCGCCCGCGGAATTCAGAAGTTTGGGAACTAGCTGCTCAAAGTGCGCTTTGAACAGCCACTTCCCGTCTAGGACTAGCCCAAGATATTTCATCGTGGGCCCTACTCTAATCGCCACCCCCTGAACTGTAACGGACAAGTCCGGGGGAGGATTCCGGAATTTCCTATGGAACATGACGGCCTCCGTTTTCGCGGGGGAGACCTTCAAGCCCAGCCTAGCTATTCGATCTACGACGATCGCCAGCCCGTCGTTGGCGACGTCCACGGATTCCGCAAAAGACGCGGCGCGTGCCGTGAGTAGGGTGTCGTCCGCAAAGCAGATCAGCTCTACTCCGGGCCGGACCGTCACCCGAAGGATCCAGTCATAGCCTACGTTCCAAAGGATAGGCCCGAGGACCGATCCCTGTGGAACGCCGCACGCGACACGTCGCCGACCTAGCACGTGGTTGGCGGACTCACCACCCTCCCAAAGGATGTGCCGATCTCGCAGGTACTCGCCCAACAGCCTCGTGAGGTACGGGGGGACTCCGTGCGCGCGGAGCCCTTCCCTGATCGTCTCATGAGGGAGGCTGTTAAAGGCGTTCGCTATGTCTAATCGCCTATAGACATTTACATCACCTATAGGCAACACCAAAGGTGCTACAAATGCGCTGCTGCTCTCTTAATGAATACTGGAACCTGATCCCTTATGCCGGAACACAACACAAGGTTGTTATGGCGGCATACTCTACCAGTGGTGGTCGCCATCCAGTGGAGCCAATACCTGGCTGTGGGTTGTTTTGTCGCCTCTTACGACAGGCCGCCCGGTCGCAGGAAATTGTATTCTTTCTCCGTTCCTGCACGGAGAACATGATAAATCTTTACTAACAAAATTCTAAAAAAAAGTTCTAAGCAAAATCTTAGTAATTAATCATTTCTTTTAATAACTATAAAAAACGAAAAATCAGAAACTGGGCTACGATGAATAATTTTTATTTTTTTACTTGATAGGTTTTTTTTAATTTGACTTGAGTTTATATTGTTGGTCCGAAGACCTCACAACTTTACCGGGGTCTTTGGGGCAAGCGCCTTCGCCAGGCGAAGGTGCTCGAGCCCGGGGCAACTTGCTTGAGGGAGCTCCCTAGGGAGTTTTACCTCGGCTGGACTGTTGCCATGAGAGGGGGATGAATCTGATGATGCCCGCCAATGGGCGACACAATGAACTAATTGAGAACGGGTACGTCGGGTAATAAAAAGCCCGAGAAGAAGGATCCCGGCGGAACGGGATCGGCGGTTCGCGGCGGCCTACGCTATCTTACTGCCGTTTCGCAACGTGTAATGGCTGGGAAAGAAGAAACGGCGAAAGAAACTTCCCAGCAACACGCCTAGTCTATCCTGTGGGGGGGCTATGTCAACTGGCGTCCCTCTCGAGGACGTGGAGAGATCGTGATTGGCGTTGTCTGAGACGCCGCCGTCTATGTCTGTCTGTCGGTGCCTGCCAGCCTGCCGTCCTAACCGCGGGCGGGCTGATCCGGGCCAGCCGTTTTGTAATAGCGTCGACCTTGTCCGTAAGGACATTACGCGGTCGTCGCACGAGAGCCTTTCGCCGAGGCTTGTAATCGGACGCGGACACGACGAGCGGATTTCGATGGTGCGGCGCGAGATCGAAATACTTACGCGAGAGCGACGTAATGTAGTTTTTGATGGATGGAAGCTCCAGATCGCGGTGGAGGTCGACGTTACGCATATAGAGGGGAGCACCGACGGCTCTGCGCATGAATTTATTCTGCACGATTTGCAGTTTCTTTAAATGGGTAGGCTTGGCATGGCCGAATACCACACTCGCGTATGTCATGATCGGGCGGAGACTTGATAGGAACAATGATTTGTAGTATGACGGATTAAATTATTGAATTATTCTTTCATTTCCCATTTTTATTGAGGAAACACGAGGTTTCTCAATAGCCAATCACAATGCGAGGAGCTCGGGGCCCCGACAGCAGTCGGCATGCCTCGATTAGCTATCCTTGTCACACTTAAGGCTGCGCGTAAGACTTTTTTATCGCACTTATTTACATACTTTATTAACGTTTGGGAATTGTTTATAACCGGCAAAATCGTCTGGCGATTTGCAGGTATTATTGAAATTACTTAATAAATACGTGATATAAATTTCAGATTGCCCGAAGAATATTTTTTGGGAATTAAAACTTAATAACCGACAAAAAGTCTTGAAGTTTTTGTTTTAAATTCTAGCTAGAAATTTTAAATTAAAAGATTAAAAAAAATCGAGTTGCCTAAAATAATTTTTTTTTGCAAATTTTATATGCTGCGCAGTAGCGAAATAACCGCTAAGTCGCTAAAAGACTTCCAGGACTAGATTCGCCAATTGACGAAATTGTAATTTTTCGCAATTTCAGCTTGCCTAAAGAACCTTCGCAAAATTCGTCATCAGCTCTTGGGCTAAAAATATTATATAAGAATTTTATTAAATATTTTCTTTATGGGTGAAACAGTAAGCATATATCTGCACCGTATAGCGGGGCGGGAGGAGACGCCTGAGTGCCACGAGTGCGGCACACGCTTGGATGCGGCCCGGTTTTTGGAGGGCTTGGTGTAAGCCGATTGGCTGGTGAATGCACACCAGCCAAAAGTGTTGGCCCGCGGTTGCTTCCTTCTGTGAGTCGGTCACGACTCAGAAGGACGCGTCGAGACAAAGGGAGGAGAGTACGTATGCGTACCCCGTCCGCAGGAAGCGACTCTGGGGTCAGAGGCGTTGCTACGCACAACATCTTCTTCCTCCATGATTCCAGCAGCCCTTTTGTCAAAGAGGGTATACTCCTCCGCAGGACACCCTGGACTCGTCAGACAAGCGTTAGGATGTCACAGATGCAGTACCTATTGGTCTATATATATGTTGGTTCCTGTGGCGTCGCGTAGAAGCGTGTGGGTTAGAGGCGCAGGTTTAGGTTTGCTGGGTAATTTGGCGGATGTCATTCTCTTTGGCCTGCGCTCGGAGGTCATGACGGGCATACGGCTGTTCACAAAAAAAGGATATTATGTGATCCTACCCAAATTCGCGCTATTGGTCGTGCTGTTTCCCCAAGTCTTGCCTAAATTGCGTGACAAATACACCAAGAAGCTTTAGTGGATATTTCGACTTCTTGGCCGACGAGTCCCAGTCTCCAAACCGCGACAGTGGGAAAGCTCTAAATTTATGTGTCCTCTTTAAAAACAGGAATGAATTGATAACTTTCAATTTTTATTTATTAAGTAGAAGTGTTAAAAATTTTATAGTTCCGAGCGTTTTACCTGCCGATTCTTGACTTTAAAAGTCAGCGTATAAACACGCTGTCTGTCTAGTTTAAAAAAATATTTCGTCAATATGCCACGTTAAAACTAGAACAGAATGCCTAACACTTGTCCACCTGGTCAATGATTTCTAAAGTGAATATGAGAAACCACATTCATGAATATTTATTGATGACACAGATGTAGCGAAAATCGTGTTTTTTTATTAAAACAAGTGTGTAGTAAATTAAAATGTTGCAATTCGAGATCTGTTTTTTTAGAAGAAGAAGAAAAAATATTTATTTAGTACAAGATACAAAAAATGTTACATGATAATATATCTAACAATTAATTGTAGTGTCCTAAAAAGGCTCTTGCTCAGAACAATGCTAGTTTCACAACCAGCGCTGATCATCCGAAGGTATCTCTAAGTGATGGCACTGCTTAGCTCCACAATGCAAATTTAAAATAATAAACATTAGTTGTAACATTATGCAGTGAGTAGTGTATATGAACATTGTTATAATTAGAAATAAAAGAAAACGAACAAAAAAGAACCTTTTTAAATGAAAAATAATAATTCGAAGGTGTAAAATCTTGACCTACCCAAACTTCCATGTGAAAACATAAAGCATTTATACGTTTAGGTAGGTCAAGACCAAAATGCATAAACACCTGTTGGTATTAATTTATTATCAGCGGAGAACAGTGTCAGTCTATGTGCCATGTTTTTTCAAGGTGGATTGAAAATTTCCACATTCCTGTACGCTTGATGTACTGATTTCCTCACGATATTTTTCTTTACCGTCGTACGTGGTAATAGTATTTAGATTTTAGACACATATTACTATAAATTATAAAATTATAATTTACATTACAATAAAGGAAAAGGCTCAATTGTGCAACCCTCAGTGAGAGTTATATGTTTGCTGTCGAGACGTTTGGTCCGTGGGGTCCTGAGGCCAGGAGCCTCTACCAAAATTTATCAAAACAACTCATTGACTCTTCAGGTGATCAGAAAGCTGGTTGGTGCTTACCTCGGCCAACGGATCAGTATGGCGATCCAGCGAGGAAACGTAGCCAGCCTTCTAGGTAGTTTACCCATAGAAGACGGTGTTATAGGCTAAGTATTCTACTTATAGTCTTGAGGTACTATGTGTAGAATACAATACAAATAAGTTAAGTTTTATTTTATTCTATTAGATTATTTTTATAAATTTCTTCATTGTACTAGCTTATAATTTATGTATATATTTAATATATATTATAAAATATAATATGACTCTAATTCCCTGGCAGCGTGGCAAGCTTTTGGTGTGAGATGCGACCTGCGTAGACACGTTGGCCGCATTCCATTTACCAAACACGACTAGATCAGCCGGTTCGGCGGCGGAAACAGCTGAATCACTCAAGCGGTGCAATATGTAACCCTCAGTGAGAGTTTATGCCGTTTACTGTCGAGACGCTTGGACTGTGGGGTCCTGAGGCAATGGGCCTATACCAAAACATATTAAAATAACCCATTGACTCTTCAGGTGATCCGAAGTCTGGTGCTTACCTCGGGCACCGGATCAGTATGGCGATCCAGCGAGGAAACGTAGCTAGCCTTCTGGGCTTACCTTACCCATAAAAGACGGTGATCTAGGCTCAGTATTCTACTAGTCTTGAGGGACTATGGGTAGAATACAATACAAATAAGTTAAGTTTTCATTTATTGTATTCGATTATTTTATTATATTGCTTATAATATTATAGAATTCTAAATATGATATGTCTGTACATTGAAGCTATTAAAAAAACAGCTGGAATATTATATAAACGATGGAGAAAATAATCCAATTTTGTGTTTAGATTCCTTGTCTGTTTGTTCGTTTGTTCGGGATTCATGTAAAAATTACTGGGCCAATTTCAATGCGGGTTTCATTGATCGTCGGCAAATGATTCGACCTAAAATCTGCTACTTCTTATTCTGTGAATCCCGCGAAAAAAAATCTGAAAATGATTAAAAACGGCCAAATTAAAAAATAAAATTCCAAAGTGATTTTTTTCACTTATCGATAGCAAATTTTATGTCTTAAAAAAGTGGGATTTTTTTTAATTTCAGGAATCACGCGGGTATTTTTTTTAAATACTACGGTACTTTGTGTCCCGGTAATCCCGCGGGAATTTCAAGTCAAGCGTGAATAAAGTCATGGGCATATCCTTGTTTACATATACAAAAGAATAGGCGGTAAAATATCATCTGTAAAATGTACTGAACGAATTTAAATGTAACTCGACACATAGCTAGCTATATATCCTGACGTTAGATTCTTTTATCCGGAAAAATGGCGTAGTTTCCGTGATGTATACGAATACAGCTAAAATGGTGGAATTGCGCTTACCTTATTTCGATACTGCAAATTCACTAGCAAATAGGGCATCGTAATTGCGACGCGAAAGTTTTACTAGCACAGCCAGTGTTAAACACTTCTTTAAATATGAATTCGTTGTGGACTGTAAATATTTTAATTATTAAAGAAAACTACACGTGCGTAATACAATAATGATTTTAATAATAATGGAGGGAAAAAATATACAAATAAAAATAACAAAGAAACATTTATGTTCTAAATTTAAATATTTAGTATTGGTGGCCAGTACTATGCTACACCAAATTAATAAATACTTTTTGTTGGAGATTCCAACAGTCAGTACATATACAAATATTCATAATACCATAGCGACGTCGTTCAGTTTTCTATACGTTTATATAGCTTCATCAATAAGAATTTGGTCATTGCTAATATTTGATTATCGTGCTAAAGAATAATTACCTATTCTTAAAGTAACCACCAATATAACAACAAATATTTCTGAGGATATATTGGGTTGTTGCACCTCAGTATCAGCTGCTCCCACTTGACTCCTTGTATCGCCGTCCGCGGTCCGGAATGTCGACGATCCCGAAATTGTAGATGGTTTAGAATCGCTTAACCTTAGAAGGAACATCGGCGCTCTAAGTGTGTTCAACCGTCTGTACAACGTCGCCATTGATTGGAAGTACATGCACACACGTCCTAGACACTTAGAAATTCTGCACTGCGTGGCACATACTCTTTCATGCCATATCTGTGCAAGTTATGGAATGTACTGCCTCCCGCGGTTTTCCCAGAGCGCTACAATATGGAGCTCCTTAAAAAGGTATCTGTAAACGGATACTTAAAATCTCAACGAGGTAGGCAACGCATCGGCTCCCTTAGTGTTACAGATGTCCATGGGAGATGGTTGCCACCTACCACTGGGTGCTCCGTTTGCCAGTTTGCCTACAAGCCAAACAAATAAAAAAGATACAATTACCTCATACGGGCTGTGAAGCAATGAAGCAAACCTTATTAACAGCTTATCAAAATCCCGGTTTTCAGATAACCGAGATTACCGTTATATGAACCCCCGGTAAACCAGCATAGGGCCATCTAAAGCTATTATTATTACTCGTTGCGTACTCTTCGGAGTCTGAGGTCCGCTGATTCGCTGAATCCGCCAGCTGTCACAACGAGCATACCCCGGAAATAGTTTAAGTTAAGAAATAGTTTTTTATGATGAAAGTATCTTAAATAAGTATGTGTTGTTTCAAACTTATGAAATGTCTGCCAAATACGTATATTATACATGCAAGTATTGAAATATACCAAAGTGGCGAACCCGGTAGACGTCGTGTCATGCTCTTGGATATCTTAGTATATTTGTTCTGTACCTGTGTATGTGACTGAACTCCTCCTAAATGCCTAGACCGATACTGATAATCTTTGTGTCTACATATTTGGATGGGTCTCTTCCCTGGATGGATAAGATTCACAATTGTTATTAGGTCATGACAACATCAGCCGGGGAAGCTAGTTTATTAATAAAAAAATATATTCTATATGTAATTTAGATTATAAGATTTGCGCCATCTAGTGGCGAATTATATTTATACATCAATTTTTACGAAGGTTGTATAGGTATGTATTATGTTGGCTCATTTGGTCAATTATAACTGTGAATGTTAACGTGCTGCAGCACCATCTAGTATCCAGTTAGGATTAAATAGACAGCATGAAAACCTGAATTAAAAACGGTTAGATGTGCGAGTTTTCAGGTCGATTGGTGTTAAGACTATTAATCTCAGATACTTACCAGCATATACTAACCTACAAAGAATACTTTAACACGTAATTTTGTTAAACAAAAGTATAAACTCGTATATTTATTTTTTTAATCAGTTTTGAATATTTATATATCTAGTGCCCTTTTCTTGCACCACCTATTTCGCCTGATTCAATATTTTCTCATTTAGGTTGCCTGGAGATCGCTTTGAGCGATAAGGCCGCCTATTGTATTGCCTAGAAAATATTGTAAATGTTTAAAATTGTACAATTCTATTTCTGTATATTTAGGTGTGCAATAAAGTGTTGTATCTAAACTTATATATCTGTCTAAACTTTATTAAAAACTTTGGACGTTAAATATTAAACAGCACAGTAACAATACTTATATTAATTTACTCTATGAATAATATACAATGCTTATTACCAATGTATTATGTTAGGCTACCTATACTATAAGTAACTGTTATGAATCCTTAAATATCTACATAAAATATATACACGTAATGTGTATATATTTTATGTAGATACGAACATTATTATTTAGAGTTAGTAAGGAGTTAACACTGACAGGCAGTAAAAATCTTGTGTAAGAATGTCATAAAGTGGAGTCGTGAATTTAAGGCATTAAAAGAAATATTGGTTATATTTACAAAGAATTTTAAACCCCCAATCATCCTTAATAGGATAGTTGACAGTCAAGTACTCCTTGCTTTACCAGAATAGCACGTCATTACATCATAACATTAAAGAGTAAAATAAAGTATGAATTATTGTTTTTACAGTTATTACAATTAAATTGTTTATGTATGTATATTATGGATTTTTAAAAAGGATGTCACAATGTTTCTTTCAGGTCAGTAGTGCGTTGGTGACATCTCTGGTGTTGCAAACGTCCAAAGGCAACGACAACCACCTTCTATAAGGTCGGCTGTTTGCCTGTCTGCAGTACTCCAGGATGTTTTAATATAATTATGAACTTTAAAAATAAGATAATAGCGTTTTAGCGCCCACTTTCTTACACGAAAATACTTTTAGAATTTATTGTATAATATCATGTAATAATTCTACATTTTAACGGTTTCTAGTGGGATATTTGATCGATTTTTATTATTCCTACGTTGTGTTATTTGTCTTTCGTTATCACAGCTACTGGAAAGTGGCCGAAACGTCGGAATAAAAATCATATAAAATATCGCGCTTCAAACCGTTAAAAGGTAGTTTTATTACATAACCCACACTTTGAAAAGCATTGATGAAATCTTCCAAGGTCTGAAAATAAATGGTTACGCAAATAGACATAATATTATTTCTTTTAATATTTTTTTAAGTTTTCCCGACTTGTAAATATAATAATAAGCTTTTTTTTAAAGGTTTTTAAATACAAGCTTTTGATATCCTGGATATCATGTAACAGCAGAGTGCTAGCCTAGACGAGTAAAACGAACTTAAACACGATGGGTTTGTCTCGTTTAGTACAGGAGTTCCTATGACTACCTCCCGACTCCTTCATCAGATCAGCTCCATGGTACCATATTATAACATTGTCACGCGATATTCATATCCATGCAAATTTTCAGCTCAATCGGAAACCGGGAAGTTAGTCAAATGTAACTTGCAAGATTTCACCCGAACTTACATCAATTGCAGGTTAAATAAAAGCTTGTAAAAATACCTTTGAATAAAAATCAAATAAATTAGCGCTCTTAAAACCGTTAAAACGCAGTTTTATTATAATATTGCTTCTTTTATTATTTGGAATAAATTATATTATATTGTTCCCATACAAACAACAACTCAGAAACCATATATGCAAATTAATCTGATTTTACATAAAATACGCGATTAAGCTTAGTCCAGTAACCTACATTGGAAATTGGTGTTACATCACATTGAAAAGGTGTCAGAGAAAAACGAGTTTCTAAATCAGATAATTAATTATCTTCAAGTTTCGCTTTATCTGATGCAAATATTATGTAACATGTTTATTTGTTATAATCGAATTCATTCGATTTCTTTTTTTAACACTCATCCTTGTATAATTGGGTAATGAATACACCAGCATAAACTACTTATTGATGATATGTTTATTATACAACTATTAAAAGCTCTTCAAAGCTCGTCGAAGCTCTTCAATTGAGCTTTGACGAGTTAATAAATTTAAAAAAGGTAATTGGAATGTGTAGTAATCTAACACTATAGAAGATATGTATTTCTAGTAATATATCTTCTAGAGTGCTAAATGATAATTTAGTAGATAATACATCTACTACATTTAAGTAACAGACAAATGTAATTTAACGTAGTCATGATTAACTGTAATCAGTTTCTTTGGTTATAGGGCAGAGGTAATTAATTATTAGTTCACTTTAAGCGAAATAATATAAAAGCTCCTATTTACAAGAACAATACTCGTATATAAACGAAAGCTTGAGATACTAATTGCTATAATTAATCATAATTCGAAACACTTGATCTTGATGTACCTATAATATATCTCAAGCGTCAATATACATGAATAATGGTCACGTGTGTTTTTTTTAGATTGGAGTTTTAGGCTCTTTTAAAAAGATTCATCTATACAATCAAAGATATAAATTAAACGACATTTTAATTTCATAGAATTTCGTGTCATTTTATGCTTCACTTCAAGAATGCGGGTCAAAATTGGACAATTTATATTTTTATATCCAAGATAAACTTGAAGATCGCTGGTAGAGATCGAATGTAGTAAGCCGATATTCAGAACACTTTTCAGGAAGACCTACATCTAATAGTGGTCTGCACTTATCAGAAACTAATGACAGGTAGGCAATGAATTAAAATAGCCGATTATTAATTTAGTATATTTACTATACATTCTATTTATAACTATTTTTATTTGATACAACTAATGACTAATCAGTATTTACATTACTATTGACTATTTGGCACTATTATGTTATGATTATAATTTACAACTGTTTTACCAACAGCAGTGCTTTTTCTTATAGTGCGTGACGTGTTTGATAATGTGGATTGGGTAGGGTTTCCATACCGCTACGGGAACCTGAATGTGCTTCTCAATGGGTACGTGTACCTTCCTGATTACCTCATAGGGCCTTTCCACAGGGACAGGCACCTTCCTGATGACCTCGAAAGGTACTTGTCGTACAACTTCGACAGGTACAGGCCTCTCAACTTCTACGTGTTGGGTTTTGATAACTGGATAAGGCACATGCTTCACAACATCAACGTGAACAGGGTAGGGCTGGGGCACTGGCACCTTGACTTCATGAGGAACGGGCACTGGCACAGGGTGTGGTACAGCAAGCTTGATGTGACGAGTGATCTCAATGGGAATGCGGCGGATGATATTCTGGATCACAGACTGTAGCTCGTATCTGGTGTGACCATGGTGAGGGTGGCCTACAGTGACGGCAGTACCAATTACTCTTGGAGCCCCAACATTCGCACTGGCTCCGATTGCAACATGGCCTCCAGATCCACCAATAACATCACTGTGGCCATCAATACCAGGTCCAGAGGCAACAGCAACACCTGCATCAGCGATTGGTCCAGGGCCAGAAGCAATGGAGCCATGTCCGTTTAGTGGACCAGGGCCACTAACAATATGTCCGTGATCGTGGTCAACACCGTGATTCGCGTATGCATCGATATGACCACCGGCGTATGAACCGATGCCACCAGTAAAAATGCCATGTCCAGCTCCGTGGTGATGATCTTCAATGATATTCTCTGCTACATGACCATGCGCATGTGCATATGTATGACTGTGGATTGCAGGAGGGCCGTAAGCTTGTGATGGCGGACCATAGGATGCGGATGGAGCATTTAAAGCAGACGAAATATACGTGTCATCGTGTGACAGGATTCCTCCAGCTTGGGAGCTGTAAATCAGCGCTGATAAAAAGAACAACTTCATCTGAAACAGAACGAATTAAATAGTTCAGTACTTGCTTCGACGTGAGAGCAATTTAACAAAAAGCCATTTGACACAATGTTACAGAATATTAAGAAATTCAGCTTCTGCTTATGTCTGCTACTGTCAGTATCTGATGTGAAGTGAAACCTTAAGAATTAAAACATAGTACAAGCTAACTCTGAAGACTGGCCATTGTTTTAGTCTTTAGAATTTACACTACATTCTTACTGTTTAATGTTTAAATCAGTTATAGGCCATCAATTAAGATACTAGTTATAAGTTCATATTATAACTTACAACAAACGCCATGGCTTTTAGCTAAACGCCTGGAAGCCAGTCCAAGTAAGTTGTTGTCTGTTAGAAGTGCTGGTGGTTTGTGTATCAACAACGTAACAACATCAGATATTTATACAAGTCGTAGTTTCGTACACCGCCCATGAATAAATTATGGCGTAGACCCGAAGTGATGCCTTCGTTAATACGTCATCGGTGGCCAAAAATTGTATTAAATTATGCTAATACTTGCTACTGATTTCCGATATTATGTCATTTTAACCTAATAATTAAACCGAGGACCAGATTATCACTTTCTCGTCATAGCGCATCCTTGCCATTATTGTAGATGAAACACTGTTGTTTACATTTAAAGCGGATATTTGCTTGACAAAACGAGAAAAGTATAATATATTGTTTCCAGATATATGATTAGATGAAACAAACAGAGGACATTTTCTTTTTTTCATTTATAAAAAAACCAACAATATATACAAATTATTACTAAGGATTTAATAAATAAGAATATTTTTAATTATCTATACTATTACTATTTTTAATATTATAAAGACTCTACTAAACCGATTTTGAAAATTCTTTCACCGGTGGAAGTCTACATTATTCCTAAGTGACATAGGGTATATTTGTAATTCATAATAAGT
This sequence comes from Dendrolimus pini, assembly GCA_949752895.1. NCBI lineage: Eukaryota > Metazoa > Arthropoda > Insecta > Lepidoptera > Lasiocampidae > Dendrolimus > Dendrolimus pini. The sequence continues at coordinate 15,025,743 of OX457135.1, forward strand.
TTTTTTTTTTCTGATGCCCAGCGAAGTGGGCACGGTTCAGCTAATAATAAACTTTCTATGCAGTTTATCCCGCTAATAAATTTATTGTAATAATGTAACATATTTAACTTACAGCATATTACATATATTTATACTTTGGTTAGGATCGTGATAGCAATAGATCAACATATTTTTATAACTTTTAGATCTATGCAATACTGATAATGTTATAAAACTGTAATAATATCAATGCTGAAATAATTTATCATTGATTAGTTTTTACTGTACACATTTCAGGATTTGTATTATTTACAATAAAATTATGTAAACACACCTTTTTTTACAATGATTGCTTATCACTCATTGTATTTTATTACATGATGATCGAGATATACTACTAGTTCGGGTTTGTCACAGATATTATATAAGGTTGAATCATGATCAAAAATGATCATTTCTTGCAAAGCAACAATCGCGTCGAAACCTTATGATGAATTTTAACAAAAAGAGTTTTCTCCTGCATTTTAATATTTATCTATTCATAGATAGAAAGATAACACTTTATTCTTCATCAAAATATACAGACAGAAGAAATATTGTTAGAAGTGTAGATTTACAATATATCTTCTATCTATCTATAAATCTGTAAATGGTTCAAGTTTGTACAAAGCGTTTAAAGTGTGAAAAATATCAGGGGGCTAATTCGGCTGTTGGTCCGAATACGAAAATACAATTTCTTGAATTTTTGTCTGCCTGTCTTTCTGTCTGTCTGTCTTTCTCTCTGTCTGTCTATAAGAGCATCGCGTGAAAACTACAGACCGGATATAAATAAAACTTTACAGAGAGCTGGCCTATATCCCTAATCAACACTTAGGAGACTTTCGATAAATGATGTCGTTTTCATAGAGTAAACGGATTACTTCTATAGATGACGCTGCAAGCGTGTTTTTTCAATTCATTAACAAATACCTACGTTGTTATAAACATGTCATATGGACTTAGTACTTAGTTTCTTTGTTATTGTAGTGAATTGAACAAGAAATAGTAGGTACAGTTGTAGGTCTAATTCTTATATATTATTTATTATTATAAAATTCTCGTGTCACAATGTTCGTTCCCACACTCCTCCGAAACGGCTTGACCGATTCTCATGAAATTTTGTGTGCATATTCAGTAGGTCTGAGAATCGGCTATTATCTATTTTTCATCCCCCTAAATGTTAAGGGTAGTCCACCCCTATTTTTTATATTTTGGATTATTTTTATTTTATTTTTTTATGATACAGCATTAAAAGATACATACAACCCTAAATTTTCAACCCTCTACGATCAACCCCTATTTTTTAATAACGATATTAGTATTTTTACAATTTTCTACTGGGGTGATTTAGATTTTAATTTGAACCAGGTAGATGGCGCTGCAATCGGGTACCAGAATTTAGGTGTTCTTTTTGTTGTTGTATGTGTTGAAGTTTGTCCCGGAATGGTTTAAATAAACGATTGGACCCAGTAGGTGGCGCCGCGATACTCCTCTTAAATGCTGGGCCTGATTTGGATTCAATTTTTTGTTTGTTCAAGTGGATTTGAGAATAGTTTAGATTAACATTTGGTCCCGATAGATGACGCTCGAATCGGGTTCTAGATTTTTATTTTTTAAAGGCAGGACAACGTCTGCCGGGTGCAGCTAGTATTATATATAAAAAAAACCTAATTTAGTTCTTATGCAAGTAACATATGGATAATAGATCCATAGTTTTTCACTCGGCCTTGCCACGTGAAAAACTCTAGTTAAGTATAATAATATATACTAGGCTTATAGTTTAGAGTTGTATTAGGCGTTAATTTTTTCATCAATAACATAATATGAACTAATCTAAGCTTTGCGTCTTTTTTGGCTTTCTGTATCTTCTTAGCATTTTGAGAGATTTCTTAATGTTCGTAATTTAACACATATTACAAAAATTCTAAATTAGTATTCATATAAAAGAGCAGGCGTCAAAATATCTTGTTATCATATTACTTTCAATAGTTAATTATATAAATATTTTTAATAATTTAAACATTAATTAATAAGCTATTTGACTTGTTACAATTGTGAAGTTATGAACCAGTATTCTCATACAAAATCAAGGAGGCTATAACATTTTGTGCGATGATAAAAAGCCTCTCAATTGATTTGAGTGTCAAATACCCAATTATGTCGTTGTATGGGTACGAACACCTTAAGTATAAAAAAATAAAAGGTTGTCCTGGATTAGAATGCATCGTCACACCATGGAAGAAGAATACTAAGGCTTGAAAGCGTCCTATAATGCATTCACTTAGTGCCACCAGTCCATTCTTGTTTTAATAGAAAACTAGGATACGCTCGCGACTTCGTCCAGGCTTGAATTAAAATTCCCGTGGGATTCCCGGGATAAAAAAAATCACATGTTTTATTACATCATCAAATTTGCTATCGATTAGTGAAAAAATAACATTGGACTTCGTTTTTTTGAAGTGAAACTTCTATATAGAGGGGGTCTTATGGAGTTTTGACTCACGAAAAGATGTCACAGTCACGTGATCACCGTCACTAATTCTTACATTTTTAAACTCGTGATATCTTTCGAATGGAATGTCCGAATTGAATAATTCAAAAAGTTATATAAAGGTATTGAAGCAGTCTTGAATATGAAGTAATTTATTTTGATAAGGATTAATATCAAGATACAAATAAAAAGCCTTTTCTAGCGGCGGCATTTTAATTAATTTTTTATAATAAAAAAACGCTTATTGGGGCATAACTATAATAGTTAGATATATGTTGTCGCGATACTTTTTGTAAATAATGATGTGTTCTACAAAGTCGTAGTACATTATTTTATTTTATCATCAATAGTTTTCGCAGCGTACGCGATTTTAGGTATTTTTTTTATACCTTGGATTAAATTATTGGAGTTTTAGTAATGATCCCTAATTTTTTTGTAAATATAATATAGCCTATGTCACCCGGGGATAGCGTAGCTTGCCAACAGTGAAAGAATTTTTCAAATCGGTTCAGTAATTTATTTTATTTGTTATTTTATCATCAATAGTTTTCGCAGCGCACGCGATTTTAGGTATTTTTTTTATACCTTGGACTACATTATTGGAGTTTTAGTAATGATCCCTATTTTTTTTGTAAATATAATATACCCTATGTCACCCGGGGATAGCGTAGCTTGCCAACAGTGAAATAATTTTTCAAATCGGTTCAGTAATTTCGGAGCCTCTTCATGCAAGCAAAAACCAATCTTATCTTTCCTCTTTATAATATTAGTCTAGATATTCATAAATATATTTATTATAAAATTAATTCGATATTTGCATATTATAAAAAGCGCAAGATTTTGCGCTGGAAGTTGTTTAATAAAATTGGGAGCTGGATTGCCCTAAAAAGCGCTATATCTAGCTCCTAAAGCGCTAAATTGGCAGCTCTGGTGAGCCAAGCGCCGGGAAAGTCTCGTAAACGAGAAAGCTAGCGAGAGAGCGAGCGAGGATATACCGCGTCCTCAGACTACCTCATCCCTCTAATACCTAAAATTGCGTACTGCGCATCGAAAAGTGCGATGTTCCGAGCCGCTATTAATGGAGGCAAACTTAAGTTTGCATCGAACTATAGCTCTGCTCTCCACGTGACAAGGCATCACTGCCTCTATTTGTGGTATGTGTAAAAAAATATAAATAAATAAATAGAGTTTGTTGAGTTAACAAAAATAACAACAAGAAAACTTTGCCAACTGTTCAGTTTTTCGAAAGTCATAACAAAAGTGAACGACAACGAACAACAAAAGTGTTGACGTAAAAAATGGTCGGTGCGTGGGTAGCGTATTACATACACCATTAAAATGTACTTAACCTAACCAAATCATAATTTGCAGTAAACCTGCGAAAAATCGAAATGTGTGCTGGGACACATATTTTTCAACCTAGCCAATTTAAATCATTCTCAGAAAAAATCTCGCGGGATTCCCGGGATAAAAAATAGCGTAGATTTTAAGTCTAGGAATTCGCTGTCGAATATAATATCGATAGCGAAAACCGCATCTAAATCGACCTAGTAGTTTTTTTTACGGGTTTTAACAGTTCTTATTTAAGTAATTAGTTTCTATTTATTTCGTAAGTATATTTTATGTAATTTTGATAATGTTGAGTCCTATTATGTTTTTTATATTGTTCAGCACTCTTAAGCCCTTTCAAATGTCAGGAAAGGGGTCTATGGACCTAAATCACTATTAACGATCTTATTATACTTTATTAGCATAGATAGCGTAAACTTGCATCATAAATCATATTTATGTAGTGCAAACTTGACCATCCCATAGATGTCATAATAACAGGAAATATTAACACACATGCCAAGAAAATCACATCAACCATAATATAAATTTATGACCGCCATTAATATTGTGTAACTATGTCACACTATCCCTAAATTGGCCAATCGCATTTGTTATTATAATATGCTTACATGGCCGTATGTTTCTACATATGTTTCACCCGAGAAAAGGGCATTATAATTTAAACTCGAAATTTCTTTGATATCTCTACCAAGCTATACGTAGTCTTTACAAATGTTTCAAAAGACATAGCAGTTAATCAGACAGGTACTATTTATCCCGAAACCTCTCAGAGATGTGTATACCTTTTAACTTTAATAATTGGGCAAATGAAAAGAGGGGGAGAATAATAGGTTCCGTACAAATGACAAACATTAGGTTACGGAAGCAAAATAACACATTTAATTGAAATACCCTATTTCTCAGAAACTAGTGAAATTATATGTTCATTCTAATTTTCATTATATTTTTCAAGCTCTGTTTCTCTGACAAATATAATTTAGGTGTTGAAGGTTCTGGGTATGTATCTTCTAAGTGAGCCTTTTCTATACTAGACCACGTCGTCACTCAACATCATGCCTTGTAACAGTAATACGTCATCAATCTATACTATAGTGAATCTGTAAATGATTCGAGTTCATATGTTGCGTTTTTTTATAATTTCTATCTGGCTGTCTGTCTTTTATAGTATCCTGTGAAAACTACTGAACGAGTTTAAATGAAACTCCACACAGAGCTAGCTCATATCTCGTTGTCGACGTAAGTTTTGTAGGATAGACGATAATAGCGAAAAGATGGCACTGCGATCGCATTTTTGAAAACTACTGAACCTATACGAATGGAACTCGGCACAGAGACGGTTATGTTAACACTTAGTATACTTTTTATCCCTATAAGTGAAGTCGTTTCCTTAGAATAGCTGCAATCGTCACTAACTACATTGTCTTATACAACATAGCATTCAATGTATTACTTCAAATCAAGTTGGCTTCGGCTCGCCTCTATGTGTTGCTGGGTGTATAGACTATAATATATAGACTTATTATAATGTCTTTGTCTCAAAAAAAAAAAAATAATCAACACTACATAAAGGCGACACAGGGAATTAATATGAGATATTTCTTTGTTATTATTATATGTAAAAAACAGAATTAAGTTTTAAGTAAAATAAGGCTCGTGCCTAGGATTTACAACGGGGCGCAGCCGCGGGATAAGCTCTAGTTCCTATATATTTTCATTCTATTCGTTTAGTGCTAATTTCACTTATCTACGGGGCTGGTGAGACAGCGGTCAAAAGTGAACCTGTACGAATATCAAAAAAGCTCTACCATTTTGATTTTTCTTTAAATTTTGTACTTCATAGTTGAAAAGTTGAATGTGGAAGCTAATATCTCACTACCCATTGACTTAAAAATTAAAATCTTTAGGGAGCATCTATGTATAGTTGTACTATAATGTTTGGAAAAACAATTTATATTATTATGATAAAACGAATTTAACAATAACAAAATTAAAATTTAAAATATTCCTAATTAAAAATAAACTAAATTATAAATAAATTAAACTATATGTACAAACTAAAATTAAAAGTAAACTTTAATGTACAATAATTTTTCATGATATGAGTAACGGTATCCTAGATGATTGCGTACACTGAAAAATATTTTGTCAACCCTCTGTCACATACATGGTTCCCAGCTCTAATCTTTACTTTTTCGCTATTCATTATATATATCATTATGTAGTGTTACATGAAAATCACGTTTCTGCTCAATTCTGTCAATGTAAGCCCATGAGTTTCTAAAAATAGGTATGATTTATACATAGAAAGACGGACATGCCAATTTTTACTTTTGACAAAATGGCTAGGAAACATTAATTCCAATGCGGCTATTTAATGCTTTGAAACCTAAAGTGACCGATTTTCCTAATTATTTTGCTTCCTTCCGGTTAAACTCTGTCACTTGTTTTGCGTAATACTCATATTAATGTCTTGTTAATAAAACTTATTGATAATATGTTCTCATTACATATGTAATTTTAATATGCTAGCCGTATACCTGTTGATGAATATAGTTTATTAATTTAGGAACATGTTTTACCACATACGCTTCTGAATTTTGTTTTATAATTTTTGTTCTTAGGCTTCTGTTGTCATTTTGGAAAAGATCGGACGCTTACAAAATCTTTTTATCAATCCGTCTGTTCGTTCGTTTTGTTCTACTTTTCTTAGTGTCTATTAGGAGCCGTCCACAAATTACGTCACACGAATTTCATGGTTTTTTCACCACTTCTCCGTCCTTGTCACAACTGGTCACTTCGAGAAACTCAGGACCCTAGTGTGACATTACATATTTTGCAATACCACAACAAGAAATTATTTAATCAAAAACAGCAGTTCCGTAATTTAGTTTTATTTCCATTAAAATTATTTTTTACTAATTTAAATACTATGTTCATACAGATATAATTGGAATTTATTCGTTAATAGTTCAAACTTCATATTTTACAGCTTATAAATGAAATTATAAAATGTGATGTCAAGAAATTTAGGATCCCTCCCACCCCTTGTCACACAATGTCAGACTTCATTCTTCCATTACCGTTTTCCTGCACCACCTACATCGCCTGATTCAAATTTGTTTTTGATTTAGGTTGCCTGGAAGAGATCGCTTTGAGCCATAAGGCCGCCAATTGTATCGCCTAGAAAATATTGTATATATGGTCTGATTTTGTAATTGTATGTTTTGGTGTACAATAAAGAGTTATCTCTCTCTCTGTCTCTCACTTAATCTTCGTCGTTCCCGCCTTAATGTGTGACGTAATTTCTGGATGGCCCCTTAGCTTTGTACAATATACATATAGATGATATTTGACAGGAAGGTCTGTTTCACATACAATAATAATAACGTCATCTCATAACGTCCCACTGCCTGGCTCGGTCTTCTTCATTTATTGGGGAATTGTACAGTTTACTCATCACACAAAGGCGGCGTCTAAGTCGGATTCGCGGATTTGACACATCAGTTATCTCGTTGTGCAGATTTCATCACGATATTTTCCTTCGCTTTCAGTACGTGGTAATTGTCACAATATGCACTGCAAGCGGAAAACTGTTTGACAGGTGCATATTTTATTCCCCAGACGTTAAAAATCATGAAGATGTTCCTTATATTTTTTTGTGTAAGTCATAAGTATGTAGTAGCATATTTTGTATTATGTTTATTTTAAAAAACTGTTATATATTTAATAAATTACTCATACTTCATACAGAGCCTATAAATCTGTGGAACACCGAAAACAAAACCCAGGTCATTGAACTTTTAATAAATGTGTTACTATAACAACTAAGTCAAGATTGCATCATCTACTTTACGTAACCATAGGGAAAAATATTGAGTTGATTTCCAAATTAATGTCACAATTGGACCCTGCCTAATAATGATCAAGATGTCTCAACAAATCTAAAAATTTCTAAAGAAGTTAACTATCTATAATATAACTCAATGCTATAAACATCATAAATTGAGTAATATTAGGAGTCCAGGAATATCTTTATTCGATCGAAATACATTCCTGTTTATGTTTACTCGTATATTCTATATACACTACAGTCGTTCTATTGTGTAAAGATACAAATTAAACATATCCCCCAAAAAATAAAAACATATGTTTAATTACGATCTGAAAGCAATCATAACAGAAAACAGGCAAACATTATAGGAGCTTTTGGTATTGACGCGGCTAGGTATATACCTATTATAATACATATATATGTATTATAATAGGTATGTATTATATACATTGTGGTTATTAGGGCTCTAGTTCTCGCATTCGTTTGCATGAGGCTAGTATAGTCTCGGTTAGTTTCAGCAAGAAAGACAAGATCATATTTCGAACAGGTCTACGCCACTAAGATAATTATAAGTTAGGGAATTACGTCAATCATTAAATTCCTTCATTCGCTGGTCTTCGACGCTTCGATTTTTTAGTTTTACTAAGCGTTTCAACTTCAATGTATTGTAGCATTAGAAAAGTGGTATAATAGTTGGGTTATAAGGATATCGAATATTTTGAGGACATACAAATGTAAAAATTATTACGATCAAACGAATGTAACACATTTGTAAGAAGAGTAAACCCGTCCTAAGCCATTTCATCACTTAACATGAAGTGAGTCAGTTAGTTATCAAACGTAAATCTGTTAAGCCATAAACAAACTATTTACGAGTTACGAAAGATTCTGACTTTGGTTCGTTAAACTCTGTAGAAAAATGCCTAAAGATCAGTTCTATGAAATGACAGACATTATTACTTCAGAGCCCACAGTTATTCTAAAATATGTTATTGATCTATAAAAGGATTAGGATATTTTGCTTACACACTTACGGGGCCCCGTAAGTGTGTGAGCAAGAATTAAGCAAAAAGGCTGATACGGTGGTAGCTACGCCCCTGGTAATTAAACTCATTCGTAGACGATTTTTAGTTGAGTTGCATATTATACATACTAATTCTCAATTGTGTCGAAACAAACGTCAATACGGAAGATCAAACGCCGTAGACTTGAAGGTGATTAATCAGAAATTTGTCAGAAACCATATTATCTCCTCCCGAGCCACAGTTATGAGTGCGTTTTCCCATATTAGATCTATCAAAACTTGAGAGACGTCTGGACAGCTTGATTACCGTAGCCAAGCTATCTAATGCGCGACCTGTATCCTTGATATGGTATGGCGATACTGATGAAAACAGTTGATGAGTTTTTTTTAAATAATAAATCTTTATTAGCCTTTAGTGTTTTACAAGTAACAAAAAAGAAAAATGTGTTAGTTCAGATTACGGCTATAGATATTAAGACAAGTAGGTATAACTTCGACTCTCAAACTAGGAACAAGGCCTGTGTTTTGAGTCAATCAAAGGTACCCCACACCTATATGGTTAAACAATATAATTATAGCTCTTAAATTAGTATTTGTATATGCTGAAGTGCGTGTGTACGTGTGTGGTTGTGAGTATGTGAATGCGTACAGTTATGTTGTGAAATGAAGTGATTGAATGTGTATCACGAGAGCAGAAATTAACGAAAATTGTAAAGTATAAAATAGAATATATAGTGACAAACAGTAATAAATATTAGTTTATAAGTGCTTCAGACGGGTCATAGTCCAAGGATTTTAGCCAATTTATTACTTTATGCTTGGTTTCTCATCTAGATAAAGGATATATTTTTAAGTCCTTATTCGCTCTATTATACATGCAGCTTTTGATTGAGTATGAGTGTCTCCAGGCCAGGATAGTTCTTGTGCGGACAATATATATTGAAAACATTATTTATTAATAGTCCAGAAAACATCTCAACTGTACTGTACATTACAGACCTAGCTTTAATGTATGTTATTCGATCTTTCCTTCCAGTTACGCCTACGTAAACAAAGGTATCTTGAATTGCGAACACTTTAGCAAATTTAATTGGGAGCGAGCCAGTCACATGTGTAGAACCAATGGCCGATGCACGAGTCCTGTAGTGGAGATCGCGCTTTGATAAATATAGTGTATTAAATCCCTCGAGGATCCATGACCTGCGCATGGTTGCCGAAAAGACTAGATGCGGAAAATAAAGAAAGAGAAACTCGAGCAATTGATTGCATTTGGTTGATAACGGTAATTCTTACAAATAACAAAATAGTACAGATAAATTAGCTTCGACACGTTTTTTTCTTTGTAGTAGTGTACGCTCAGAGCACAAAATAAATAAAGTAATACTTTATATATATTTTTATTATTTCTATAGGCAGGTACTTAAAATGAAACTAATAATCTTAAACAATATTAAAATAATAAATATTAATATTAAAGATCATTTTTAATACAAAATTTCTTCAACTCGATACATCTCGTACTCACCCTAAGCCTTACTTTTATCCGATGAATAATTTGTGTTATTTCTAATTCTTTCTAGATTTTTCGTTCCTCTACAGTTATGCTATTAAATTGTTCCCCAGTTAATGTCATTTTAGTTCATTGTGACATTTTTTTTACAACGTAAGTACTGTTTATCTGTTTGTTCGGGATTCATGTACAAGCTACTGGACCGATTTCGATGCGGTTTTCGCTGATCGACAGATAATTGTTAGACTTAAACTCTGCACTTTTTATGCTGGGCATCCCGCGGAAAATTTTCTGAAATTATTTAAAATGGCCAGACTAAAAATAATCTAATTCAAATGTGATTTTTTTACTGATCGATATAAAATTTAATGTAATAAAATGTGTGATTTTTTTTTATCCCGGGAATCCCGCAGGATTTTTCCCGGGAGTGGTTTGTAGTTGTTCGGGTGCGTAAAATTAGTGTATTCTGACACAGTTTTCTCTAAACGATATTCTTTTTTCAAATGCTGCGATATTTTGTGTCTCGTGAATCCCACGGAAATTTCAAGCCAAACGTACACGAATTCGCGGGCATATCCTAGTGTTATATATTATTACGGCTGTTCCCCGTATGCCTAGGCATAGCACCATTGGCCACTTTCTTGACAATAAAGTTTTCGCCTCATGTTCGTCTTTTTACTAATATGGAAGAAATGAAAGAAATAAATCTTTGGATATATTTATATTGTTTTTTTTATCCTACATTAATATTTACAATACAAAAATCGAACACACATAAGGCGTATTCACCTAAATTAATGACTTAGTTATCACCCTAGATTTCAGCCTCTCGATGAGCCATAACATGATAAATATTTACAACGGACCGGACTAGGTGACGAAATTACGTGACGAGATACTTGGTACTCCGACGGATTTGATTACTCAGTAAGTTACCACCCGTGCCAGCCATGCCCGTGGTGGCTGTGATGATGATGATAATGAGCTTTGTGGTGAACAGTCTTCACAAGGGGAACAGGGTATGTCTTGACAAAAGGTACAGGCACTTTCACCAGTTTGACAATTGGTACTTCTACGACTTTTTCAACAGGCACTGGGTGATCTACTGGTACCTCAACGACTTTTTCAACTGGGATTTTCACAATCTTCTCTACTGGGTATGGCACAGGCCTGTCGATTTTGACGTGCTGAATTTTCACAACTGGCACGGGGATGTTCCTGACAACTGGCACTTGAACAGGGACTGGCTGAGGCACTGGTACTTGAACCGGGTGAGGTACTGGCACTGGGACAGGCTCAGGAATTCTGTGGGTCACTTCACGGAAAACTTTGTATGGCTCTTCCCTGACGCGGTATTGAGTAGGAGCTCCATGACTGTTAGCAAGGCCATGAATTTCATTGATGACAGGTGATCTTAGACCTGACGGTAAATTTTCATTACCTGGGAAAGGGAGACCTGGGCCACCTATGCCAGGACCGCCGATACCGATGCCAGTTCCGCCTAGTGCGATACCATTATAGCCAGATCCAATAGCTCCACCAGCGAAATGATTTCCAATTAATCCTGCTCCAGAGTAAGTTGCTGAAGGTAGAGAACCGCTAGGAAAACTACTAGGAGAGAAACTTGAGATAGCTGGTGCTGTTAAACCAATATGTGGTGATGAAAGGCCAGATGATACGATGTGACCATGATCTCCGTGATCGATGTGATCAATGTGATGGTGATCATGCAAATCGATGTGATCGTGGTGTCCGTGAAGTATCCCCGCATTACTACAGCTCAATAAGATAGCTATACAAGCTAGTTTTGCCTGAAATAGAAAAAACTGTTTAGACGATAGAATGTTACTTAATTGTTATTTATAACTATATACTTTCAATCATTCTAAATCATCAGTTGTAAAGGAACTTTCCGATGTTTGAACTCCTGATAAATTGATTTGATACTAATAAGTGGTATCCAAAGTTAGACACAATCATTCCTCAAATTTCCTCCATATCACTCGGCGCTCCACTTTATTCATTTTATCCACCTATATATAGTCTTGGAAATATTAATATAATTAGAAATAATCTGTGAGCAAGGAGTGTATGCTTGGTTCCTTTGAGTTCTTTTAAATGTTTATAAAGATTCCATAAACACTAATATTGTTAACTGTAATATAGTTGTCTGAAATACTCACAAAGGCAGCCATGTCGATTAGCTAATCGCTGGCTACTGCTAAAAGTGTTGAAGTTCTTTCTGCTTCAACTAGCAACGGTTGTTTGTGATGATTCTTATAATTCGATCATATTTATATTGATGTTGTCACTGAGCTGTTCTGAACGAGAGTGAGAACTGGTTTTGATATTCTATCCTTATCTAACGGAAACATATGACAGAATATATTAAATCGCTCTGTTACTTAACATTATACTCATCTGACCTAAGAACTTGGGCTTGTCTTTAAAATTGGTTTAGTATGACAATGTAGAACTTTCCGTTACGGAAATAAATTAGAAAATTTAATGCAGGGTCATTATGTCATTATTAACTAAATATATTGAATTTTAATGTATATAATTACAATATTTTATATTAATAATATCTATGCATAAATAATGTTTACGCATTGATTTTAAATTCATAAACAAGGTGACTCCAATATGTCTGAGCTATTAAATATTGTAACCTTCAGTGAAACTTACTTGTTAGTACCGTTTGTGTCGAGACGCTTTGATTGTGAGGTCTTGAGGCAATGAGATTCTCTATAAAAAGCTCTTAAAACGCTAAATCGACTTTTCAGGTTTTTAAAGAGCTGGTGGCTACTTCGGACAACGGATGACGATGGCGATGCAACGAGATAACCTAACCTCACACATAAAAACGAGTACATAGTTTTCATTATAAATATTTGAAATTATTTTTCATTCAAAACATAGATTATGCAGAAATACTTCTGCTTTAAGCAAATTTCGTTGATATACTACGACGATATGGAAGGGGCGTGCCATTCGTGTCACACTTTCAATTATAAGACAAAATAAAACTTTGATCAAATTTAAAAAATATATATTGAAATGTGCGAATAGAGCTTTTTCATTTTGTATGATGTTATTGATAAAATCTAGTTTTAAATTAATGTATACTAGTCACTAAAACTTAAGAAAATACTTTTTGATGTTGTTTGACTATTAAATTTCTAACTTCAAGTTTTGGTACATAAACAAATATTTTTTAAATTTAGCATCAAAAATTAATTTCTAGCTTTAGTAGTTCCTTAAAATAATCAACTGTGACAGGCAAAATTCACCGAAGTGAGATCATAAAGGTTTGTTTTTTTAAATGTACGTATTGAAACCCAAAAATATTATTGGTTCGGATATAATACGTAGTTTGTTTCAACATTATTGAATAGCCTGTCAGTGAGTTAATCATACTCTTCTTAATATTATATTAAAACATTCGTAAAATTATATTGATGTTTTTACATGACGATTTTGGTTCAAATAGGTAAAACATAATTAAATATTAAAAATAAACTAAGGTATACTATCAATAAAAGTATACTTATAAAATAACATAAAACTATAAGTAAATAATTAACTCCAAATCGTTGTTGGCGGGAAGCAAACATATATTTTAATTAAATAATTTATTGTACTAAGATAAATTAATTGTAATAGTTGTTTTAGGAAGACGCATATATTAAATAATTGCCTCCGATATAACAATATATTGTATGGTCCCGATGTATTCAAGAAAGCGAGACGCACGTATCTCAGATTTATACATATTACTGGTATATCTGATATGAAGTTATGATACTTTATTGACTGTCTGGACAAAATTTTTTTTTTGAATGTTGCAAATTTAGTATAGACAGAATGTCTATATGTACTTAAAATAGAAAATATAAAACGGAATTAATGTAAGAAAGATTAAGTAGTAAAATTTAAAAACTTCGTTTAAAAAAACCGACTTCAAAAACTAAAAAACTAAAATGTATAAAATAACTTATTTCTAAAGCTATTATTATTAATATATATTATCTAAAACATCTTAAAGTCGGTGCTTAGTAATTTTCAAAATATAGTAATTTTTATGTTTTGCTTTGCACCGACTTCAAGATGTTTTAGATAATATATATTAATAATAATAGCTTTAGAAATAAGTTATTTTATACATTTTAGTTTTTTAGTTTTTGAAGTCGGTTTTTTTAAACGAAGTTTTTAAATTTTATTTGTTACTTTTTAGTGTCTAGCTATGTATGGGTGGACCTACGAATGGTGCCGCGCTTCTTAAAAAATATAGGTCCCCAAGAACCCGGAACAAAAAAATGTTCGTAAAATGAAAACTACTGGGCCAAACTATGTCAAATTTTTAGGGGACCACATGGCAGCTATTCCGCGTCGAACAAAAAAGAATCACGTAAATCGAATCATAAATCTCAGAGTAATTGGTGTACATATGGAACGGAGTGAAAATTATTTTCATGAAAAATGTTCATATAATGAAAACTACTGGGCCAAACTATGTCAAATTTTTAGGGGACCACATGGCAGCTATTCTGCGTCGAACAAAAAAAGAATCACGTAAATCGGATCATAAATGACGGAGTAATCGGCGAACATATGGAACGGAGTGAAAATTATTTCCATGAAAAATGTCCATAAAATGAAAACTACTGGGCCAAACTATGTAAAATTTTTAGGGGACCAATTGGAAGCTATTCCGCGTCGAACAAAAAAAGAATCACGTAAATCGGATCATAAATGACGGAGTAATCGGCGAACATACATAAAAAAAAGAACAAAAAAAAAAAAAAAAAAAAAAAAAAGATTCCGACGAATTGAGAACCTCCTCCTTTTTTCGAAGTCGGTTAAAAAAAACAACTTTTTAGAAACAAAAAGGATAAAAATATGTACAGTGTAAGACAATTATTAATGTATTTAATAAATAAAGAGAATGACGTGGAAAAGAACACCACACAATAATAGAGATAATCGAAAAAAAAGACAAGTCGAAGTCAAGATGACTTGAAAAAGCTCTATATAGGATTCAATAATAAAATAATTTAATATACTAACAGTTTCTAAAGTTAATAGTTTATAAAGGCTCCTCAGGAATATAGCATGAATTTCCGTCTAAATGTTTAGCTAGAGAGAAATTCTCTTTATGGTGTTCTAAGATAAATATTGAATCAATTTAATATTATTCTTTAATATTGTTTAAAAATATGCTTTGGTTGAGTAATAAGATACCAAAAAGTCAACAGGTACTATCATTAGAAGGTCAGTTTTACAAAAAGGTGACACTAATTGTTTTTTCCGTGTAGTTTTCATATGTTAATTATAATTATACTGGTGTATACTTATACATTTGTATAAAAGTAAGTATTCCAAAAGGAAAATAAACAAGTAGCAATAATTATTCCAAAAGGAAATTTAAATTACTATATAATGAAATAAAATAGACAAGCGCGTGCCCGCGACTCATTACTTAGACGTCAATTCGAACCCTGGCTAGAAAGCATATTAAATACCTTACAGGCAATTTTTTGACCTAATGAGTGTATGTTTACAATTATACTTGCAGTTAATTAAAGTGGCAGTAAACAATGCCGAAAATTAGATTAACAACATAGCATGAATATTTTTTACAAAATTTCAATACCAAAGCATAAGTTGTTATTTAAAAGCAAAGAGATCTCTCTCATTACGGCTCTAATTTACAATTTCTAATTTATTCAGACAATTACGTAACAGTTATTTAACATTAGACCGTGTAATTGATCATTTAATTAACATTACTTTAGCGAAACCTGAAGATGAAATCATGAAAATTCCGCAATCAAGTTAACGTGATATGATGTCACAGTTTTTTATTGTCTGAATACTGTAATTAATTGACTGCATCATTTATTTGTCTCGTGCAACTTTTCTCCTTGAAAATTCCGGGAATTTGTTCATTGCCCTAGTAATGCGAACATCTGATATTCTATTTTATAATTTATACCAATCAATACAACTGAAGTACTTGTCTGTGATTTTTGTTGCTTTTCTTTAGTGGTAAAGTGCTAAGAAGTCTGGAATTACATGTAGTGTTCAATTATTCTCAGCTAAACTAACTGCAGGTCTGTCTGATTGCTGCCATATTAAGTTAAAACTCAAAATATTCTTTATTTTTTAATATTTAGTCTTAGAAGGGAATTTGTGGTCCAAAAGATTTATTCTTAAGTAAAATTAATTTCTTATATTTCTTTCTTTCTATATATAACTAGGTATCTCTTGATATTGAATAGTTTTTGAGCAAGAAGGAACAGTTAGATTAAAAAAAGTTAGTAGAGTTAGATTATTCCAAAATACTTAGATAATAAAAAAAAGTGTTATATGCTGGAGACGTAATTGATCTAAATTATTAAAACACAATATGAATATGGTAAACAGTAGTAAGATAGACAATAAAATTACTTTTAAAATTTTTGAATTTTTGTATTAACAAAATAAATTAACATTAATAAATCTTACAAAAATTATGCACCTAACTAACAATAAAAATTAACACCTAATTAACAATATAACGAGCTTATCACAACAATGAAACTGATTAAATAAAAAAATACATGGAAATTAAATGATTATGTACAATAATCTTAATTAAAGATTTCTAGTAAGTGTGTATTTAGTTAGTACATACTGAGATAACTTTCTATGTACAACGTATTTATATTTATAAAATAATAAATGCCTTAAATATACTATTCTTTGACATTATTTACATAAAATAATGCAATATAGGTGTGACGAGATTTAATTTTAATTCCCCCGAACAAAGCAAAATGCGTAATATGACTTGTTAGTATACCATAATAATAAAAATAAGTATTATTTTTTACACTACAGGTATTGTGTATTTCACGAGAATTGTATACATATATAGACTAACAATTAAAACTTGTACAATGGTAATTCTGATGAATGATCTTAAAGTTTATGAACTAGGTTTTAAAGAAACTTTATCTGATTTAGCTCCGGCAACCTGTGGCGGTGGGCGTAACAGTATGGGCAAAGGAGTATTATCGATTCCAGAGAAAGAACCCGCTTCATACATGGGCTCTGCTGTCATCAAAATTCTAAGTGGCGGTGGTTTGTTCAACCTACGTTTTCGATTCATAGATTCATTTTTACTGTGTGTTATTTTATTTCTAGACTTGTTAAACGGCGGAGGTTTAAAGAAAGGATATGGGCCATTTGTTCTTGGATATTTACGTTGGAATGGATGACGACCAGGACCTAGAGCATTTGGGTGTCGCTGTCTGTCTCCTACTGTTTTAAGAGGATTGACTTTTTTTGGTTTTTCTTCAACCAAATTGACTGATGTTATACTTTCTTCATCTTCAGCAGTGTCTTCGACTGGTTCATTTATTAATTCATTTTCATTTTGTGTATCGTCTTGATCTATTACGGCTCCTATAAAAGGATTATTAGCTGTATCAGTATCGGTGATGGGTATGTTTTCTTCCTCTTCTTGACTCCGGGAATATTTTATACCTTGATATGGAAATCGCCCGTTATACGGCTCAAAATAAGAACTGGTTAAAGAACTACCTCCATCGTTATACGATGCTAAATTACCGATATTTTCGTTTTTTAATAAAAGTCGCAGTTGTGCTAGGTCCAGTCTCGGAGGTGAAGCTTTATTAAACTGATCTCTAAATGGTAGCAAATGACTTTCGTCAACTGTTGGTCTTCCTTTTAATACATCTGCGACTAGTTTCATATCTACATTAAAAGGATTAGCTACTCTAAAGCCATTTATAGTAGGTAATGCTCCACTAAAACCTTCAGTATCTGGTTTTCCAAAAGATATGCCAGGTGATTTACTTGTTACAAATTTATTGAGTGAACCGGATGACACGTCCAAGTGGTGACTATTTAAATTTTGGTTTATTCTTCCAGATAAAGGCGTAGTTATTCCACTTTGTTCAAAATTATTATTATTTGGCTTGTAATTGTCGTTTGATATTCCCTGTGTAAAACGATAGGGACCATCAGTTACTTTAAATACATCTAGATTAGGGGGAGCTTGATTATGAAAACGATGTGCTCCTTGTTGATTACTATGCGATTGTTGGGTTTCTTGTTGCGAATTAAAGCTAAAAGAAGGATTTACACTAGCAAAATTAATTGGAATATTTTGACTAAGGTCTAAAGTTTGCTGCTGTTTTGAAAATAGAGGAGTATTTTGGTCAAATTGTTTGATATTGTCGGAAACCGCAAAATCTTCTGGTTTCGTTTTAATGTTAAATCCATATATAGCATTTTTATCTTTGTAATAAGCATCTGCTATGGGTCGAATATATTGTTTAACATTTTGGTCCGACTGTTCTTTGTTAAAATTAAATATATTAAATCTATCGCTTCCTTCAAAACCATTTTTTCCTTGGAATTCTGAATTCCCTACTACATTAGAGACGTCTATTGGTACTATTGCTTTTAAAGCTTTAGCATGATCGAATAGAGAGTTTGACCTTTCATTATTTACTTCTCTTGAGTTAAAATTGTATATAGGAGATGCAGTTACTAAATCAGGTTGACTATTTCCAAATGAAAAAACATTATGATTTTCATTATAAATATTTCTTTGATTATCACTATTATCTTGGAACCTATGACTTGTTAAAGCAGCACTTTGTGGCTGTTGATTGTTATTATTATAAAAGTTATAGTTGGCATCTCTGTATTGTTGTGCCTGCTTAATTCTTTCCTGAGATTTTCCTACTGCTTTTATAAATTCTTGAGCTTCTGTATTTTCGGACGCAGCTTTAGATATCTGGTCATAATTGTAATTTTTACCTGTATCCATATGGAAAGAGATTTGACTGATTGCTTCGTTCCCAGATTGTGAAGGATGATATGTTTTTATCGTTTGACCATTTGAATTAGGATCAAGATTTTGTGTAAATTTTGTTCCTCCGATTTTCCAACCAAAATCACCATTGGAAATTTTTTCTGATTGGCCAGTTTCTTGTCCTCCTTCTTGAGTGTGAGTTTTTTGGATATTCTGGTTTGGATAGTCCTGTTGAATGTAATTAAAGTAAACGTTACTTGCAGGGAAATTACCCGTACGGTGAGTATCACTATTGGAGTTATCTGTAGAGCCATCAGTTCTTAAATCTTGTGCACTGTTAGGATAAGCAAAATTCTGAAACTGTGATAAAGAAATTTCTTGCAATGACTTTGATAAAGCATTGATACCAGTATTATATGGTGATGGTGATGGTGTGGGGGCTGGAGTAGTTGGCTGGTATTCATTTTGATATTGCTGTAATGGATAATTTACTCCGTTGACGGAATTATCATAATATTCTACCTGTATTCTTTTGTTTCCATCATTTTTGGCATAAGACTCAGAGTTACTACTTATAGTTGAAGATCCTCTATTATTATTGTAATCAGACGAGGAAGATTGGATTGCCGTTTGGGAATACGGCGAGGAAATGAATGATTGCATATTTTGCTGACTTGAAAGAAATAATGGTATAGAACTAGAAACGTAAGGATTACTTGCTGTTCCGACGAATTGATTGTTATTGGGCAAAGGTGTGGGAGAATATGGAGACGGGGTACTTTGAACATTTTCTACGGAAAATGTATTTGGAGTACTGTACTGATAATTGTTTGCATTGGAAAGGAAGTTCTGAGTTTGTGGTACTTTGGAATCAAATTGTATTTGATTAGACTGTTGATTATTGTTGTCATACGTTGATGTAGAAATAGTCGAGAATTGATACTGTGGCAAAGGCGTCGCTGCATATCCTGTATTAGGTGGCGGTGTAGACATTTGCTGTTGATAAAACTGATTCTCAACTTTCATCTTTTGTAAAAAGTCATCAGGTGGCATTGAATATTGTACTGACACATACTGGTTACTTGCTCCTTGGCTGTTATCATGTTGGTCGCTGTGATTATCAGCTTGTTGGACATTTTCTGTTTGATGTTGGAAAGGATTTTTGATACGAAACAATTTTTTGGTTCTAGCAAAATCGGCTCGGCTGTATTCGTCAGGCTGTTCAAAGTCTTCCGTTACTTGATACTGTTGCAAGTTTAACGGAGCAAGAGCTTGATTATTCGCGTCGTGAGATAAAACATTTGCACTGTAGCCAGTGACTGGTTCTACTTCGTCTTCACTGTTTCCAAGTGAAAAGTATCGGAATATATCACCTTCTCCAAAATTTTGGCAACGGATGTTTTCAATTAATTGTATTACGACTAGTATCCGTATCTGTAACAAAAAATTGGCATTCATTAATTTAAAGTTAAGACAGTTAAAAGCACAGACGTAATTAGGTATCTAAAATATTAAACCAGAGGTAAGTAATGAAAAAAAATATCTAAGTATTTATTTTCGAAAGGAAAATAACAAGTTATATAGCAAAATTTACGTATGATACTCAATTTATTCCTAATATAAATTAACGATAGAAACCACAGTAATTACAAAACCTGATGAGCTAACTTGACCTATCATGGGGTATATATATATATATATATGGTAAGGAGATGTCCCTTGCATATTATGTTGTCACACTTGTTTAACAGTAATTATTGCACGTCTACGCCTGCATCCACACTATATCATCATGACGATTCTACGCCTTTTGCAATGTATGATCGTACACCAAAATTTAATATAGAACTAATTAAGCTATAATATGATAGATTAAACGCAATCGAGTGATTAAAAGCTCTACAATTTTCTTGATTTAATGTTATTGAGATTCAAAATAAATTACATTTCGTAGTACCAATTAATTCTATTAAACCACGCCAATTTCAGGTAATTTAGTGCCAGTGTTTTGACAATTTATAGTCTAAAAACAAAACTTCGTTTAAAAAAACCGACTTCAAAAACTAAAAAACTAAAATGTATAAAATAACTTATTTCTAAAGCTATTATTATTAATATATATTATCTAAGACATCTTAAAGTCGGTGCTTAGTAATTTTCAAAATATAGTAATTTTTATGTTTTACTTTGCACCGACTTCAAGATGTTTTAGATAATATATATTAATAATAATAGCTTTAGAAATAAGTTATTTTATACATTTTAGTTTTTTAGTTTTTGAAGTCGGTTTTTTTAAACGAAGTTTTATTTTTTATTTGTTACTTTTTAGTGTCTAGCTATGTATGGGAGGACATACGAATGGTGCGGCGCTTCTTAAAAAATATAGGTTCCAGGAACTGGGAACAAAAAAATGTACGTAAAATGAAAACTACTGGGCCAAACTATGTCAAATTTTTAGGGGACCACATGGCAGCTATTCCGCGTGGAACAAAAAAGAATCACGTAAATCGAATCATAAATCTCAGAGTAATCGGTGTACATATGGAACGGAGTGAAAATTATTTTCATGAAAAATGTTCATAAAATGAAAACTACTGGGCCAAACTATGTAAATTTTTTAGGGAACCACTTATAAGCTATTCCGCGTCGAACAAAAAAAGAATCACGTAAATCGGATCATAAATCACGGAGTAATCGGCGAACATACATAAAAAAAAGCAACAAAAAAAATATCCCGACGAATTGAGAACCTCCTCCTTTTTTCGAAGTCGGTTAAAAAAACTACAGTGTTTTAAATAATAAAATCTCAAAAAAACAAGACAAGAATGAACAGACGCGTCAGCAGCTCCAAGTAATCATGTTAGATTAGGAAATTATTATAGTTACGTTCTTTACTGGACGATTCTGATTCTTGTCTTCAAAAATTTGCGAATGAGCAAACATTTTGAATCACCGACATAACGTAACAAAGATCGTATCAGCTCAAGATGGTGTGTGAACGCTGGCTAAGGTGTTTAACAAGTTTTCGCTTTTAATGTCGTCAAGGGTCATGTATCGAAAACACGTTCAGTATCACTGCAATGTTACTTACACGCCGTCTTCATTTGACTGGTATTACTTACTTTCTCACATTTCAACAAAAAACGTATTAAAGTAATTCCTAGAGACCAATCCAAAATATGAAAATGTAACTTTTTGCTACATCGGTTTCGTGAAGTGGTTAGAGACTATTTTGTTTCCGTGATTTGACTTCATAAACTATACTTACATGTCAAAAAGCATAGTGCATTAAAAATTATGGACCTACTTTTTTACCGTTTACCTACACGTCGCGGTAGCTTAATCTCAAACTCGCGTTTCAAATGAAATGGGTTTGAATTTAATATACATACTACATACATATTTATATAATACCACGTAACTACTCATTGTGATGTTAAAGGCAAACACTGAAGTAAAAACTGCACATCGAGATAACCGACGAGTCAAACTACTCAGTTCACCACGAACTATTTTCCTAAAAGTGGAAGATTTAAGGTCTTTCTTCATTATTTCTTTCCAATTCAAACCAGAGATGTTATGGACAGACTATCAGATAAATTACGGCCACTGACCGCAAGGAATGTTTCTTGTTTAGAAGATAATAAGGATTGCGTGATATCTTGCTAGTGAATCGCTTTCCTATGTTTCACATCGAGAATGAATTGTCGTTTCATATTTTACAGTCCTATAAAAATTATACTAACATTTTTAGATATGGGTTTCGCAAATTACTTATTTTACTTTTGATAACGTGATTCATTTTATCCAGCAAATGGTAATTGGTACTGTTTTGTTAAAAAAAATCTAACATGGATATAACTATAAAGAAACCTTAAGTTAGGAAATAGTATAACTTAATTAGCTTTCTCTCTAGTTTCGAATCCTTGTGATATAAGTATTACTTAAGAAAATCATGAATCATGCTATATATGAAGCTAGTCATCCGAATGCCAGATTAAATGAATATGAAAGAAAAATTACCGTGCCGACGCTGTATCTTTGGGATATTGCAAAACGAAAGATGGATATCATTTTAATATTTTACTACAGATTATATAGTAGTGTTAATTAGGCACGTGTCAGACATTATCACGTTCGGACATATTCGGTAACATTTCATAATTAAGATACATATCTGGAGCATGTCAGTGATCAGTATTGTAATCAAGATTATTGGAATACTTATTCCATATGGCCAAACTATTACGCAAAAACCGCATTTTTTCTAATATTTTAAACGTAACAGATTTTTATTGATAAATGCTTGTTTATTATCATTATCTTTCAGTTAAAGGTTATGTTTATAAACTTGAACTAAGAGCGTCATTTTCTCGTGTTAAATACTTACATAATAAGTAACTCTACTCTAGAGTAAGTAATTTATTATGTAAGTTATAAAACGTTATAACATGAAATTAAGATAAAGCGTTTGTCTATGATTTTAAAAGAAAATCCAATATGTAACTGAAAACGACAATTTATAATATGTCTATTTTAAGTTTGTCTTATAGAGGCTCCGAGCAAGTCAACAGATTTAATAAAAAAATTAGAAATTAAGACAAGAATTTTATCTTATACTAGGATATGCCTGCCACTTCGTCCACGCTTGACTTGAAATTCCCGCTGGAGTCCCGGGACACAAAGTATCGTAGCATTTAAAAAAAGAATATCGTTTTAGTGGGAACTATGTCGGAATAAGCAATTTTTTATGCATTCGAACAGCTTCAAATCGTTACCGGGAAAATCCCTGCGGGATTTCCAGGATAAGAAATATCATTTTATTGCATTAAATTTGGTCACATTGGAATTCGATTTTTTTAATCTGGCCATTTTAAATCATTCCTAGTAAAAATTCCCGCGGGGTTCGCAAGATAAAAGTCTAAGAATTTACTGTCGATCAGCGAAAACCGATCGAAATTGGCCCAGTAGTTTTCACGTGAATCCCGATCAAATAGATATACAGAGAAGAAATCTAAAAAATACAGTGTTCTCCATCGTTTACATAGTCTATTCCAGTTTTTTTTTAATAGCTTCAATGTACACGGCATGTTTAGAATTCTATAATAATATAGATTTCCATGTGTTTTGTTTCAATATTTTATAAGGTTCAGAAGATGTGCACACAAATTCCAGCCATTAAAACTTATTATTACACAAAGGAATTTCAATAGTTTAAGCAAATTGATCCATTAGTGCCTATCTAACAACACGGCATACAACTTTCTTTTTGTATTAATTAAAACCCCTATCAAATTATTCGGACAGTCCTTGAAACCTTTGAATATTCTATTAGAATGTTGTGAATTTCTAGTTAAAGGCGGCTTACTATATTTATTCTTTTTTTACAGACCGCGTCTTAGTAATGTAGGATGCCTTCATCCCAGAAGACTGATAATTAGCGAGAGGTAACTAGGTAGGTACTGAAATACTGAATAAAAAAAGTATATGAGCAAGAAATATTGGTCATATACTTTTTTTATTTAGTATATCAAGATTAGCTGACGTATTTTTGCTTATGGTATACATTGAAAAATGTGCTTTAAGACAACAGGCTTTTGTTTTTAAGTTTGAATTTATACATATTTTCTAAATGATATTTATCTAAATTATTTTTATGTTTTGAAAGTCAACTAAACGTATAATTAAAAATATATATTAAAAGTATCCGACAATCATGAGCTAATTTGTTTGTATTATGTTTTTTATAATAATAATAATAAAATTATTTATTTAAGAGCTTTATTTAATTATTAAAACTTGGATAAAGAAGAAGTGTGGCCGTGTTTAGCTAGGTTATATAAACCTAATACGTTAGAGATCAGGACGACACGGCAGCGTCTTAGGTAGGATGAGACACGTTTCTTGCCCTTTGCTTATTTTCTCTTCAGTCATGTGTGGGTGTGTTCACTAGTGAAAGTTCTCGAACGCCCTGCATTCACTATCCTTTTAACGCTACCTGACTAAACCGGAGTCTTTAATACGCCGTGGGAATTTTTTTGATGAGTGCATAACTTGCTACCGCTTTTAAAAAATTACCTTTAAAATACTTCTTTAAATATGAAATTGTTGTGGACTGTAGTTATAAAAAAAACTGCACGTGCGCTTAAAATGGCGATTTTAAATGGAGAATAAAAAAATATACAGATAAAAAAAGAACAGATCATCAATGTTCCATATTTAAAAATAGTATATTGTGGCCATGAACAAGCTTTATCAGTCACAATAAAACTTTTTGGCGGAGATTCCAATATTACCTGTAGAAAGATTCATTCAAAAAGTAGTTAAAATTTATTAACAGTAACTCAAATATTTCTGTTTATATTGAGGGTTCCGTGGCCATTTAGCAAAAACGGTACGCTCATGCAGTCGCCATCTCTATCTGTCCCTAAAAATATATTTATAAGTTAGTTTCATTTTCATTGTACTTTAAATCGTTATGTAACTAATTGTTTAATTATTATATCTAAAGTTTTATATTTTACACAAACATGTAAGACAAAAAAATAGTTTGAACATTTGTTCAGTAGTTTTTGAGATAAATGGTATTTTCGTTTTAATACTTTTTACAGAACTTTTGTCAAATGACAAAAACTAAACGTTTTATACCCTTAATTATGTATTAATGGACTGTACGTACTTGGTAAATTTTTTGAATGATAACACCATTTTAGAGTGTGTGGACCCTAATTTTAGATTCAGCGCATCGCAATACATAAGTACCTATACATAGGTCTGGCCAAAAGTACGGACCACTTTTTATTTTTTGTGGGCCGGTGTAATTTCTTATTAAAATTCACCTATTAAATGTGTAACATTGTTATGAATAAAATATTTATGATTTCCTATTTGGAGTAATAAAGCAATTTTAGAATTAAAAAAAAAGACGTGTGGGTCTCGGAACCCCCGACAGAAGTGGTAAATTAGCCTGGTAGGCAGGCTAATTTACCACTTCTGTCGCCACTTGCTGCCGTATGCGTGAGAGAAAGGGAAGCCAGACAGAAGGGCGCCGTAACGCGTTACGTAACGAAGCGGTTTACCCTCCCATAAGATGTTATCACTTCAAAAATAACACCAACAATGCTTTTCATTATTCACTACCAATCAAAGTATCAATTGAAGACGTGAGTGGATGAAGGTAATATGTCGCATATTCGGTATTTTGCTTTTTTTTTGCGTAGATGAATGTTATAAGTCGATACCAAATGACTACATACCTTAGACCATAGATATAAGGCATATTTAAAAAATAAAAAGTTGCTAAAGGTGTTAAGTTCAGTTCAGTTTCAAATAAAAGTAAAACTTTTATCTCGATTTACTCAGAATTGGAATTATGCGACTTATCACCTTCATCCACTCATGTCTTCAATTACAGTAAAAGGGAATCTGTTTATGCAAATTAGATCTCCATTTATTAAGTAAGCTAAGATTTATAGTGTTCTAAGTGGGACACCATTATGACTAACGACTAAAACGGGACCAACTGTTATACAACTTCCATAATATCGCAGCGAAAGCATCTATTCTAATATAAAACGACATGTAGGATTTGATATAATTTAGTTGAATTCCACATGTTGTCGAAATAGAAGCCAATTTTGTTAGCTGCTAGCTGTGTCCGCGATTTCGCCGCATGGTTTTTTTTTTTTTTTGCGAAACCCTAGAAAAAATTAACAAAGGAAGCCAAAGTTACTCCTTATAACATCAGCTATCTGACAGCTGTTTCAGAGATTAGCCGGAACATCCATACAGACAAACAGACAGACACAAAATTTAAAAACATATTTTTTGATATAAGCGCTGTATATATTTCATATGTATTTATTTAATAAAAAGCTGTTATTTTGATAATAGAAACAAACACTTCAATTTTATTAATTTGGATAAAAAAGTAAGCTCTGGGTTTATATGGTGAATAGGCGGTCTCGTCTACCATTTAAACTTTCTATCAATTCTAATATTATTTTTACATATAAAAGAACAAGAGATTAAATATTATCTGTTTTATTGTATACTAGCTTACCCGTGCCTAGTCAGTGAACTAACTTTAAAGACGCCCTTAAAAAATTATATAAATATTAATATATTTTAAATCACAATCAAATATAGTCTATCTCACTCAGCAATAATGTAACTTTCTACGAGGTAGTGAAAGAATGTTCAAAATCAGTTCAGTAGTTCAATAGATAACTTCCTACAAATAAACTCACAAACTTTATTATAATATTAGTATAGATTCATTTTTATATTGAAGTGAAACTCTTTTAGAATCGTTGTGACTTAAAACTCGATGAAACGAATAAGCGACACTAAAAAGAAATAAACACATAAATTTATACTACTAACCCTGTGAGAGAGTGAGATAATATTGTTTAGATGAAAACAGTGAAAAATTGAAAGTGATACTTAAGAAGTACCTATATTTGGAACTATTATGTTGACGGATGTAAGATAAAATAATTATATATTAATAAAAGTAAGAAAATAATTATCTGTGATATATTACTCCGTTCAATACAATATTCCTATATTGTATAATTGTAATTGTAAGATTTCAATGAACTATCAGTATAGTTGGGCCGTTCTATAAAACCACTTTTGACATCTATCAAAATGAATGTAGTAGTTACGACAACTATCGACGATGATTCAATTACAATTCGGAATCGATATAGTAATTCACACATTACCAAATCAATTAAAATAAAACGATTTATTTTAAGGATCATATTTATCGTTTCTTTGCCTTTTTTATCTTTAAAATGTAGAAAATACAGCTATATAACTTAATAACGATATATGTTTAAACTTTTCAATAATACATCAATCTCCAGGGCACGTCACTAATATTTAAGAAAAAAAGAGTTGACAAATAACGTGATCATGTGTTACGTTTCTAAAGAAATAAACTAATTGTGGTGTTTAAATTTGAATTATTTTTGTATACTGTTACGCAGTTAGTTCGTTAATATTTATACAAAGCTTGAAATGTGGCTTCTTAGAACGGCTCAACTATAGCAAATCACATAAGGAAAGAACCTGATAAATAATTAATTTTCAATAAAAAGACGGTGGCGTTACAACACCACTCATAAAACTTTACGTAACAGTTCTCTCTTTTCCCAAGATACGATTATCCATGCTTTTTATATCGCATATTAAACAAATAGATTTGACTCGCAACACACCTAAAATTAAACACAATTTGACATGGCTGGGCGAACACTGCACGCGATTTTCAGAGAACACTAAAAACACTTCCAAAATTGTAATGCGTTTTGAGCGAGTCTTGGTCTAGGCATACCAATTCATTCTGAAAAACATTCTTCTTTCTGTAAAACATCGATTCAATTCCGTTAATAACTGACTGATTGGTTTTTAGATAATCGATTCATTAGGTACTACTTTAAATATATACATAGCAATAGGCTCGTAAATTAACGTCATAAGTATATGCATTGTTTTGTCTGAGATCACTTTCGTACATTACTAGATTTTTGCAATGAATTACACTATTTAATGATGTTTAAATTCCTTAAGACAACTTAAATCACATCTTAAGTTAAATATTACAGTAGATCATCCACAATTATGTAAAGAAACAATTTAACTTAATTTTATCCAAAATTTTATTCAAAATTTATTTTGTAAGAAAAAACAAGGCTTAAAATTTAAACTCGTCAAAATAGCGCAATCATTTTGGTTTAAACAGTAAAAAAAAAACTATCATGATATATTAAAAGTAAGGTAATTTAACTGCCAGTTCTTTTACACATAAATCATGAAATTTATTATAATGTGTCCGATTCTGCTTATATCCTTATATAGAATAAATATACGTTTTATATCATAATTAATCGATTTTTTCATATATGAACACAAATAAGACACGCGTCGAACACAAATAGTTTGGTATGAGAAGTGTTTTATACTTAATTTGAAATAATATTTATAAGCTGTACTTAATTGTTGTTGTGCTCCGAATCTATGTTCACTGAAAGTAGTAAAAGAAAGTAACTTTCAATTAGTGAAACCGTGAACAGAGGATTATATTATTTACTTTAGTTACAAAAATTAAGCATATGTGTGTAGCGGCATGAAAGCGAAAGTAAAAAAATAAAGAAAATTTAAATAATAAATTTTGAATAGTCTAATGTTAAGCAATCTCTTGTCCTTAACTTATAAGAACATAATGTTAAATGGATTTAGGCATAAAAACGTCTCATAATAATTGAATTGAGCAATTAGTAACTATCTTTCTTTTTGATGACGCAGGTTAATCTCTTTTCTTGGGACATCACTCTCGGGCCTGGGGGGAAGGCTCGCCGAGGGATATATGGGACTCTTGATCGGCCGTATGCCCCCCATGACCTCCGAACGGAGGGCAGGGGGGATGGTCGGCCGTCAAACTACCCACTAGACCTAACCTGCGCCCCTAGCTCACACACTTTTACAGGGCGCCACAGGACCTGCGCCAATACTACTACAGGTACTACATGGGGGGGGGGGAGATCATGGGGGGGGGAGATCATGGTGGAAGGAGGCTTTGTGCGTAGCGGCGCCTCCGACCCCGTAGCCACCTTCTGCGGATAATTAGTACCTACCTATCATAACACCGACCCATAAACAATCTCATTGCTGAACTCACGTATCCGGGAAAAATGGTATATTCGTTAAACTTGTGTAGCGTACATTTTACACAGTGGATTGCGCACATGGATGCTATATTAATGTATTAGGTTGAATTGCATATCTTTCTTAAAGACGTTTCTATTCACTATCCGTATCTACTTGATAATCATAAGAATAATAGTTTTTATCTACGACAACGTTCGATTTTATAAAAAAGAAAAAAAAATCTTAAAGATTGAGAACTCTGCTTGTAACGTTAGAACTAAAGCCTAAATATGAATTTTCATATCCTTATAATAGGCAATGTTACCGATACAAATTTCCATTCTATTTCCACGTCTTGATCCAGGATACAATCAAGTATTGTAATAGGGAGGGGAGGGTCAGAAGTAATATTATAGAATCTTACCGGAAATCTAATCTTACTTCTTAGTGGAAAATTAGGAGTCCAGACTAGGTATAGTCTGGACTCCTAATTTTACACTTTTAATTAAGTTTTTTTTTGTCTTGAAATATTTTTTTGCATGAGTTCACTAGACAGGTAAACGGCCCAGTTAATGGAAAGCGGATACCATCGCCTTTGTAGGGTTGTAACACCAAAGGTGTTACCAATGCGCTGCTGCTCTCTTGACGGAACTGGAATCTGGATACTAATGCCAAAACACAATTCAAAGTTGTTATGGCAGCATACTCTGGACCTCAATGGTAGCCATCCAGGGGGGCATATACCCTAACACCTGGCTTTGAGATGTTTTGTCACCTCTTACAACAGGCTGCCCGGCCGCAGGAAATTATATTCTTACTTAATTCCTGCACGAATAAACAAATTTTAAAGAAAATAAATACAAAATAATAAATAATAACATACTTGTCAAATTTCATTATGAACCGCTTAGACGTTTATGACCGGTTCCAATATCCTAACAACTGTATCTCAAGTCAAAATTCTATCGATGGTAAGTCAAGTGATTGGACAGTAAGATGAAGGAACCGGCTATTATACGTGAAAAAGCAATGAACAAAGTTACTTTCGCATTCTCATCACTAATATGGTTAAAGCAGAGATACAACTAACAGAACTACGTTTTAACGGGTTTAAGCCCGGTTTCATTTTTATTTCGACGTTTCAGCTACTATTCAAAAGCCGTCATCACGAAATACTATACAGATACAACTATCAAGCTAGAAAAACTATCTAATTCTAATTAGTATCTACTATCTATTTGTTAGAACTTTAATTCACGTCACTGCAATGAAATACGAGTACTTAAAAGAGCTCTCACGAGTATAAATTCGTGTCGTGAAAATGATTCAATATCAAGTAATTAATATCTTCAAACGCATGTTAACTGTCGTGTGATGTATTGCTGGCCATTACTGAACGATAAGTTTCACTTATTACAGTAAATAAAACAAACCATTACATCTAATGAGGCATTGTTTGTTTATAACAACCAGTCATTTGAAAGATAGCCTTAAGAATGCAGGATGATCTATGTAGGTTTATCATTCCTTTTACAGTTTAGGTTATCTATACTAATATTATAAAGACGTAAAGTGTGTGAGTTTGTGACGTTGTAGGGGGTAATCTCTGGATCTGCTGAACCGATTTCAAAAATTCTTGTACTGTTGGAAAGCTACGTTAACGGGGAGTGTTGTAGGCTATATAACATGACGCTGTATACCACGGGAGCGGGACAAAGCGCGGGTGAAACCGCGCCGGGCCGCTAGTTATAGATAATTTATTATACTAAGGAACAAAACTTGGGGCCTTATAATGGTTAATTTTGGCAAATCGCTAATCCGCTAATCGCACTGGAAGGTGTAAGACATGACATAAGGTGACATAATTTCGACATTTGTTATATTCATAACACAAATCTGCGTAAGTGTGCGTAATATTAATCTAGATGAAATATTACGCCAACTTAGCGGACTCTGGGCGTTAATGCGAATGTTCCGAACGCAACCGTTATTTAACGCTCCGATGATGAACTGTTACGATGAAGATATATCAGCCTATAAACAGCTCAAACTGGGTTGGGACTCCCCTATTTTAAGCGACAGAAGCATACCTCTTCCAAAGGAATTAGCGAGTTTCAGGAGTCAGAAATCTTGATATGCAGGTTACTTACGATAATATCTACATGTCAGTTTAGTACGTATTATCATTGTAACAATCTGAAGGTAGACTTTGAGGTAACCGGGACAAGCGACCAAAACATGAGGCCGGGTTTCACTTTATAAGCAATTGTTGGCCGATTCGTATATCTTACTATAATTCACATGCCTTACCATTGGTAGAATTTGACATTACTTCTATGGAGCTAATGTGAAATTTTAACCGGTAGTAAGATTAAGTATTAAAATTAGAAAAAAAAATGTAAGTTATTCTTAAGGTACACAACCTGCGTTTCTCCAGGAACATCTTAAAGCTCAGTCGGTCCAGGCTGAGACTAGTTATTAGCGCAGCCACTGGACATAGCAATTTTAACAGACATCTTTTCAATATAGGTGTCACCGACAGCCCCCTGTGCAGAGCATGCCTCAGCCAGAAGAAACAGCTGCCCATGTCCTGCTTGAATGCGGAGGGGTGGCCCAATACAGGGCGAAGTATCTGGACGCCCCAGGTAGCCTCCGAGAAGTCTTCAGCAACGTCAAGAAGCTGGTCGACTTCCTGGAGGAGTTGGGCTGGATGGAGTAAACCCTCATCCACCCTCGCACGCAAAATAGGCGCTTTGTCGTCGAGTTGCGGAAACCGCCCGCTCGCAGAAGAAGAAGAAGGTACACAACACAACACAAAAGGTACTTATTTATTTATAATTGAAGAGATTAATATGCAGAAAAGACATTATAAAACCCATGTCCAGCTAAATGGATCATCAAATCAATCAAATTTGGCAAAGAAAGACTATCCTGGAGAAAAGCATAGGCTATTGTTTCAAAATTAAACTTTCTTAGGGGGTGAAAATACTTTTTATTTCCTTAACATGGGAAAATAAAAATAGATACATTTAGGCTTTCAGTAAGAAATACGTATTACAGAGTTACAGACGAGTTTTCAGTTCTTCCACTAAGTAAATACAAACGAAGTAATGGGTAACAGTCTGTATGTACATTCTTTACCTACAATACATCGCAATAAACACTAATAAGTCTAAGCTAACTTGAAAGGCTACAAATGTGACTATTATAATACCTATCAAACCATAATCGACCCGATCTCGGGCCTACATACATTTGGGCCTGTTTTAGATAGATAGATAATACTTTAATGTATACCATTACAGAAAACTTACGAACTATATAGTTTCATTCTAATTTTGTACAAAGGGCGATCTTATCGTTAAAAAGAGATCTCTTCTAGACAGCCCGTGGTGAGATTTTTGCTTATTAGGAGTGGCGATGGCGATATTTGTACAGGAATGGACGGTTTATCCGCCACGCTGACACAAATAGAATTAGTGGATTTCACACCTTGTTTAGCTCCTTGTACAGGTTTTATCACGATATTTTTCTTTGCTATCAACATACAGGTAGTCTAAATATTTTATATCTTAATTCTTCTCTTCTTATTCACGCCTTACCGTCGTTTGAATTTTGATATTACTTGGATGGAGCTTAGGTTTATCAAATTTTAACCGATAAAGATGAGTGAGGCAAATGAAGGTCGGTAAGATATAGGAACCGGCCATAAGTGAATTAATTTCATAAGTATGTTCATCAGTTTTATAATGAAAATTCCTATTTGGTATATCAAAATAACCTAATACATTCGGCAACGGGATGTCAGCAGACCGACCCTCTTGGGCCAGCCATTTTTTCACTTGCCATCCACCCCATTATTTAACAACTAAATTCTAATTTCATAATCAGTTTGTTTGTTCTCAATTTTTTTTATTCATTTTAGGTATATGTATTCTGTAATATTTAAATGTGAATTTGATTTGCACACCACCGTCATACATTTGCGAATCTGCCGTTCATAAAATCCATAGTCCGGGTTGTCGGGAAGAGATCGCTCTAAAGCGATAAGGCCGCCCATACCTACTGTTTAATGTGTCTACTGTAAATTGTTTATTTTATTTGTATGTGGTGAACAATAGAGTGTTTTCTATTCTATTCTTAGCAGTGCATAATTCCCAATAAATATTCAAACTCACAATCTTATAATGACAAGCCAGTAAGCTGCTACGATTTAATGTAGGTTTTTTTTTCTTAAATGTTGTATTAAAAAATACCACATTAATATTACAATCTAATCTAAGAAGACTAATAAGTAATTTAAATATAACTTAAATTCACTAAAAGTAAAAGTTTTAGTCAATTAAATGTAGGTGAGTATATACATACATACATACATACATAACTTCACGCCAGGTCCCTTGCGGGGTAGGCACGAACAACAGAGCGCCATACAGGCTTATTCTTACACACCTCACTTGCTTCTTTGACATTCATAGCTCTTGTCATGCACGCTCGTCTGTTCTTAAGGCTCCTGACATCACCTTCTGCTAATACACGATCAATTTGATCATGGAAGGTGTGTCGTGGCCTTCCGCGACTTCTGCATCCATCCACTTTTGCATTGTATATCTGTTTAGTCATTCTTTCATCATACATTCTTTCCACATGCCCGAACCACCGGAGCATTCCTTTCCTTACCTTCACCCCGACACTCTCTTTCAGACCAACTCTCTTTCTTACTTCGGTATTACGAACGCGGTCCGCGAGCGTCACTCCGCAGATTTTGCGCAGTGCTCGCATCTCGACCGCGTTTACTCTACTTTCATGCTCTCTGTTCCATACCCAACTCTCGCTTCCATACGTGAGCGTAGGTACCAGCACCGCGTTGTGTATGGCAAGCTGGGCTTTCTGGCTGAGGTTCTTAGCGCCTAGAAGTTTACCTAACGCTCCATTCACACTATTCCCCAAATATAAACGTTACTAAAATGATTGTAGTATAAAAATGACAATAATAATGTGTTTTAAAACGTACCGATTATTATCAATCCATCCGGTGCCTAATTATAATAATTTACTCCAAGATCATATTCATCATATGCAAATTGGCTGCTCCACATTCATTGCCACGAAGTTTGCTTTTTATACGAGAAAATATCTATCATTATTCATTACATTAAGTTTAACTCATTTATTTTGAAAGTAAACTGTTTTAAAAATGTATAAGATCTGTTGCTTTGCTAATTAACTAACTACGGTCGCGACATTGTTTGCGAGGAATCTTGATTCTGTATGTATATACCTACACATTCACTTCTTTTAAACTTTGCAAAACATCAGGATGACATACACAAAGTTTTAGGATTAAATTCTTGTTTTAATATTTAAAATTCTCTTTTGAATCCCTTAAGCAGTTATGGGGCATTTTCAACACTGACTTTCAGAGAAGAGAAAAACAGTAATAATGATCGTATAATAAGGCTTTGTATAAATGATAGTTTCCACTTACAACTTAGCGTTTATTTTAAAATAACACACAGAAAATTCGATTTTATTAATTGGGTATAAACTTAAATACTTGTATTCTGTTTCCTTTTGACTTAAATATTTACACCTTCTTACACATAAGTATGTCTTAGTGTTAAATTATTCAAATGCATTGGAAATTTAAACTTTAATTTTACTCTAGCCATTAATAAGATTTTCGTAACATCAGAGAAAAGGGAATTTAAATATTTTACACGCTGAAATCCGTTTACCATAAACAAGATTTTAATTTCAAGATATATTCTTAAAAATTAGTCGTTTTTTAGATTTTCTATCTTATAGATAATTTTGAAGTATTAACGAATATGACGTCATAAGTATTTCATTTAATATATAGTTATTACTTGATCTATAAAAACTATTAATTATATGTATAATTACTATATTATACTTACTATTTGTATAACGGACTTCATTTTCACGGCCTAAAAATTCGAGCACCAAAGATCACAGTTCAATTTCAACACACCATAGTTTGTACACTGGCACACACAGTTCGAAAATCCTAACACGCAACTTCGATGTATGGAACCTGGGTATGTATTAATACATGAGACAGCGTGGGGTGTTTTTGTATTGTTTGCTCGTTGTAGCCGTAGTGAAGTGAAGTTCAAGGCTACTGAGGTTTATATATGGGGGTAGCGAAGCGTGCACCTAACGATGTGTGGGTTCGCAGTGGGTGCAATCAAGACGGATGGACTGGGCTAGTTGTATGCACACTTGTAAAATTGCTTAGGCTTCTCAAACTTTTTGTATCAAATAAAATATTGTTTATGAAAATACCTATAAGAAGAAGTAAAAATTTACAGGGATATCTAATGGACGTAACTCATTCGTAGTCATTAATACTTTGCCTCCTATTTATAACAGTTATAGGAGATTTATAGACTCCTTTGCAAAAATATTATTTATTATTAACGCAATTATGAATAAATATTTTCGATAACTTTGTAACAGTTACGAATAACGGGGGTAGTTTAAAATTATTTATTTTAATGTTAGCTTAAATAAGACTTCACATTACTAACCGTGCTTGCCACTTTTTTATATGGAGGTTTGGACTTGGAAAGATATTGAAAAGAAAAACAAACATTTTAAAGCGGTCAATGTACGGTTTAGTTTAAAATAATGTATGTACATATTTTATTACATGTGAACAGTAATTTATTGAGTTATTCCACAGTAATAATGCTAAATATATTACTTCTTGCTTCTCTCTCTACTTCTATATATCTCATAAGTAATTCATTCTTTCATAGGTTTCTTAACATCAATTTCTAAAAATAAACTACATTTCCAAACATCAGAATTATTGTATAAGTATGACAAAACGCTTTTATTGTTAATTTATGGCAAACTTTGTTAATCTGAATGAGATTTAGAATTTGACATCAGTGGCCTCTTCATATTTGTCTTACTTTAGCAACATTAGTCAAATTGATGGTGACAAAGTTAAATTTCTCAATGGTGATGATTTACTGCTCTGACCTTTATTAAAAACCTTTTCACAACCAACTTCGTTTAATTGTAACGACTTATCGAATATTAATATAAATAATATGTACATCTATACCTTTATACTAATATTATAAGGAGGTAAAGTTTGTGATTTTGTGAGTTTGTGACGTTGTAGGGAGGGGGTAGTCTCTGGATGTACGAAAATGATATTGAAAATTCTTTCACCACTGAAAAGCTACATTATTCCTAAGTGACATAGGGTATATATTTCATATATTTCATTGTGATTAATATTTCTTTTCTGATGCCCAGCGAACTGGGCACGGGTCAGCTAGTATAATAATATGAAACTTGATCTGATAGTTGACTCTATTAATTAAGCTACTCTAAAATTTAGTGGGAATGGGTCGTTTAATGTAAACCACAATTGTACATTTGTGAGCCTCAAAGAAGCAAAAGAGAAGTACTTTGTTACTGGCTAATTAGTCAGCTATGCTGTTACCACGTTTTATACAAATAAAGAATTTGAAGAAGTAAGAAAGAGAGTTGGTCTGAAAGAGAGTGTCGGGGTGAAGGTAAGGAAAGGAATGCTCCGGTGATTCGGGCATGTGGAAATAATGTATGATGAAAGAATGACTAAACAGATATACAATGCAAAAGTGGATGGATGCAGAAGTCGCGGAAGGCCACGACACACCTTCCATGATCAAATTGATCGTGTATTAGCAGAAGGTGATGTCAGGAGCCTTAAGAACAGACGAGCGTGCATGACAAGAGCTATGAATGTAAAAGAAGCAAGTGAGGTGTGTATGAATAAGCCTGTATGGCGCTCTGTTGTTCATGCCTACCCCGCAAGGGACCTGGCGTGAAGTTATGTATGTATGTATGTAAGAATTTAAATTTATTAATATGA
Source organism: Dendrolimus pini (assembly GCA_949752895.1). NCBI lineage: Eukaryota > Metazoa > Arthropoda > Insecta > Lepidoptera > Lasiocampidae > Dendrolimus > Dendrolimus pini. The sequence goes on from OX457135.1 coordinate 15,063,357, forward strand.
ACCCATTTTGACATAAAAAATTGAGAATAAGAAGTGATGTATAAAGTTTAGAAGTTAAGAAGAAGTTTAGTTTAAGTGGGACTTGGATAATACACGATAGATTCTATAACCGTGTTCCTACAACGCTGGATTAAGCCGGGTCATAAAACGATGTTTATTTGGCCACGTTGCTCATATGACTGCAGCCTGCAAGAATTAAGACAATAATTGGACTCTTTTAAATTAATTTATTTCTCAAAAAATATTACACAAATAATGGCGATATAAGTTCCTGTACCAAGAGTATTCTTCTTAGTGATATAAAAAGCTAGTTGTTATGATTAAATTATTATTTATTTGATTGCAATCTTTTTCATTTATTTTTTAAATATAAAGAACATTATTAAATATAAATACAATGGTTATTATTTATTTTAAATAGAACGATAATAATGATTAAATATTTGAGAAACGTTGCCTTGTATATCAACTAAAGTATTTATAAACATTTGCATGACGGGACTTGAGAAACCTAAATTAGTCGTAAATTTGTTCATATTCATTTTAATTTGTTTGCTTTAGCGTTTGAAATATTTTTAATTATTTATTTACAACTATAATAAACTTAAATATAATTTAAAATAATATTTTATGTACAAATTAATAGAATTAGTATTAATACAATTATAGTACAAATATTACATGGCCTTAGTTGCCTTATTTTGGTAGCATTCCCAAAACATTAGCCGCGTTGGCCTATGTTGGATAAATAATTTTATCTTATATATAAAATTCTTGTGTCACAATGTTAGTTACCATACTCCTCTGAAACGGCTTGACCGATTCTCATGAAATTTTGTGTGCATATTCAGTAGGTCTGAGAATCGGATAACATCTATTTTTCATCCCCTAAATGTTAAGGGTAGTCCACCCTTAATTTTTGTTTTAATTTTTAGATATTTATTTATTTTTTTATGATACAGCATTAAAAAATACATACAACCCTAAATTTTTAGGGTTTACAAACCATCTACGATCAACCCCTATTTTTTATTTGTTAATTATAATTTAAGCTTTTCCGGGCAGGACGTCGTCTGCCAGGACAGCTAGTAGTTTTATAAAATAATATTTTGATTTTGATTATTTTAGATTTATTTGTTATTTCTTCTATTCTCCTAAGCTGATATTTAAAAACAGCTCCAATCAGCTAATACGACGAATAAGATCCAAGATTATTATTATTATTCAGCAATGGCTTCTTGCATCTTATTTATTTTGAAAACGAAATAATTATAAATATAAAATTATCATCCAACATTAAATACCAGCCGCGTTATAAGCCTTCGTTTGGAGCCCGGGGTCCACTCCACACGATCCAGCATCCCTTGAATACTTGATACTCAAATCAGCAGATATACTTTATATCTTTATAAAAAACGTTACACCCTGTACACGGATATGTTGCGTCGTGACGTCGTCATTCTATCGAGTCAAATACGTTATTGATTTCATTATATTGCATAATTATGTAAAAGAAATTTGTCAGTGACACGTGTATTTCATTTTATTGTTAGTAATATTTTATACATAAAAAAATACTTTTATTTTTGCTTTTAATGCACGAGTTCAGCAGACAGGGCTCACCTGATGAAACGCGGTTACCATCGCCTATGGACACTTGCAAGCACCAAAGGTGCTACAAATGCGCTGCTGATTTCTAAAGGAAGACTGGAACCTGGCCACTGATACCGGAACACAACTCAAGATTGTTATGGCAACACAGTCAGGTGATAGGGTATTTCCCCGCCTGGTCTGAAGTATGTTGCCATAACAATCTTCAGACCAGGCGGGCAAATACCCTATCACCTGGCTGTGGGTTGTTTTGTCGCCTCTTACGACAGGCCGCCTGGCCGCAGGAAATTGTATCCGTTCCGTCCTTTCTCCGTTCCTGCACGGATAAATGTATAAACTTGCATGACAATCAACGGTAAAGACCCTAACCCTGAAGATGACAAAAATGCACCGTCGATCAGCACCATCGCATTGGCCACCGGCAATCTTATCCAGATTTTTATAAATTATATTTATTGTAAATTTAAACCACCCCAAAAGGACTACAAAAGCATATTAAATCATGGTAACCACTTTCCATGAGTTTGGCTATTAACCTAATAAAGTAATTTAACTGAATACTACATAGACGAAAGTGTGTAAGATAAATGAAAATAATTACATAACGTTTAGCATAAACTGGTAAAACAATTATAGTTATTTTAAGCTATTCTTTTACTTTCTCTTGAAACCTGCGGTTATCATAGCGATGTAATATTTATTAGACAGACCCGAGACAAAAAGTTCAAGCAACGTAAATAATTGTCGTTTATTGGTTAAGGTGGCAATGTTATGTAACCGGTGTAACATGTGATATACCTACAAGTGCAATTTAGGTTAAAAACACAAGTAAACAAATCTCTAATTAGATATTTCTGCCGTTAGTGTTATACGGGTATAGTTACCCGTATAATTTTTTTTATGTTGGAGACAATACGTCGGATGTTACGAAAATGAATAAGATAAAGGTATGTATATATATAATGTATGTATATGTAGGGGCAGCGCTGTAAGTCGCACTTATGAAAATTGAAATGAAGAAGATTATTAAGATGAGAATCATATGGGAAAAATAAAGTCAAAATAATAACAAACTTTAATAATAATAAATTTTATTTTCAGTAATAAAAATACAGCTAGGTAGCGTAGCAAAAATTTTAGATGTAGTGTAGTTTAGATGTTAATGGAAAATTATTGATTAAAGATAGGCCAACATGAATTTAATTGATTATGTGAAGAATGACGTCACGATTTCTACTGTTAGAAACTACAGTGTGAAAGGACAAGACATAATAATTTAGTTCCGGCATTAGTGCCCAGGGTCCAGTCTCCCTTAAGAGATCAGCAGCCTATTTATAGCACGTTTGGTGTTGCAAATGTCCAGAAGCGATGGTAACCACTTCCCATTAAGTGGAACGTCTGCCTGTCTGATAAACACCTGAAATAAAAAAATTAGCCCAACCCAAGTGGTTGGGGAAAGGAAAGAAAGGAGTCTGCTGTTCGTGACTCTAAGTTACCAGATAATCTAAGAAGTCAATTTAGTAGGTACATGTAACAATCTAGCATTATAGAATAGGATATATCTGTGCACAGTTTAGATCATAATCAAGTATAACTCTGGGGTTCCATCCTGAGGGAAGATTGTCGCCTTTTTTACAACCGTAATTTCCACTAGGTAACAAAATAATTGGAATCGGATTGTTTTTCTCTCGTTTTCGGTTTCGTAATAATAAGTTTTTCCGTAAACAGGCTGTTAACGTGTGTTAACCCGTTGCACAACCCGCAAGATGCTGGAGAACCACATCCATAGTTGGTCAGCGAGTCCACCGGAGTTAGCTGGAAGCGTAGTTGGGCTGTACTACCGACCATCTGACAGAGGGAAGTGGCGTACTCTCGTTTCGGAGGCCAAGACCCACTTTGGGTCACTGAGCTAACGGAGTTAGTTAGTTAACAAAATAATACAAAAAATCATGACAGAAATAGTTTTAATTGCTTTTTAAACCATAATTCGGTGTAATCATAATACTATATACTTCTACATTAACTCAAAATCACAGATGGTGTACCTAACGTTTTATTAAAAAATGTTTCGGAGAAATTATTTGTATTTGTAACAAACATTGTTATTCACGAACGCCTACGAGAATTCTTAGCGTATTGACAACGGTTTGAAAAGTCACTAGAATACGACAATACGCCAAGAACGCGATCATTTGCAGATGCATTTAATAATTATTACAATTTTATGAAAGATGGCAAAAGTACTACACTTTTGCTATAGTTTCTACATTAAAATTTTTATATACTCTACTACCTCGAGAGGCACTAAGGGAATGTGGGACTTGCAACGATTATCAGATAGAGAGTTTTAGTGAGTGCACTAAAACCGATAAAATTGTCGTAGTTATTTTAGGTTTACAAACTTACTAATACTTTTATATCATTTTATCAATATGTATTTCATTAATATAAAATACTCAATAATATAATTATCGATGATGCCTTAGAACATAACATTCCTTAGTATGGAACGCACGCAACGTGTGGCGATACTTTAGCGACTTCTCCCATCTTCAAAACACAGCGATGACTACTGGAACACCTGCCACACCCAAGAAACCCCAAAACATAATGGATATTTGGCTTTCGGGATGAAGACTCTGTGTGGCCATGAGGATGATTGAAAGAAGTCTTGCATGATCAAAGAGTTAGCCTGTATATAAGGTAACATATTAGCGTTGCCATAAAACATAAAAATGCGGCCGCGATTTTGTGAATGTTTCCCATCGACATTGACCTGGAATCCATTTTTATCTGTAAATATATAGCTACTTTTAACAAAAATACCTTGGATTATTCTTAGATACAGGAATTATTCTATCTGACAAAGTTTTCATGCAATCTTTTGACTTATACACGTATTCATCTCCAATCAGATACATTATACTTCTCCGTGCAGGTAAAGAATCCATGACCGCCTGTTTAAATACTATTAGCAATAAATATTCATCCTAAGCAATATTTTCATGTTGCTTGTTAACTTAAGCTATGTATAACAAATAAGCATATACCTATTGTGGTGTTTCTCTAAACTTTCATTACCAGGGGGTTTTTTGGATTTCTATCTCGCCTTACCATTACTGTCCCGTATTACCATTTGACGTCAGACAAAGTATTTCATTTTCGTTTCTATGTTAAGAGCCTAATATTCTGATTATCGGTCTGACATCAAGGCTGTAAAGAGGAAATAAACAAAAACCCGACAAAAACTTTTTGACATTTAACTTTCATATTTATTATACTGGATAATTTTAGTATACACCGAAAAGGGGAAGGTCAGTGTTCAGTAGTGGGGCATTTGTGAGTTGATTTTATTTATTATTACATAATTATTATTTATTTAAATTATGTACGTACCTACCATAATAGATAATACTATTAGGAATATTATAATTTATACCTACTTCCCTATTCAATGAACTAACAGGTAAAGTTTACGTTCATAGAGCTCGTGTAGTGACCACTTACCGGTAAGCTGGCTTTTCCTGATTCCTTATAACCGGTATTGTATCGGAAAATGCAGATAATATCTGGGAAAGGTAATTGAAATAAGTGGTAGATTATATTTAGAAGAAACTGACAGTCTATACATAAGTATAATAAAATAGTAGAGGTCAAATTTCTGTACAATGAAAAAAATTGCTAAAAACCGAGTCAGGGGGATGTAAGAAGTGAAATAGAACTAATTTAGATTTTTTTCTAATTTTTTGTTTCTCTTTTTGTACTGGCTAATCTCCGGAACGGCTGGACCGGTTTAAATGAAATTTTGTATGGGGTAGCTTATCCTGGGCAACATATAGGATACTTTTGATCCCGAAAAATTAAAGGGTTTCCATGGGATAGTTAAGAAATCGCACCACGCGGATGAAGTCGCAGGCATCAGCTAGTATAAAATATACAAACTAAAAGTTACCTAAGTCTCAATAGACTCGTTAAAAATTCTTGACTGTCCGGTATCCACGCACTGTAAGTTCAAATTTTAAATTCCAGTTCAAAAGTTTTTGTTTAAAAATAGTTCCACTGGAGTACACTTTTTAAGGTCATACATGCTAGTCAAAATTTCAATCTACTTCCTATTCTATGTATAACCGCTACGCAACGTGTTATTGCTATTTAAAGTAGAAGAAGCGGCAAGAAATTCCCCAGTAACTCATATAGTTAAAAAAATATCATAATTAGTTATTTAGCTCGGGATGTTTTGTTAAATACATATATAAGTTGTATTTCAATTACTTTTCAAAGAATTAATGGAGTTGTAATAGATAACAAATATTTTACCGTCACAATAATGGCATACTAAGAATTCATAAAGAGCTCCATAGTCGCGGTAACAAAACAATTGTCATAAATTAATAATTAAAGGGGGAGTTGGGAGCACTTTTTATCACTTTACAAGTATTTTGCATGTTGTATACAACGCACCTTAATTTTCATAATTTTGTATAGCGGCTTAATTCAAAACACAACGTCCCCGTTTTGTTCAAATACTTAGAGTAAATCATGTAACAGTCTTTGATTTTTCCAAAACTATTTATTTATTGCAACATAATAATATGTACCTTAACAGACGAATTGGCACAGGCCCGGGTAACCCTCTGGGTGACGCCATAAGCCGTCACAAACATACATCAATATAATTTTATCATACGTGGAGCGCTATCCCTCTTGGATATGAAGACACTTGCCCTCTGTAAACCGGTGCGCCCGCATAAGCCTACATTTGTCTAGTTCACGGCCCTATAAACTTAGCTCGCGTGAGTGTGTGGTTAGGACGGAACACCTTCATTTATGGTAGGTGGGTGGATACTCATTAACCCATCACCCTTGTCCTTTCTGACAGTCACCGCAAATCCCACTATTCCAACGTTTGACACTGGAAAGTGGAATGTGTGTCAAGCATTCCCACCTCGACCAAAAATTAAAATAAGTAGATGGCCTAGCCTCTGGTGTGGGATGAGAACTGCGTAGACACGTTGGCCGTTTTCCATTTACCAAACACGTCTAGATCAGCCAGTTCGGCGGCGGAAACAGCTGAATTACTCAAGCGGTGCAAATATGCAACCCTTAGGGAGAGTTACCTATATGTTTGTGCCATTTGCTGTCGAGACGCTTGGACCGTAGGGTCCTCAGGCCATGAGCCTCTACCAAAATTAATCAAAACGACTCATTGACTCTTCAGGTGATCAAAAGGCTGGTGCTTACCTCGAGCAACGGATCAGTATGGCGTTCCAGTGAGGAAACGTAGCCAGCCTTCTGGGCTCTTTACTCATAGAAGAAGGTGATCTAGGCTCAGTATTATACTCATAGTCTTGTGGGACTATGGGTAGAATCTAATACCAAATAAGTAATTTTTCTTTTATTGCATTAGATAATTTATGAATTTTCTCATTTATAAAAAAAATAAGCTAGTAGCTTATAATTTTTGTATAAGAATTTTTTTTTAGTAGGTATAAAATTTGCTAACATTATTTTTATAGGAGCTTTCCATTCTTTATTTATACGTTGATCAGAGATGAAAACTATCAGTCTATCAGGAATAAATTAGCTATGCAATTCCAAAAGCTAGCAAACTGAAATTGTATTTTAAATGCATGTTTGAACAACAGTAAGTGTTTATTTTTTTACTAAGTATTTTCTATTTGCTTATGTGCTTACCAAAACATGTAGACTGCATCTCAATATGATATCGTTCCCAACAAGCTTCATAAATAGTTTTCAAGTGGCATTATCTTTGAAGTTAATTGCTTTTTTTTGTACTTTGCTATACAATTTCTTCGAATTGACTACTAGGTTTTAAAATCGCACAGCAGAAATATTCTTTTTTTTAATTATGACTCCAACGCCTTCGGCATCTTTTTTTATAGCCTGAGTACAGCAGACAGGCAGACGGCCCACCTGATGGAAAGCGCCTATGGACGTTTGCAACACAAGAGGTGTCATCAACGCGCTGCCGGCCTCAGAGAAATTTTACGACTTTACCAATCATTATTAAAATATAGTGTTCCCTCGTTTTATGACATGTCCAATTTTCGACTTATTTGGTCTACAGACATATGTATTAAATACACGATGTCAAAAATCAAGAGAAGAATAAACAATGGCAAAATCTATCATGCAAGAATTTATTAGAGTTACATTTTTGCTAGATAATTCTCATTTTAGTATTCTCTTTTCGTTTTTAAAAGTCACCTATAAACCTCGCTCACAGAGTAGGTACATTATTAGAATAGTAGAACTCTGTAATATAGTGTTGACAGTAAGAAGTAACAATAAAAAACAAATTACTTCAATCTTTATTTAGAGTCAAAATAAATACATTTAACAAATCACATATTTCAGATAATAAATCTACTTATAACACTAAAACAATTAACAAACAAGTATTTATATTAATTGATATAAATAAGATCAAATTATTAGATAATGCTAGATCTCTTAATATATAGATTGTATTGTTATATACCTCTATATTGTCCTATATGTACTGCTCTTCTTACTTTTTTAACCGACTTCGAAAAAAGGAGGAGGTTCTCAATTCGTCGGGATCTTTTCTTTTTTTGTTGCTTTTTTTATTTTTATGTATGTTCGCCGATAACTCCGTGATTTATGATCCGATTTACGTGATTCTTTTTTTGTTCGACGCGGAATAGCTTCCAATTGGTCCCCTAAAAAATTTACATAGTTTGGCCCAGTAGTTTTCATTTTATGAACATTTTTCATGGAAATAATTTTCACTCCGTTCCATATGTTCGCCGATAACTCCGTGATTTATGATCCGATTTACGTGATTCTTTTTTTGTTCGACGCGGAATAGCTGCCATGTGGTCCCCTGAAAATTTGACATAGTTTGGCTCAGTAGTTTTCATTTTACGAACATTTTTTTGTTCCCGGTTCTTGGGACCTATATTTTTTAAGAAGCGCGGCACCATTCGTGGGTCCACCCATACATAGCTAGACACTAAAAAGTAACAAATAAAATTTAAAAACTTCGTTTAAAAAAACCGACTTCAACAACTAAAACACTAAAATGTATAAAATAACTTATTTCTTAAGCTATTATTATTAATATATATTATCTAAAACATCTTGAAGTCGGTGCAAAGTAAAACATAAAAATTACTATATTTTGAAAATTACTAAGCACCGACTTTAAGATGTTTTAGATAATATATATTAATAATAATAGCTTAAGAAATAAGTTATTTTATACATTTTAGTTTTTTAGTTTTTGAAGTCGGTTTTTTTAAACGAAGTTTTTATCATAATCGCCGAATGTCAATGGTAACTTATGATATACTTATAAACTAATATCTTCTATAATCTTCTAGCCTTATCTATACTATCATTACTTTAATATTTACAACGTAATACTTTACAGAAATATACAATTAATACATTGAAATGGAAGTCTATGGTGATTTAACTTCTTTCTTAATGTTTATTTTTTTCAGGGTCATATGCATACCGTTATGGTCTGGTCTTTTTTCTGGTCTGACCATTCTCTTTGGATGCGAGTGATAATTTCTAGGGAAAGGAGGAGGTTTCTGCCTGCTTATAGGGGGCACATAATGGTGACTCACAGTATATTCATGTTCTGGATTATCTTTATGATTGCTGGTGTGTGAATTTGAAGATGGTATAGAATGCACATACGATACTTTCTCAGTTGAAGGACTGAACAGGAATGTTTGGGGAACCATTATATTAAACGAAGATTGAAATTTTGAGCTGTAAGGCATAGGTGTAACATAGCTAACAGTTTGTATAGCGCCTGATCCAGAAATCTTATTCTTGTAGCTTACAGGGAATACAGTAGCAATCGTATGATCTTTGCTTGGATAATTCTCTGAAATCGGAATATCTTCGTTTGTCGATCCTTCTTCTCCCGGTTTTGGATAATTGTAGCCGTTTGTTGCACTTAAATCAGATTGTGGTTGATAATTTCGCCCGCTTGATTCGCCATGCGAATATATAGATACTCCCTCATTTTGGACAGTTTGGGGTAATGTATAATATTGTTGATCCTCGGCATTGTCTTTTGAAGATCCGTAATCTACAGGCACTGGAGTCAATTGATATTCTGGTGCTATTGTTGCTGTATTTTCTTCTTGAACACTGTATGTGTAAGCAGTATGTTCACTTTTCGTGGGATCTTCGGTTTGTGTTTGAGAAGGAATATATTCATGGGAAGGAGTCTTATACTGTGCTTGGATTTCGGGAGCCGCATTTTGAACACTGTGGTCATGACTCTGTATCGGATGTGTATTTTCAGTCTGCTCAGCAGCTATGTGGTGGTTTTGTTGATGATATTGGGGATGAACATAATAGGTTTGTGTTGGCATTGAATACTTAGGATGGTGCTGGTACCTGTACTCATACTTTTGCTGATGCATAATAGGATGACGGTAGAGAGAATGACCATTGGGGCTAATATAGTGATGGCGCATATAACTCGATGGATAACGAGCCATCACTGGTTGGACAGCTGAGTATTGCACTCCGGAGTAGTCTGCATGTGTGTATGATGGCTGGACATATGGAGCTGCATAATGTTGTGGTTCCATATTTGATAGACTAGGAATTGAGTTTCTTGTTGGAATTGTAGGCAATCCTTCTTTATAAGTCATAACATGAGTAGGGATATTTGTGTGCCCAATTTTTTTGAAATATTCGTTTACTAACTCTTGAAGGTTTACAGAATTCAAATACCTTGATAAGGGATAATTGTCGGGCAGATTAGCAAACAATTCAGCAGTTGGATTCTTAAGAGAAGAACTTGGAATTCTTAGAACTAAAACAGGAACCACTCGTGGTTCTACCTTTGAATCATGAAGACTATTCAAATGGTCGGAAGTTAATCCTGCACTCTGAAATTCGGGCCGGCTTAGAAGTTGCGAGGGGTCAACAAAATAATTCGGCATGACTGTGGGAAACTGATTAGTTAAGCCCGAGAAACTTGCACCATTATACGTAGTGAATAAAGTGGTAGGTTTAGGTAGTTGTAGTGAACTATGTGCGTGTCCTAACTGTGAATATGTTGAAATAGGTGACATTAATCCTTTATCACTAGTGTAAGTTGGCATAGGCTTTTTGTATTGATAGTCTGCTTTTTCATCGTGTTCAGCAACTAGTTCAAAAGCTCTTGATGGCTGTATTTCCACGTGTGTTTTACTCAAATCAAATTTCGGCCCAGAAGTTTGAAAGTGGAGATTATTCTGCAAGGTTTGGTGTGTAACTGTAGGGATATCCTCTTGTGAATATGGATATATCATAAACTTCCCTTCGTCTTGACCAGATTTTCCGAAATATGAGTACATGTATCCGTTGTTAGTTTTAAATCCATAACCCAAATTTGCGTCAATTGTTCTTTTGCCTTTAGTTTTTGCGTCAGTATCGTTTACAATCTCTATAGCTATTATAGCTGGAAAAGGAGTTTTTTCTGTTGTCAGATTACTTGGCTTGAAGTTTGTTGTTACTTCATCTTTAATGTCTTTATCAGGTTTGATTCCGAATTTGGCTTCTACTTCTCTCAGGAATTTCCTCTCTTCGTCTGTTAAAGTTGAATTATTTTTCTTATCTTTTACTTCATTCTTGTACTTCTTAGGTTCTGGCTCAGCATGCGATAAAAGCAGCACTGAACATATTAACATCTGAAAACGAGACAAAATATACATTTAATCAAACTGAAGCTCATGAATTGTCATTAAGTGGTAATTATTAGTAGTAGTTAACTTTTCTAAGGGAATCAAAAATGGATTTATTCAAATGTTAGTTTGGATTTTCAATTTCAATTAACACAAATATTCTATTGATGTAACATTTTAATAAATATTCTAAAGATAATAGGTGTGGGTGGGTGTTGATTTATGTGGTCTGGTGCGTAAAATTAAAATAAATTGCAGTTCAACACAAACAGTACAATATTACAATTAAATAATATAAAAAGGACCTCTGTCTCTTTTCTTTCAGCTTCTCACAACTATTTGGGGTCGGCATAATATGTCTTTTCCTTTCATACTTCTCTATTTTTACATACGTCCTCTGTCAGACCACAAATCAACATATCATCCTTCGCACAATCCATTCATCTCTTTTTTAGTCTACCTTTATATCTATACCTGTATCCTGTACCTTTATACCTGTATCCATTAATCTTGCAGATTAACATTTTTTTGTCACGTGACTTTCTTGCATCCTCATTACATGCCCATATCTACGATATAATGAATAGACGAAATATTAAGAGTATTTATTAGAAGCTACCTAACATCATATAGATTATATGATGTTAGGTATTAGATTGGTATTCTTCTCTATACGATAATATGCTACTGTTGTGTTGTGACAACATTTTTATACAATTGCGAGTGTATGTACAATCGCAAAATCTTCGCTCTATAATAATGCACTATTGCAATTAAGTAAGATAACACAATTATTGTTTGTTCGTGTTCAGCCCATTACTGCATAAAATCATCTTGAATTTTATTACCTGAAAAGGGCAAACAGATAGGCGGTCCATCTGGTGGAACGTGACCACCATTGCACTGTCTATGAACGTTTACTATACCAAGGGAGATTATACTATATTTAGTATTTAAGGTTAATAAAGTAGGTGTTTCCTTTTTTATGTTAGTGTACAATAAAGAGTGCATGCATGTATAAATAGATATAATATTTTAGGAAAAAATAGTTGGTCTTATCGTTTGAAACGGTTTCTTACCGATAATCTAATTTAATGTACTTTTTAAATTAATCTGATAATATTCATTTTAGAAAAATTAATTATAATAAACATAATTTAAATAATGGGTGATTGATTGATGAATTGCAAGCTCTTTACCCTATAACCCTAACACTATGCGCTGACCTGATATAACCTCACTGATTAATTAACAAGAGTTCAAATTACCAACTTTTTGTTCTACACTATTACATAAAACTTTAAGTGGATTCATATGAAACTTATCAATCAATTTCAAATTATGTTACACTGCATACCATTTACGCGAAGACCGCATTTGTGATTCCGCAACTTACGAAATCGATTAAATCGCCGTTCTCTAGAATCTAGATTGTTCTGACTTAAAGCTCAAAGTTTCACATGTTCCTTCTGCGTACGAAAGAGCGATGGAATGGACTACCATATTCCGTGTTTCCCGAAGAGTCAAAACAATTCGGTTGTCTTCAAGTCTTGTGTCAATGTGTAATTTCTAGGTAAGCATACCCCATCTTCCACCGCATCATCTTCTGACATTACGCGTGATCGTGGTCAAAAATAAAACTATTTGTCGTAAAGATATTTTTTTTGCCAAAATGTATGTAAAACTTTTTTCTTTTTCATTGCTGGAGTTCAGCAGACAGGCAGACGGCCCACTTGATGGAAAGCGATTACCATCGCTTATGGACATTTGCAACACCAAAAGTGCTACAAATGCGCTGCTGCTCTCTTAAAAGAGACTACAATCTGGTCACTAATGCCGGAACACAACACAAGGTTGTTATGGCGGCATACTCTAGATCAGGGGTGGATGTCATTTTAGTTATATTACGAACATATTTTTATAGAGCGAAGGAGTAGGTAGTTTAGATTTAATTTTGGAATTTTTGAAGTATTTCAAATCACAAAAAATCCTTGTCTTTTAACGTCTTAATTGAATTACAGTTTGTTATAAGATTTATTTTGCTATGAACGAGTTGACTGAACCAAGCATTCATTTGAAATTGTATTCAATCTAAACACTATACTTATTTAACATCTTTAATATGTATTAAATAAAGTAAAACTACGTTAACGTAACAGGTTTTAAGCGCGGCATTTTACTTGATTTTTATTACGACAGCAGTTGCAGTAGCGTGATCACGGAAGACATATCAAGAGAAAGAAATATAAATCAAATAAAATGCCTCCCCTAAAATCATTAAAACGTGGTTTTAATTATATGTAATATTCACGAAAATTTAAGAAAATGTTTTCTGTTCTCTATTTTGGAATAATATTATAATAATTAGTTTATTATTTTGATTATCTATGTTATTACAATATTCAAATTCAAAAGTTTTATTCAAAATAAGTTCCACTGGAGAACACTTTTTGAAGGTCATACATACATACATACATACATACATACATAACTTCACGCCAGGTCCCTTGCGGGGTAGGCACGAACAACAGAGCGCCATACAGGCTTATTCTTACACACCACAAGGTCATACATATTAGGTTAAAATTTAATTTTACTTCCTAGTCTATCATCAACGTGTTTGCTGTTAAGGAGACGAAGCGGTAAGAAACTCCCCAGCAACACGTCTAGCTAAAAATTGTTTTTCTTTATATTTGTTGCTCTATTTATATTTGTTCTTTTTTTAAAGTTTTATACAGAATTATGTTACAGAATGACTTTTGAGGAATTAATGGAGTTGTAGCAAACAGTGAATATTCAATAAGACAGAGCGCAATAAAAGGATAGAAAATATTATTATAGTTATAAATATAAAGACATAACGTACTATTTTTTTTTGCAACAAATCTCCATATATTCCTTACAAGAACGGCAAGATAAAAACGTTATACTCGTACAAAACACAGTATAAAAGGTTGGAGCGAGCTGCTATGTAAATGAAGTTTTGTCATTTAAATATTCTTCAATAGTGTAGTATCCCTTTTTAATATTATACTAATATTACGTTATTTTAAATTCACTTTATTTCTGTCGTTAATTCTATCGTAAATAATTTTTTAAAAACATTATAGACATATTATTATAAAAATTGATATACATATCTACTAGTTGATTGAAATTAACAGCAGATACAGCCACGATATTATGATTTATAATTATGTCAAGTATTAAAAAGAAGTTAACTCATAAAAAATTAATAACAGACGCTCAGGTTTGTTTGAAGTACTGCTGTTATGATGATTCAATCATATCATAACATTCAGAAAAGGCACTGATTACATTATGATTAGTAGTCAGGCGTAATTACTTCCTTTTTCGTTATTAGGCGGTTGGGAATCGCAATATAATTACGGTTATATATGTATTATGGAAAAAATATAACATGACAGAACTAGCTGCTACTTTAGAGACAGGAAGAGGGAATTAAATGTGTGCAAGAATCAAGTTCATTTGTCAAAAAGAATGTTATAATGGAGGACTGGTGGACATAGGAGTAGAGGCAAGACAAAAATAAATAGATTGTGTGAAATAGAGGAACCACAGATCATAAAACACAGTATGATCTGTGAGAGGAACCGATAATAGAGGAACATGGAAAGAAAAAATATTCAATTCCGATCCCAAATGATTGGAAAAGGTGAAAGAAAAGGGAGATATTATTAAAAGCAACTACATATTACATGTTTTAAACAATTATAATAATAAGTAGGGTACTTTATTAATCAGGTCTCTAATTTATTTTTCTGATTTCTGTAACTAACAAAACAAACACTTTTTAGGTCTCACAAAAACAACTGAAATATATTATAAACTATATAAATGAGGAAGAACACGATGCACTGTTTTAGATTTCTAATCTGTTTGTTCGGGATTCACATCAAAGCTACGATTCCGATGAGCTTTTCGCTAATCCATAGCAAATTGTTGGAATTAAAATCTGCGGTGCTTTTTACCCTGGGAATCCCGCTTGATCTTTTCTGGGAATGATTTAGTGACTTCAGTTTAGTAGACTTCAGTTTATTTTTATAAATTCGAATGCGATTTTATATTTTATAATATAGTAAAATTTGTGTAGTAAAATCTATTATACTTTTTATCTAAGAATCCTGCGGGAATTTTCCCGGGAGTGGTTTGAAGTTGTTTGCCTGCATAAAATTAACTTATACCGACACAGTTTGCTTAAAACGGTAGTTTGGATTATTTTTTCAAGCTGCGATATTTTGTATCCTAAGAATCTCGCGGGCGTTTTCCCTGGAGTATCTTAAAGTGACTAGTACACATAAAAATTTGATGATTCGGGTCCGATTGATATTAACACAATATAATCTAGGACTTTTTATATTCCCTGGGATTTTCTAACTTCGAAACCACGCGAGGACTTGCTTGATATGACAGTTTCTATATTTATTAGATGTATTTACTAAAACAGACTAAATGTAGCTATGTACGCCTTTAGTCCTTTTTTATTGCAGGAGTTCAGCAGACAGGCAGACCGCCCACTCGATGGAAAGCTGTTACCATCGTCTATGGACATTTTCAACACCAAAGGTGCTACAAATGCGCTCCTGCTCTCTTAAGGGAGACTGGATCCTGGTCACTAATGCCAGAACACAACTCAAGGTTCTTATGGCGACATACTTTAGACCAGGGGTGGTAGCCATCCAGTCGGAAAAATGCCCTATCATCTATTATACGCATAAGTTTCGCTGGCACATGTAAGTGTTATATAATAGGTATGTACAAATGAACATCATTACGATTATCCTTGATGTGCCTCCTTAAAGAGCAAATGTTATAAATAACCTGCGTCCAGATTAGCAAGTATAACAAACGTTTCCTAGTTTAAATCTAACTTCTGCCAACTTAACAATGGTAGTTTAGAGAAATTCTAAACTGCTATTACGTGACTCGCTTCTAACTCAGACTTGTGAAACAATAGCAGCATCAATTAATTCTCGTTTGTTTTGTAACTGAAGAAATTGTTTTGTTCATATTACACACATTATCACGCATAGTTCCCACAGAAGAAGCCAGAGACAAAGAGCTAATCAATCAAAAATTATAAAGTTTTGATAAGTTTCTTTAAAGATTTGGCTAATTTAGCCAAAAAGCCCATACAAAAGTAACTCTGTTATTCTGTGACGCTTTTCATATACATTTTCATATATCGATAACAGACATAGCATACTTTTACACCGGAAAGTGGGATAGTTTTCAGGATAAAATTAAGTAAATTTTCCTGAGTTGAATAGCGCCTATAGAAAAAATGTATATAATGCTTGTGCTATGTGTATGCTATGTGAATGCTTAAAACATCTGTATACAATATAAAATACGAATACCTAAATATAAACGTAACTTAAATTAATTAAATTAAAACTTTTAAATTATGTACCAAATCACTACCCGCTGGAAGCGTACCCAGAAGGCTGGCTGCATTGCCACGCTATATAGCAATGCTAATTCACTGGACAAAATATGAACCAGCCTTCTGATCAAGGGTTGTAAATTTCTAACACACAAACGAAGATTATCTTATAAATAAGTCTTTAAAGATATTCTTTGCTGAAGGACCCCACGACGTGCATGTGAATGCATGCTCTTAAAATAAACTAATAAGGTTAAAAGTGGTAAATAATAAAACATCAAAGACTGAGAGACGAGTGAACGATAACCCCCACCTAATTAAGCTTATTTAACTTGCATTCGAGTCATAGTTAGTTATGTAGTCTTAATTAGGAATTTTTCGATTTAATAATTATTGTGAAATTAGTAAATAATGTAAAATTGGTATTTATAATAGTTCTATAGAGTAGTCTGGAGGAGATCGGTTGTTGTGAAAAGACCACCCGTTGTACTTTAATGTATGGACAATAAAGTTATTCATCTCTACCTTTTTTACTGGTAGATTGTTATTCTTAGTAGTCCTCTTCTATTAGTATATATTTAAGCGAGGATTTGCCCCCGACTTCGTCCACGCTTGATTTGAAATCCTCACGAGAATCGCGTGAGACCAAGTACCTTAGCATTTAAAAAAGAGTAAGACATTTTTCCAGGCAAGTTATTAAGTAAGTCTTTACAAAAATTTTGGTACGGTCTAAAAGTTGGGAAACTTCTTGGAGAAGCGATCTGCCTGAAACCTTCCATAATTTCAGACAGAAAGCGCATCTTACTTAATTCTATACTTCATGAAAGGCATCGAACTTAGATAAGTGTTACGATGACTTCGAAACATGGCATAATTATTACATATATCTACCCAAATGCGCAATCACAATGACTGTACTTTTCTGTGCGCGTGCGTGCGCGTGGTCATCTTATTACAATGCATATTCACTACAGCGATTAACGAAAATCCTTGCCGTGAATGCGTTTTCGACACAAATAAGAGACCTTTTGTGACCGTGTATTTTATAGGGGATCTCTCCATAAATGAATCCCACTCGCACATGGTCATTTATTTCATAGCACCGCATTTAAGGTTCTAAGCAGTTGGTGCTGCCACCTATTCTGATTAAACTATAGCCTACATTCAAAATTTTACATGAGTTAAATAGATTTTACGGGCTTTTCAATGAATTTTGCGGAAAGTCTAAGGGATTTTCCCAACTTTCCCAACAGCGGATTGGCGCTTGATTTTTTATATTAAATTTAATTTATGAATTATACATACATTTAGTGGTTAGTTTGATCTGTATACATAGATATTATATTGCATATATTTATATCTTTATTATGTTTAAATAGTTGCATATTATCACCATATCTTGTATATGTATATAACTTATGTGTATATTTGTATATATAGTATAGTTATATATTTATTATTAAAATGTAAGTAATCGTACAATAATTATGTATACCACCATCGCCACTCCTAATCAAAATATTCTTGCCACGGGTTGTCTGGAAGAGATCGCTTATTATGTAGCGATAAGACCGCCCTTTGTACCCAGTTATATTAATACTAGTACGTAAGTTTTCTGTAATGGTGTACAATAAAGTGTTATCTATCTACCTACCTATCTATCATAGTTTATTTTTAACGTTGAATTTTTATGTGCGTATATAGTTTGTTTAGATTAGTGTCATAATAAGTTATTCATTTTTAAGTTTCAAATTCCAACATTAAGAAATAATTCGCAAAACCATAGTTTAAATTATTTGTATAACAGCTGATGTTTTAATCATTATATTAAAATTATCAGTCGAATAAATTATAATCTGAGCGAATTCAACGTGAGACCATTCAACTGTTTTATTCGTGCCACTGAGGTTTTTAATTTTTAATTTTTCCGTGTTTTACTTTATTCTATGAATAACATTTTTCTGGTGATTGCAAAAATCGGCACTTAGTCGTGAAAACTGCGTAAACATAAGGAAGGAGACTGATACGCTTCCACATATTCTTGGGCCCAGATTTTAAAAACATGAGAGTGATTTTAAGATTTCTTTTTATTTTGTTAATTTTTACAATTGTAATGGGATTAGTTATTTTGAATAAACTCGTCATGCGGTGTAAATGCTTTCATATTACTAATTGTTGAAATTCATATATTATGGTAATCGATAACTTTTTTGTTAAATATTAGAATTTATTTAAGCAGATAGATTTTGTTTTATATAAGCCATAACGACAACGTCATGTAAGTTTACAGTTGACATTAAATTTTATAGATAAATACAGCCTGTGCTAGCACATTCAATTTGCATATTAAATTAAAATTACATAAACGGATAAAAGAAGCAATAATAGTAATAACCGACTGTTAATCAGACAAATCGCTAAAATATTCACAAAAAACAGTTACGCATCGGTCATAAAGCACTGTTTAACCCAAATGTACATTCTACGATCGTCATGTTGATGCAATTTTTATGACCGGTAGTATCTTATGAATTATATAACACAATGACTTTGTCGGTGATATTTTAACTTCAATAAATAACATCGTATTGCAAATAACGACAAAATAGTGTCTATAATTTACATAATGACGGAAACCTAAATTAGGTTTTTAGTTCAGAATAAATGGTCTAATATGATATAATAGAGGACAAATAAATCATATGGCGGGCTTCAAGCCAGAGGGGCGTATAAGCAAAAACAAACTTTTCAGGAGATACAAAAAACTTAATAAGTTTTTTTCAATGTATTCAATGTCTGTCTATGAAAGTACTTCTTTCTACTAGTATTAACCTACTATTAAGAATAAAACAGAGGTGCTGTATCGATAAAAATATAAATGATAGACGAAATAAAAAGAAACGCATTTTTTTTATACGCCCCTCTGGCTTGAAGCCCGCGATATACAGTCATACTCATAACTAATACCTAAAGTTTAGTATAGGTAAATTAGCTTCGAGACATTTTTGCGTTAGTAGCAGCATTTCTATGATTTACAGGACTTCTAAACGTCGAATTTAAATTTCCTAAAATTTAGTATTATTAGTATTAAATGTTTAATATTAATATTTATTATTGTAATATCGTTTAATATTATTAGTTTCCTATTACGTACCTGCCTAGAAAAATATATAAAAAAAGTATTTGTTTATTCATTTATGTGCTGACAGTACACTACTACAAACGTAAAAAAGTCTCGAAGCATATTTATCCATAGAATACGCGATGCAGGTGGTCAAAAGTACCGGCGTTTAGTTTATTTATTGGTTCCGGGATTCAATAACAAAATTATTAACATTTTGTTTCTGAAATGTATAATCCTGTTTGCCTGAACCTATTGCTCTGAAGCAATTGGTTTTTTTTCTTCTCCACTTCAAAAAATCTTCAGCATTCCTTATTTTGAGACGATTAGTGTGCATGTCATCTCTGACAACGTTAAGGAAGCATTTCTTGGGCGTACCTCTTCCACCGGATTCTGGAGAAGGCAGCATGGCGAGACACTAGTTCCCACGTAAGTAGCCGGTTTCCATAAAAAGTTGTACCTGCGTAAGCTTATTTCACTTCTTTAAAGATTTCTTTTTGAGATAAAAAGTAACCTTGTCAAAGTTACTTACCTACTACAACTTTGGGTTATTTGCGCGTTTATTTTAAAAATAATATAATGCTATGAATTCGATTCTCAACTTCTATAAATTTACGTTATATGTAAAAACATATAGGTATATAAAAAGGTGACTATCATTACTGCTTTGCGAAATCTCGTGTTTTAATTACCATAATTGACATTAAGAAAAACGCATCAAGTAAAGCTGGGTAACGAGGCCATAGTAATCGCATCACAGGTCATCAATTACTTTTAGCTAAACAAATATTTGCTAAAAAACCGGTTTTTCATCAATCAACCAATCATCTGTTATGTAAGTACAAATGCTTACAGTTCTATGATGTTTCATAATTGTACAATTACAATATTTAACGGTTGTTAAAATCTCATGTGCATCGGAATTTACTGAATTGCAACAAAATATGTATTCATGTTCTCTTGGTCTAATAACTGCAAGTTATAATTACGACACTTTTTTACTATGGTTAATAGCCGGTTACTATATCCTACTATAGTTGCTTTACCATCGCCTAAATATTGAAAGCTCATTACAAATTTTAGCTGATAGTAAACCTAATGAACTGTAGGTAAAAACCGGCCATATTATGCGAAGGATTAAACTACTCAGCCACCAAGGTGACAAATGTACATTCCTTTTGTTATATCTAATTGAAGAATAAAGAGCATTTAATCCATAAATGCTTATAATCAAAAACCTTTTTAACGGATTTTTGTTTTAACCCAGTTTTCTTTCAAAGTATTTTTTATCCGTGCAGGAACGGAGAAAGAATACAATTTCCTGCGGCCGGGCGGCCTGTCGTAAGAGGCGACAAAACAACCCACAGCCAGGTGGTAGTGCGTTTGCCCGACTGGATGGCGACCACCCCTGGTCTAGAGTATGTCGCCATAACAACTTTGAGTTGTGTAGTGATAAGCATTAGTGACCAGGTTCCAATCTCCCTTAAGAGAGCAGCAGCGCATTTGCAGCGCCTTTGGTGTTGCAAATGTCTATAGGCGATGGTAAACGCTTTCCATCAAGTGGGCCATCTGCCTGTCTGCTGAACTTCTGCAATTAAAAAAAAAAAGCCTTAAACCCCAATTTTTTCACAATTTTCCAGTTCGCTGTTTAAAAGTGAGTTAAAATTTGCCCGATTTTGGAAGCTAATATTTCATTACACAATAACTTTGTTAAGGAACATTGTTATGTTTTTTAATATAACAATATTAAAAAACATATATTAACTATATATTAAAATATAACTATATATTTAAATATATTAACGATCCTCCTATCCTACGCGACTGTATATACTGAAAAAGATTTTATTCGCGATTTTACTATAGCATTATGTAGCGGTATTAAATAATAAGAAATATCTTGCTTTCCCATATGTAAGAATTTAAAACAATACTGGCATCCTGGATTGAATGAATTTGATATTTCGTTATTCTATTATATATATTCTATTTCGAACTGAATCATTACTTCTATATGAATAATGTTACAACCGGTTTCTAGGTGTTCGTAAGTTTCCAATTTCCCATAAGATTATAGAGGTTTACGTAACAGAATAAAAATGTTTTAAATTTCAATACATTATATCAAAACATAGTAGAGGTCATTGCCTTTTCTAATATGCTAAACATAAATAAGAAATTACATAAATTAATAATAATTAATCGAATATTAACCTCAGTTGTTGCAGAAAATCGACCCTAATTGGAACAAAAAGCGAAATAGATTGAGAAAGAAGAACGAAAAAAAGTATATAGTCTAGCAGTATCGGTTACTTGTGGAGATTGCAGAAAGAAAGCGAGTGACCGAAATGTGACTAGGAAAGTTGGAGAGGTCTACGCCTAGTCTTGGACTCCGAATACCTGACGACGAGAATGATTCTCAAGAACCTTCAGAATCATCTCGAGCAGCCAAAATTTTAGTCAAGCGAGTTTGTGCTTCTAACTTAGCCAACGAGCTTGACGTGACATGCACATTACGTGTCCAATATAAACGTTTTTAGGCGGGCGATACGGCTTCCGCTCTTTTGCAATGTATTGAGAATGCTTTCGACTGTGCGTTCAGATGACTACGACGCTGTGATGCAAGAAATAGCATCCCTACTGAGTGCGTGAGAACAACACCAGCGTCCTGGACGTAATAGCCAATAAAGTTTACAATTTCCTGCTTATATAGTCCAGCCTATGATTTGGCAGTTTTTCAGTCGGAGGACTATGACGTAATTTTTACTTATCAAATCTACCTGTAGGCAAACTATAAAAAAGAAACAATACAGCAATCTTCCCTGAATACCTAGTGGATGATAGTAATGATAGCCAACTTGTTCAAGAAACTATAAAAATTAATTCAGGAAATACTCGCCAAAATTAAAAGTCTTTAATTACTGTGGTATTACTTTTTAAAGCTATAAGAAGTGTATTTAAATCTCGCTGCATTATAATACAAAAATATAGGTATGTTTATTATTTATTATAATGCAACGCATTTAGGTTTCTTTTAATTAATAATCTTTTACTAAAAATGAATACTAATGACCACGTGAGGTAGAGAAGGATAAGTAGGAAATGGACCCTTGTCTACGAAATTGTGATAATAACGGATCTAGTACTCGTTTATGTGTTAAAATCAAATATATTTACGGTCCAATGCTTTCCTACTAAAAATTAATTCGAAAAACCGCTTTTGTTTGATTGCATTTCATTACGAGCTTTTTGAATTCGTAATGTATACTTTTATTAGCTCCATAATACAGCAATTAGAAAGTTTTACACAATGTTTAATAGGATATTATTTAACGTAAATGTCGTTAATTTATTCATTTGATACATTTGAATTTGCAATGAGTGAAATGCATGTCCGTATAAGACATTTTTTATTATATATAACACGTTATGGACGATTTGGTGAAACTGTGCATAGTTTATGTTATATATCGTATAATGACTTGTATTTTCAACGACGTAACTAAAACAAAAGATACCTAATTCAAAATAAAGCAGATTCTTGAAATACTACTTCAGGATTCCTTTCGTTTTGGCAAAAAGCTGTGATACATAGTATCACAGCTTTTTTTCCTTCAAAAACTACTCTGGGTCTAAATGGATAAGATTTAGCAAAAGATGTAAATTCTATGAATTCATTAAGTCCATGCAGTGCTACAATAGAGTAGTAAAATCGCAAAAACATAATAAATTAAGGTGACCACCATGATTATGGTATTAAAAGGTCGTAACGATGATTCTTAGAGATTTTTTGTTGAAAGTAACCGGTGATTCGCTTCGAATGTCCTAATGTATTCCCCACTATAACTTTTGAAATATGGGCTGAGAAATTCTGTACAAAATCAAGGCAGTGTAAATTGAAAAACACATTCAACTAAAAGTGATTTTAATCTGATTTAAAAATTACTTATCAATCTTTTTTCATGTTTTAAACAGAAGGCTAGACGGTGGTGGATCACATTCCGACGACGGAACAAAGATTTCAGTATGTATCAGGTCAGTACTGTAACGTGCTTTGTACAGTTCACACATGAAATGAAAAGAAATCCTCTGCTGTCGTAATGCTTACTGATACGTTACCGTAGTATTTACTGATCGTGTAATCTAGTGTACTGACAGATCAGTAGTAGTAGTCAGTCTTTAACACTTATTGTCATTCCGGAATTCAGAAATCTAGGAATCCATGGTAAATAAATACTGGCATCCATCAATATACTAGCTTACACGATCAATAATACCACATAATGAACTATTATAAACTGAATGTCTAGTCTTCTCCTAACAGTAAGAAACTAGCAAATTACGTGGGCATCACTAAAAATAAATGTTACTATATTCATTGAGACAACTATATATATAAAATTAATAATACAATATTGTATAATAGATACTATTATCAAGATCTTATGCAGATCGTTTCCTAATGGTAATTGTTATATTATGTTATGTCTTAAGAAGTTTAATAACGGAATGCCGTTAAGGGGGCTAAAATCATTAATTGATGCTTATCTGACTGGTCAGAACTGACAATACACGTAAGCATATGGTTGTTGTTCCTGTTTTTTTCAATAGGTAACATAGTTTAGTATGTATCTAATACGATTTTAGATATTTTTCCAGAGAAGATAGAAGGGAATAAACTCCACTACCAGGAGTTTGTGTTTTCAATTAACCGTAATTCCTAATGTGTTAAATATAATTTGACAGCTGTCATTATGGCCGAATAGCAATGGACACATATTTACGCCAATCAGAGTCTGCTGGTGTGCAGCAGCTGCCTAACTGTCACGACTACGTGTTGCAGATAAGCTTCCATAGTATCAACTCCTATACTAAATAAAGCAAGTCCCTCCTTTTATTATATCATCGACATCAATAAGTCAAAGAAACTACTCAAATGGTGCAAGTCCTCTGCCAGGATTCGTATCTATGTGATTAGGATGAAGTAGCCTTAGTCACATTCATCACAAAATAATAATATACTACATTAAATTTAAATAAATACTATTACATTTTTGGCAAATTTAAATTTCTTTACAGAAGTCTTACCCTGTAATTGATGTTAGAGTTATACGAGGTTTATATGCTAGTTAAAAATTGCAATCAATAGGTTATAAAAATACGTTGTTAACTATCCTATAAACCTTATATAACTATTATGAATAAGTGGAGATGTATAAGAGGGCGAACACATGCCGGAATCTGTTGTGTAGCACGCGTTAATTATTATTACTAATATTAAAACGTTATATTATTTTCTTTAAATGCTGATTCCTTTTATAAAATAATATTATTTCTTAAACTTAGAATCAAGGCTAGGTCAACATATATCGGACAAGGATTCAAACACCGGTAGCCCATTACTACATGTACAGTTAATGAACTCGAACAGAATTCCAAATATGTAGGCGCCGCTTTGTTTACATATCTTAAGAAAAATCAACATTATAGTCGTTTTCTCCTTTTAAGTAAATTTATATCAAAAACATTACTTGTATGTTATTAAGATCGATCGCATTACCTACTTACTCGTATTTGGAACTAAACAATTAGCTTTATCTTTAAAAGTTTTAGTTTTTGGAATTCTAATTCGTCTCTATTGTTGCTATATCCAAATGCTGTATTTTTAGTATAATACTCTGTTTCTTGTTATCTAAAGAATATTTTGAATGCATCATCTCCTCTCTTTCTACTTTGGTCACGCTGCTTTATTTATCAACTACCTATATTCTATATGTATCACGAACTGAATACAAATCTAGTTCATTGTCTAAAGTAAACCTCCAGAGCTTATTTTTACCAACATATAGTAAGTAAGTAGTAAGAGTAATTTCGGTGAAATAATATTATTATAGTTACAATGATAATAACTTTATTAAATTGTAGGTCAAAGAGATTAAAGTAAGTTATTAATGTTATTTAAATTATGTATTTGCTTTATATGATTTATGTTTTGAGATATATTACAAAAAGGATCTCTAAACAATTCTTCACGTGTGTGAGTCGTGTCACTTATTGGATTCTCTTGATCTATTAACAAATAAAAAATGTCTATAATAGAGCAGGTCCCGTATTCTTTTTAATAAAGTAGTAATTTAAGATAATAAACAAAAAGTGCAACATACCAAAGCAAAAAGGCGCATCTTGACCACGCGACGTCCTACGCCGCGGGACTTTCTGTCAAAAGAAAACAAAACGCTCGTTATCAGAACACAACACAGCACGACACAACACAATCACACGTGCACTATGTACCTGTGTACAGCTGTATGCCCGAGCGGGTATATGCAAGCCAATGAATCCGCGGATCGCTATGTTACCTTCTTTTATACCTCGGAAATGTTCTCACAAGATGTTCGCCTGCTCCGTTTGACCGAAAGCACTGGCGCGAGCCAAGTGAACCGACCCATGTGCAGCCCAAACGACCAACACGAGCGCGCTTTCACTGATCGCGTCATTATAAACCATCGATAATTTTTTATCATCGTCTACAAACACTTTCACACAATACTGATAAAATATGTATTTGAGTGATATTCGATGACCGGTATAGGAAATGCGTTACGGAAAGGTCGGGCGTATGCTGGAAGTGCAGCCGGTTTTTGCAAATAATTTTGTTGCATAATATTTACACTATCATAAAACGGTTTGAATTAAAAAAATAAATAATAGTTTAAAAAAACTAAAAAAAACACGCTTTTATAAAAAATCCAACTAAAAAAACAAAAAATAAAATTTAATATAATATAAAAAAGCGTGGGGTGTATTCAATTAATAATATAATATCTTAAAAAGCGCTTTGAATACACCCCACGCTTTTTTATATTATATTAAATTTTATTTTTTGTTTTTTTAGATGGATTTTTTATAAAAGCGTGTTTTTTTTAGTTTTTTTAAACTATTATTTATTTTTCATTTTTTAGTTGATTTTTGTTTAAATGTTTTTAAATACAAGCTTTTGAGATCCTGCATATCATGTAGCAGCAGAGTGCTAGCCAAGACAAGTAAAACGAGCCCAAACACGACGGGTCTATCTTGTTTAGTACAGGAGTTCCTATGGCCACCTTCCGACTCCATCATCAGATCAGCTCCATGGTACCATATTATTGCATTGTCACGCGATATAAACATACGAGCCCAAACACGAAGGGTCTATCTTGTTTAGTACAGGAGTTCCTATGGCCACCTTCCGACTCCATCATCAGATCAGCTCCATGGTACCATATTATTGCATTGTCACGCGATATAAACATACGGGCCCAAACACGAAGGGTCTATCTTGTTTAGTACAGGAGTTCCTATGGCCACCTTCCGTCTCCATCATCAGATCAGCTCCATGGTACCATATTATTGCATTGTCACGCGATATAAACATACGGGCCCAAACACGAAGGGTCTATCTTGTTTAGTACAGGAGTTCCTATGGCCACCTTCCCACTCCATCATCAGATCAGCTCCATGATACTATATTATTGCATTGTCATCGACCTTTGACAGGTGTGCAAAGTATGAATTAAATCTGATCGTTCAAAGTAGGACAAAATCGAGCTCAAGTTACAGACATACTGACTGACATACAAGTGAAGCTAATATAAAGCGTGTAAAAAGAACGCACGATTTGACATATTGTCCACGTAGGATGTAAGTATTTGTTTATATTTATTACTGCAGTTTCCCATGCGATTATGGTCATACAAATTTAAGTCGATATGTTTCTATTTCTATATTAAATGTTCTTGCAATCGATACGACAACTTAATTTTACATTTATACGAGGTTAAACTGAAAATTGTATTCCCGCATAAGTGTAGTTCAATACCTTTTACCAGTTTCAATGGTGTGCAAGTAAGCAGGATCTTAATTGTCATTATTAAAATAATTAGTTCCTATTTAGTTCATTAAATGCCTTTTATGTGTGTATGAATTCTTATTTATACTTTTTATTAAAAAAAAGTTTTTATTAAAAGTTATACTTTTTATTTGTTACGAGAAAAACTTTTCAATAAAATATTAGTAGAATTATGCATATAGATGTTTAATTTTAAATATTTTTTTACTTTAATACCTAAATACAGATATTCCACAAGCTGGGACAAAAACTTATGTAAATAGTGCAAGTGATTGAATTAATCATGTATATGATGTACCAAAATTATCTTCTAAGTAAAAGTAATGTAACTATACATAATGGACTGTTAAGTAATATAAATGAGGTGTAACAATCAGTTTATTTTTATAAAAGGTATATATGTACACAATAATATAGACACAATTAACAATTAAATAACAATGAATTTGATACACGTGAGATTATTATTCTTATCAACGAGCTAAATTTTGTTCTGAATAATTAGAATGGTGTTATGTAATCAACTTTTAAGTACCGGTTTCACCAAAGCGGAGAGGAAAGGAGAGAAGATGAGCAGCGTGCCGGGCAGGGTGTTTCCACAGCGCAGCTATCTTCAATATTTGGCAAAAGAACAGATTCACACAGTCTTACATCGTACGTTACATCTTACGGTAGTCCATAATCTACATTATGGACTACCACACGCTCACTTATCCGCTGGAAATCTTGTTTGTAGAAGAAGACAGCTCCTCTCCTGGCCTGTGGTGTCCATCGAAACTACGCGCAGATAAACTGTCAAAATTAAGATAATTTGATTCATCATTTATAAATCTTTATTTGCCAACCAATTTTAATGAACTTGAGTACGCGTGGTAAAAACATTTTAAACTTTCTATAATTTCCTTGTATTACATCGAATTAGATACTTTATACTTGTTGTTCTCTTTAGCTCAATTCGCACCTGAACGCTTCACCTTTGTTTAGCGAACGTATGATAGCAATTGCGCTTTCGATCTCCTTAGATGTGATTGAGTAGTTAAAGTAATTTGTAAGTATGGTTTAGAGAATATTAGCATACTAATTACGTTTTTAAGCAGTAAAGTAATTTACTCTTAGATAGCGACAATTAATCTAATTTATAATCCAAAGATTCCTTTCAGAAACATGTCAGCTAAGTCTGTATTCTGCTTTGTTGGTGGAATTTCTGTTGCTTCCCGCTCACACCAAGCAAAATAGGAAAAGCTCTTAGGATGTAAGCGGTGGGTAAGATTACAGTACTGAACCTTACTCTCAAACGCCTTACGTCGTTGGTTTTCGTCCGATCAGCCCAAAACAATCAATGAAAGTTTAGATAGAATATATATATATATATATATATATATATATATATATACATATATATATATCTCTATCTATCTATATATATATACATATATATATATATATCTCTATCTATCTATATATATATATATATATATATATATATTGAAATCCACGTATATAGCGACTCATCACGATATCTCAGGAACTACAAAACCTATAGAGTTGAAATTTGGCATGGACCTTCCTTTCTGCAAGTAGAAGTCAGCTAAGAACGGATTTTATGGCACGCGAAGCGGGCGTGTATCCGCTAGTAGTTTAAAAATATTGAAACGTACAATGGAAAATGCACTAAAATATATACATAGAATAATTAGGATGCCAGAAAAATAAACTAGTAATGTTAAGTTAAACCGTGAAAGTGTCATAAAGAAACAACCTCACATTTACATTTATAACATTATTTAAGAATATTTGGTTATTAAAATTAAATAAAAAACTGATCTGAATAATAGAAATTAAGTACTTTAACTTGCCTAAATGCAAATATTTACTTGGTCATAAAAACCATATTAATCGCGCGAATTACATAAGGTGTTGACGACAACTTTCTCACATTAAAATCTCACGAGATAGCTACTGCCTTAAACAAAAGTTCAAGGAGTATGCGCAAGTTCAAAGCGTGCACTCACACAGCGCATATTATATAATATATATATACTACCTAAGTTGATGCATATTGATTTAATAGATGTAGGTATACAAAACATACATACCTACATATGCATAGCATTGTCCTGATGTCGGTTGTACTCGTAATACTGCGAACAAGCAGTTTTTAACCGACATCCAAAAGAGGAGATTCTCAATTCGTCTGTTGTTGTTGTTCTTTTTTTAAATCCGTTCAGTAATCTTTGAGATGTAAGGTTTTTATGAATAACTTTTTTAGAGTTCCATAACTGACATAAATTAAACACTTCACATCATTTGATAATCTGTAATTGACTTTTTATAAGTGACAATTTCATAAAGACATAGTACGCGTTAGTAAAGTAAAGTATAAACGCGTTTAAGGAGTTAAATAGCCATTTTTGGATGATTAACTTTGACAGTTCTGTAAACGTATTTACCAGTAAATTTAGCGTTGTGCAAGACGCTTATCGTATTTAAGGGCGGTAAATGCGTTTATTGTTTCTTAAATAAAATTAAGGAGCGTCATGCAAGCCGCCCTTAATCTTTTAATTATTTAATCTTAAACCGAATGATTGCATTGACTACTATAAGAAACTGAAGGGAGACGATGCAATAATAGATGATATAGATGGTTATTGTGATGAACCTGACTTTGATTTGGATGAGGAGTAGGGTCACTTTGGTATTTTTTTAAATAAAACTAGAATAATAAACATTTTTGAGTTTCTATTTTTGACATTTTTGAAACATTTTTCCATTTTTCTTTCTGCAGCCTACACAGCAAACCCCATATAAAATTTATTTTGTTAAAATGATCCAGTCGCAAGTTTCTTGAATATCTACTAAACTATTACAATTTATTCACTAATTACATGCATGTATATTAGTTTAGTACACTTAGAATTACATTTTTAAAAAACACAACGTTAAGTATTACAAAGCCAGAGAAAGACAACAATTACTCGAAATGATATTTGTGTGGTTTGGAACATTTTTGCTTAAATCGGTCCAATTATTAATCTATAAATATTTAAAAAAATCTAAACATGCCGTGTGTCTTACACACTTATCCCTCGGGCTGCTCCCGCCTGAGGGATGGCCACACCCCAAGATTGGTGGGTTCAAACCCTCCGTCTTCTTGAGAGTCGCGACCCGGCTCTCAAGTCATGGTACTGCCAGGAGATGAGGGGATTACTCCCCATGATGGAAATAATCCCCCCATCTCCGGCTGCCACCGCGACCCCCGCGAAAACCGCGTCTTCCGCGCCCCCCCCGAAGGCCCCTAAGGCCGCACCGAAGGCTCCTAAAGCCGCTGCCCCCGTGGCCCCTAAGGCCCCCGCGACCCCAGTAGCCACTAAGGCTACCACCCCATCGGCCACTTCGGCCACCCCTACCGCGGCCGCGCCCGCACCCGCCCCAGCCCCCGCCATTACCGAATCCCCCGCTGTCGCTTCAGCCACGTCTGAAAGCGACATGGAGATTGACCTCACCGCCCAAAATGGTGACGACGATGGTTTCAAAGTCGTCACCAACCGCAAGTCCAAGAAGCGGCTGCTTAACAGCTCGCCTCAAGGACATACTGATAAAGAGCCCAAACAGGCCAAGACCAAGGCCGACAGCCAACCCCGCCGCGAGCGACTTCCGCCCCCTCTCATAATCAGAGACAAGCACCTCTGGAGAGATGTCTTGTCCTCCCTTCCCGCCCACAACATCGTGCTGAAAGAGGCACGTGACATCCAACACGGTATTAAAGTTACCGTGCAGACTCCGGCCGACCATCGGGCCCTTACCCGTATTCTGATTGACAGAAATGTCAATTATTACACATACGCTCTCGAAGAAGAGAAGCGCCTCCGCGTCGTCATACGCGGCCTTTCTCAGGAGCTTGAAACCTCCTATATTCTGGAAGATCTCCAATCCCAAAACCTCCCTGTGTATGAGGTTCACCGCATGCACAAAGGAAATTCCGAAAGGACGCCATATAACATGGTGCTCGCTATCTTAGACCGAACTGAACAAGGCAAGGCAATCTTCAATCTGAAGAGCGTCTGTGGCCTTACTAATCTCCGCTTCGAGCGACCTTATAATAATCAGACCCCCCGGCAATGCCACCGCTGCCAACTTTATGGGCACTCTGCCAACCACTGCCACTCCCGCCCGAGATGCGTCAAATGCCTCGGGGACCACGGGACCAGCGACTGCACGCGGACTCGGGACTCCCCCGACCCTCCAGCCTGCATTCTCTGCGGGAAAACCGGACACCCCGCTAACTACCGCGGGTGCCCGGCCGCCCCCAAATTCAAAAAGAACGCTAAGCGTTCTCCCCCAGCCTCTAAGGCCGCCCCTAAACGTCCGGCATTCGTGCCTGCACCTCTCCCGGCGTTCAACGCTTGGACAGGCTTCCCCGCTCTGCCTACTCAGGCTAGAGCGGCGATGCCCCAACCAAGACCCCAGCCGCAACCCGCCGCCGCCCCACCCCGCTCGGGCGCTCCCTCTTCCTTGTCGGAGGATCTCGCCTTGGCAACACAGTTTGCCAAGTCGTTTCCCTTCGACTTGAATGAGGTATCTGTCCTCGCGGAAAAATATAAAACCGCCACCACCCTGCAGGACCATCTGCGGATCGCCATGGACCATGGCCCGCTGGTGAAAATCCTGCTCAACATGCCCTAAATAACATTCTCAATGGCTACCACAAGTAGGGAAAAACCCCGCTCATTGACTTTGGCTACATATAACGCCAACGGACTTAGAAATCAACGCGACTTGGTTCACGACTTCCTGGTCACCGATAATATAGATATTCTCTTAGTGCAAGAGACTTTCTTAAAGCCGAGTATTAGAGATCCCCGTATCGCTAACTACAACCTGATCAGGCACGATAGGTTAACCTCCCACGGCGGAGGGACACTTATCTACTACAAGCAGTCCTTGCACTGCATCCCAATCGATACCCCCCCTCTAGAGGAACTAGAAGTCTCCGCCTGCAAACTATCGATGACAGGCCATCAGCCCATCGTCATAGTTTCAACATACTTAAAATGTCAAAAGCCCATCTTAGAGGACGACCTAAACGCCCTATTTAATCTAGGTTCCGCGGTTATAATAGCCGGGGACCTAAACTGCAAACATCCCTGTTGGAATTGCACCAACGAAAACACCAATGACAGGGAGCTTCTCCGCCTCTCGGACAGGCTCCTCTTTGGCATTCTCGCCCCCTTGACCCCGACTAGATACCCGGACAGACCAGACTTACATAGCCCGAGCGTTCTCGATATAGTGCTACTGAAGGGAGTCTCTCTTCAGTTTCGCTCAATCGAAACACGGGACGACATCGACTCCGACCACTTGCCGGTCGTACTCCAGTTAGGCCCCCCGACTGACTCGACACCACCGACGAAACCCGTCATAGACTGGGCCAAAGTCCGGGACTTGCTGGCAACAACAAGTTCCCCGGACTTGGACCGAATTCCGGACCCGATTGCTTGCGCCCAGGACAACGATGTTGCCATCGAAGCCCTCACCAGCCACCTCCAAAGCGTGGTACGGGAGTCCACTCGGCAGGTACCTCTCGAGGACCACCGACTGCCACTCCCGGACGACGTCAGAGACCTGTTGAGGGAAAAGAGGGCAGCATTCAGGGCCTGCGGTAGCTTCCCCTCCTTGGAGAATAAAGCCCACTACAGGGCACTCCAACGCCAAGTCAGACTCCGTGTCCAGGAGGTCAGGAACCAACGTTGGGACCGACTGCTAGAGGAGATCTCCCCAACTCACCAGGCTTACTGGCAGCTGGCGAGATCTCTGAAAGCAGAAACCCTCTCGAGTATACCACCTCTCGATAGACCCGATAATACCAAAGCGTTTGATGACGATGAAAAGGCGGAATGCCTCGCCGAAAGTCTCGAGCTCCAATGCTCCCCCAATACTGCCGACAACGACCCGTCTCACCTATCGGAGGTAGACGCCGAGGTCGAACATAGGTCCTCCCTCCCGGCGGAAACCACACTCGAACCGGTCACGGTTGAAGAAGTACAGGATTTCATCAAAGCCCTAAAGCCCCGCAAGGCCCCAGGCAATGACGGAATCAGTCATAAACTTCTGAAAATCCTCCCCGCCCATCTTATCTTAATTATGGTAAGCATCTTCAATGCTGCCATAAATAACTGCCAATTTCCCAAGGCCTGGAAAGAAGCGGAGGTCATTGGCATCCGCAAACCAGGCAAACCGGCCTCAAAGCCCGCCAGCTACCGCCCCATCAGTCTACTCAGCTCACTGGGTAAACTGTATGAGCGAGTCCTCCTCACTAGACTGAGTGATTTTGCCTTCAGCAATAATCTCATCCCCCACGAGCAGTTCGGCTTTAGAGCTAGACACTCTTGCCCGCAACAAGTGCTCCGCATCACGGAGCACGTCCTCTCCCATTTTCAACGCGTCGGACGAAGACCCTGGCCGACAGGCGCAGTATTCTTCGACGTCGCGAAAGCCTTCGATAAAGTTTGGCACAACGGGCTTATATACAAGCTGTATCAGCTCGGTGTGCCAGACCGACTCGTACTCATTCTACGGGACTTCCTCAAAGACCGTAAATTCAGATTCCGAGTGGAGGGCACCCGCTCCTCCCCTCATACCATCTCAGCGGGAGTCCCCCAGGGCTCCGCTCTCTCCCCCCTACTTTTCACGCTGTTCACCAGCGACATGCCACGGCACCCCCATACCCAGCTAGCCCTATATGCGGATGACACCGCCATATTCAGTAGCGACCCCAGCAGATACAGAATCTGCAAGCAGCTCAACACCGCCATCAAAGAACTAGGTGACTGGTTCCGTAGATGGCGGATTGAGGTGAACCCCGAGAAGAGTGCAGCCATCATGTTCTCCCGCAAATGCCTCTCACCCAATACCCGCCCCTCCAACCAACTTATGCCCATCAAGCTATTCGACCAAGTTATCCCTTGGGCTAACGAAGTCAAATATCTTGGGGTAACCCTAGACAGAGGCTTGTACTTCCACAAGCATACCAGAGCGGTCGGGAACAGAGCATACCTGATCCTCGGCCGACTCTATCCGATGATAGGCAAGAGGAGTAAGATGAGCCTTAGAAATAAGGTGACTCTTTACAAAACTTGCATCCGCCCCATCTTGACCTATGCGAGTGTGGTCTTCGGCCACGCCAGCGACGCTAACATCTGGAGACTGCAAAGAATCCAGAATCACTTTCTACGTGCTGCAGTCGACGGCCCGCGCTATATGCGGCTCGCCGACTTGCATCGCGACCTGGAGCTTCCCTCCATCAAGGACTATATAACTTCACTATCGCGCAGATTCTTTGACCTCGCCCCCCATCACCCGAACCCTCTGGTGACGGAAACGGTCAACTACAAACCCACTCCAAACGCTCCCACGAGTAAACGCAGACCTCGCAATGTACTCATTGACGAGCCTGACAAAATCGCACGTCAAATCGCGATCATGAACCCCCCGAGGCTCAGAACATCAGCCTGGCATAACAGACGCAGACACAACAGACGCCGGAGAGCCCCCGGCTCGAATCCTCTTACACAATCGTAAGACCCACCAATCCATACTCATTACAGACACAAGTAGCCATACAAGATTAGCCTAGGCGTGTTGCTGGAGAGTTTCTTCCGCCGCTTCTTCTCCTCCAGCTATAACACGTTGCGAAGCGGTAGTAATGATAGACTAGGATCGGCTCCGCCGGCGGAGTCGATGAAGAGTCCCCAAATAATCACTTCAGCCTGTTGGCTTAGCTCTTTCAGCCTTTTTACGGCTTGTTCCCAATATAGAGTCAATCCCCCGCAGCGGTCGAGCCGAGGTCGAACCTCACAGGAGGTGCCTCCTCGAGCGTGCTGCTTCCGGGCTGAACGCCTCCGCTCCCACGGAGGCGGGAAGCCCCCAAAGCCCGGTATCGCTGAAACAGCCATCTGCGGCTATTCAGCTGAGTCAGCTCCACAAAAAAAAAAAAAAAAAACATGCCGTGTGATTGTTTTTATTAAATAATATTGAAGTTATTTAAAACTGAATAAGATTACCATGATTTATATACCATGAAAAAGACAACGCAATTTTTTTTAGATATCTTATCTGTTTTTTAGCTAGGATTCACGTATCAAACTACTGAGCCGATTTCGAGGCGATTTTCGCTGATCGACAGACAATTTTAGATTTAAAATCGGTGCTACACTTTATCCCAGAAATCCCGCGAGGTTTTTCTGGGAGTTATTTAAAATGGCCGAATTAAAAGTAAACGAGTTTGGGTGCATAAAACTTAGCTTATTCTGACACAGTTTTCATTAAAACGATAACTTACAATCTTTTTAAATGCTGTGTCCTGGCCATCCCACGGGAATTGCAAATCAATTAAATTATAATCACATAAATCAATCTTGGACGAAGTCGCGGGCATATCCTAGTTTTAATTATATAATTTTGAGAAAACAGCTATCAGGATAACCGAGATCTTTTGTTGTTCAATGTATTATGACAAGATATGAAACAAGTTTTGCTCCACTTGATCGCATCTAACGTCATGTAATTGTTCCGCCATAGTTCCGCCGCGTAAACAAAACACAATTCAAATTTAGAAACAATCGTGAGAATACGACGGCCATTTCATGTGTGTTGATTAGAATATTGCGGAGAAATGGGAGTCTTTACGAAACATCTCATTAGTTATAACATATTATGTTAATTGTATATATATTATTGTGGAGAGCAGGTAGACTGTATATACTTTGACTAGACGTGAATTAATACAATAATTTTCATACAATATTAATATTTATTACATAAATAACGATACGGCACAAAGCAAGGATGAATATAGAGTGAGTAAAAAAGAAAAAAAAGAAAATAATGTTGACAGTGTCAAAAAAATAAAATTATTTAAAGAGATTGATTCCAACAATTATTATAAAGTTTCAAGTGTTATCATTATTACATAGTTTTCACACAACGCAGTGACAAAGCTTGCGCAATTTCTGATTTATATTTCCATCAGTGAAGTAGTGGTAACTAGTGAAACGGGCGAGTTAAGTCCTTATCTTCGTTATTATCGAAATTTTCAAGTAAACTAAAAAGTCGATTGAGTAGATTTATGTTCAAGCGATGTGATTTTTAACTTCGTATTGTTAAAGTTTGTAAGAATAAGAGTATTTAGTATTGAGATAGTTAATTAAAGCAAATAATATAGTGTGACAATCGGTAATCGACCTTTTAATAACATTATTACTCTGCTACCATATTAAAAATTGTAATTTATGAAAAGAGTATATACTCAACACATACAGGTTCGCGTTTGACCACTATCTCATCTGGCCTTGTAGGCCTGAAAAAAATTAAGGGTTTAGAGCTATTAAACTAATGCTACTATAACGGATACTAGCCTAACTCATTGAATATGAGTTAGGCTAGTATCCGTTGAAGTAGTTTTTAAACCGTGAGCTACGATATATTTAGCTAGATGATGAACACCGTGGACGTCAGATACCGCTACGAAACTTTCATATTTTGTGGGTTGACATTCGCATGACCTTATTAAAATTTAATATTTTCTCACCAGGCTCTATTAAGGCGGTATTAAGTATTATAAGTGTACTTAGTTCAAACCAACGCTTAACAATGTAATCTGTAAAATTTAATTTTCTTCAAACACCTAGTGCGTTCAAAAATGGGCAGAATATCGTTCTATAATATGGGCTTAAATTGAACGTTGAGTTTTAAATGAAACTAATTACATCGACAAAAATTCTTGATTAATTACAAAAGGCATAATAATACCTTAAACGTAATTTTAATTAATGTTAATAAATGTGGGTACTAAAATGCGTTGTAACGATTACGTTACTTTCTTTCATTTGTTTTTTAGTTTATAAAATGTAATGTGTCCCTTTTCAACGATGATAATAACTATTAAAAGAAAGGAACAGCGCTCTAATTCAAGCTTGACCTTAATACGCAGAAAAAAACAATAAAGCTTTGATGCAGTATGGCAACACCATATATTATGTTATTATGCCTCAATCATTAATCATCGTTAATAACAATCGTATCCTATTCAGTATCACACACATGTAATCCACTGCTTCTGCTTAGCTAATTAGTGTAATAACTCAATATTAGAGCGTTAATTTAGTTATTGCTAATTACTTTAGACTACAATACTCTTGACACAATATTATAACACTTTTGATTCTTATGATTAGTTTACAAAATACAAATAAAGATTTTTTGAAAGGCTTAAAAATAAATCAAAGAAACATTTTTAATTTTTTAGAATATTTCAAATTTGTGTTAAAAATATCAATTTCCCTTATTTTAATTGATATTTAACAGTAAATAAATAGGTGGAGATATTGTATTAAATTTCATTCAATTGCTTAAAAATCTTAAAATATAGTTACTGTTAATAAAAAAATAACCTACCTATTACTTCTATGTTCTACTTATAAATTGTGTCAAAGCACCAATGAAGAATGTTTCAAAATCGGGGTTTTTTTAACTACTTATTCCACAGAAGCTAGCTATATAATAATTCGCAAATTTCTTTATTGCACAATATATGTTATACAATATATAACGTTTTACATTATTCGATGGGAAGAAAATTGTTTTTTTTTAAATGTGTTCTATCAAAATTAACACTCAACCTGAGTAGCGTCACATTGAGTATGCGAATACTAGTACGTGACCAATAGATTATTTCGTGAAATAATTTTCGTCTGTGCGTTACAAAATACCAACCAGTATTATGCATAAGAGTTGTACTAGATCTTGGTTAATAGACTTTTTACACTTGTATGACATCTCGCAATTAAGCCACCGTCACTGAGTTCATCATTCGATCACCTGATAGTGACGCGGAGAGCAACACTTATTTACCAACATTTGCAAATGTAAAATGCCAGCCCTAACTCCACTTAGGTCAGTCTCCTGGGATTTTCCGTTTCCGTAGTCCCCTAAAAAAGTTACTTTTGCTCTTATTCGACTGAGACTTGCTCACACGTGCATTCCAGTTTTCTTAGCTAAAATCAAGGTACGAAATCATTCTCCGTATAAATGCGACCTCGATGAAGGGCCTCTTGAACATATTTTTTTTCACTGTCCAAAATTATCCACACCCTTATATGATATCCTTCCCCCTGATCTACCCGGTCCTATTAACATCAATTTCCTCCTAACATAAGTTTATAGCAAACACGCCTATGTATTATGCTGATTTTTATCCCTTAATAGCATATTTTTTAAATTGTCAGTCTCTCCTCAGATTTTTGAAAAAGATTACCTACCATCAATATTTCTTCAACATTTAAACATTAGGTACCTGTCTCTTTTTCCGTGGCATTAGCAAAATCAAAATACTAAAGGCGTTGGAGCCAACACCAGCAAGAATAGAATAGAAATGCAAAATTACATTAGTAAGAACGCGATAGAATCTGCTAGTTATTTTGAAACAGTAAAGTTAGAGACTAACAATTAAAAACGTTAATTAAAAACTTCGTTTAAAAAAACCGACTTCAAAAACGAAAAAACTAAAATGTATAAAATAACTTATTTCTAAAGCTATTATTATTAATATATATTATCTGAGACATCTTAAAGTCGGTGCTTAGTAATTTTCAAAGTATAGTATTTTTTATGTTTTACTTTGCACCGACTTCAAGATGTTTTAGATAATATATATTAATAATAATAGCTTTAGAAATAAGTTATTTTATACATTTTAGTTTTTTTCGTTTTTGAAGTCGGTTTTTTTAAACGAAGTTTTTAAATTTTATTTGTTACTTTTTAGTGTCTAGCTATGTATGGGTGAACATACGAATGGTGAGGCGCTTCTTAAAAAATATAGGTCCCAAGAACCGGGAACAAAAAAATCATCGTAAAATGAAAACTACTTGGCCAAACTATGTCAAATTTTTAGGGGACTACATGGCAGCTATTCCGCGTCGAACAAAAAAAGAATCACGTAAATCGAATCATAAATCTCAGAGTAATCGGTGTACATAGGGAACGGAGTGAAAATTATTTACATGAAAAATGTTCATAAATTGAAAACTACTGGGCCAAACTATGTAAAAAATTTTAGGGGACTAATTGGAAGCTATTCCGCATCGAACAAAAAAAGAATCACGTAAATCGGATAATAAATGACGGAGTAATCGGCGAACATACATAAAAAAAAGCAACAAAAAAAAAAAGATCCCGACGAATTGAGAACCTCCTCCTTTTTTCGAAGTCGGTTAAAAATAAACTTAAGCCGATCTTATACTATTCATTTCTATCTTTTAATTTGAATGAATTAACCAAAGTGATCCCAATAAACGTAAACTTAAATAAGTCAATGTAATTGCTTACCCTTACCCTCCTACATCCATCGATTTCCTTTCAGTTCAATACCTTTCAACCAAATTGATTCAATTTATTTCATTCGTCTAATATCAACATTATCGAGAAACCGGTGTATAAAGCTCTTAAATTTTATATCTGTCTGTCTATTGATAGACATATATTAAGACTGCGTTGGATTGAGAAATAACGGAACTGACCAGTCATTGAATCCTTATGTAGTCTGGGGTACAGATTTATCATTGAATAACAGTAACTGTGCTCCATAC
Organism: Dendrolimus pini; assembly: GCA_949752895.1. Classification (NCBI taxonomy): domain Eukaryota; kingdom Metazoa; phylum Arthropoda; class Insecta; order Lepidoptera; family Lasiocampidae; genus Dendrolimus; species Dendrolimus pini. The sequence continues at coordinate 15,103,708 of OX457135.1, forward strand.
TTTCACGTCAGTCACTTACAATTATTCCTCTACTAAAAGATTTAGTGTAATGGTATTTATAAAAGTCGAATTTTTACAAAAGATTTTTAGATCAATCCAAATACAAGGTTTTGCTAGGTGCTAGGTGGTAGGGCATTTACCCGACTAGATGGCTACCAGCCCTGGTCTAAAGTATGTCGCCATAACAACCTTAAGTTTTGTTCCGGCATTAGTGACCAGGTTCCAGTCTCCCTTAAGAGAGCAGCAGCGCATTTGTAGCACCTTTGGTGTTGCAAATGTCCATAGGCGATGGTAACCACTTTCCATCAACTGGGCCGTCTGCCTGTCTGCTGAACTCCTGCAATAAAAAATAAAAAAAACATTACAGGTAATAGTGCTAGTAAAACAAGTTAGGCCACTGTAGTGATAGACCAAAAACGTCTCCACTCAACCGAGATGAAAATGTTGAGATGGACGAATAGTGTTACAAGAATGTATAAGGTGAGAATGAGTACGTAAGGGACATCTTTGAAAATTATACCAGTCACAGAAGAATTAAAGAAAGAAGACTAAGGCTGTATAGACAAACATGCAATGAGGAGGAATGAAAGTCATTTAATAATAATAATGTAAAAATGGATGTATGTACAAGTGTAAAGGCAAACCAAAAAAGAGCTGAATGATGATTTGTGGTGTAATTGAGAAAGTATATCAAAATAGAGGAGTAGGGAAGGTAAATACATATATAGTGCTGACCCTAAATGATTGACAGTAGGTGAAAGAAAAAAGTTTAATAGTTAAATTTATTCGGTGTGTATGTTGTTTTGACCAAGAGAAATACAATTAGATTGACAATGGGCAATGTGAGACTTCCCAGCTAAAAAGGATGATGATATAATTAATCAAGTTTTACTAGGAAGAAAATTATTAGTTTACGTAATATAAACTTAATGTTGCATGCAAATAAGTGCGGAAACTTTTACTTCCACAGTTATAAGAAGCGCCATGATGTTGAGACCTGAGACATTCTAAATAAGAAACAACGTTTTACATAATTTGTCATCAATTTAGTCTACAGCCTCTTAAATTAATCGATATGTAATGAGAACTCACGCACTGTTAAAAGCTTTTAAAAGATGTTATGTGGATTGCGTGAAGGCAGATTTTTTTATTGTTTGTTTGATTTCGTGCGTAAGTTTAGTTGCATATTAAAATAATATTTGGAACTCTGAAGTTATGTTTGGGGTTGACTGTTTCGTCATTACGTCTTTTTCTTAAAAAAAAGTCCATACTTAGTTATATTATTAAAGTTATTTTAAACGATTAAATATTTATATGCCTTGTTACAGTTAATTTGACATAGCCTACATAAAGTCAGCTTTATAAAAAATATAGTGTCGTTCTAGAATAAGGATGTAAGGAAAATCGTGAAATTATGTATTAATACATAACTGATATAAAATTTATAACAGGAAATACTATTACGGTGAAATAAATCCTAAAGCTATTTTACTATCTAATACAGAAAGTCCGCATTTGCATGAATACTTAATTGATTTCAAAATTCATTTGAGTTGCCTTTTTGTAAAAAATATATTACACAATTTTAATATTTTAAAATTAAAACCCAACAATTTCATATGTAAAGTTAGAAGCAGTGAAGACATTTTAATTAATAAGATTAGAATCATCGTGACTAATATCAATAATGCCACGCCACTGTGAATAATTTTCACTCTGTATATTTGGCCTACTCTTTACCCAACCGTATTGAAATGAAAATGTACCCAAAATCTTTTGGTCAAAACATACGGACACTTTACGCTTAGGTCTTAATTGAGAAATATGGATAGATATACATATATTGTACGTACATTCAGTAGAACAGTGTTTTCCATGACAATTTTTCTGACTAAACACTTCCATTCAGTTCCCGTGGGATTAACGGGATAAAAAGTATCATAGTTTTCATTACATAAACTTGGTATCGAACAGTGGAAAACTTGCATTGGAATTCTCTTTTTTTCAATCAGGCCCTTTTAAATAATTCCCAGAAAATTCGCGCGGGATTCCCATAATTCAAGTTTTTGGACTTATAATCTGTGTTTGGTCAACACAATATAATGTTTGTGTATCTACCTTAAGTCAGTGCCAATTAAATATCAAAGCATAAGCACGTCGCCGTTTTATTGCTAATACATCTAATACCACAGTCCACACAAAAGTCAACGCTCTCGTAAGAACAATGTGCGTTAATTTTTAACGCAGATTTAAGTCCAAGAAATTGCTGTAGATTAGCAAAAATTCTATCAAAATTGGCCTAATAGTTTTTACATGAATCTCGAACAAACAAACAGACAAGAAATTTAATTTAATTTAATAAATTTGGTTTCTGATGAATGGGGTCTTTTTTATGTTTTTAAATACAAGCTTTGAGATCCTGCATATCATGTAGCAGCAGAGTGCTAACCAAGGCAAGTAAAACGAGCCCAAACACGACGGGTCTATCTTGTTTAGTACAGGAGTTCCTATGGCCACCTTCCGACTCCATCATCAGATCAGCTCCATGGTACCATATTATTGCATTTTCACGCGATATAAACATACGAGCCCAAACACGACGGGTCTATCTTGTTTATTACAGGATTTCCTATGGCCACCTTGCGACTCCATCATTAGATCAGCTCCATGGTACCATATTATTGCATTGTCACGCGATATAAACATACGGGCCCAAACACGAAGGATTTATCTTGTTTAGTACAGGAGTTCCTATGGCCACCTTCCCACTCCATCATCAGATCAGCTCCATGGTACTATATTATTGCATTGTCATCGACCTTTGACAGGTGTGCAAAGTTTGAATTAAATCTGATCGTTCAAAGTAGGACAAAATCGAGCTCAAAGGGGTCGGTTACAAACATACATACAGGTGAAGTTTTATTAACTTGTGTTAGCGTGTTAAAAAAGCATCGTGTTCTCCGTAGTTCATATAGTTTATTCCAGTTGTTGTTTTTTTTTTAATAGCTTCATTGTACAGTCACGGCATGTTTAGAGTTTAATAATATTATAGATTTATCTTCATGTATACGCTATATCCATTAATAACAGTGAAAATAAATTCGTTGTGTTGTTTATTGTTTCACATTTATTCCCCTATAATAAATACCCTGTAATATATGAACCAATATAAAGGTATAATGTACTTTAGGCTCCGGAAATAAATTGAATTCCAGCGAGACGCAAATGTGAGAAATAGGCCTCCCAGAAAAACTGTGGGTGATATCAATAATGAGACCTAAATGACCGGCAAAGGTTAAAACCTTTAACATAGAACTTTGCAAAGGCTAATTCCTCATAATATGGGCGCCTTCCACAAATTACATAACACGAATTTCATGTTTTTTACCCCTGCCCCGTCCTTATTGCTGGTCACAATCGCTAAGTAGGACACATTTCTAAAGTTTTTCGTTAATAATTCCAATTTCATGTTTTGAAGCTTCAATATATTAGATTTTGAAATGCGACGTCACGAAATTTAGGACCCCCATCCTACCTTTTATCAAGTAACTGTCAAAAAACACCAACGTTAAGACTGCCATTATTTCGGACTTATAACTATAACTAAATGGTTTTAGCTACTGATAGGAAATAAGTGTCAAATTATATCCGCAACGTCACGTGTTTGGTTACGTTTTACGTAAATTATTGTATTATGCATGTTTATGTAATGCACGTATAAAATAATTACGGTTTAGATGAGTAATAAATTGTTATTTTTTATATTATTAGTGTGTAATTTCTTCTACATCTGCATATAAGGCTCATTCCATTAATTTTTAATGTTGCGTTACAACATAGTTTGAATGAAATAACAATGTAATTAACAAATATATGTGTTATATGATACAATTTGATATAACAATACGATTGCATATTGTTGCAATTACCACGTGCTGTCGGTGAAGGAATTAAGAAGAAGCCTGCAAGTCGAATTTACAGATGTGCAAAACTCGTCATCTTAGTTAAACTTGGCATTCGCTATCATCGGGAGCGTGAGCGCACATCACTGCTCCGCTCCCGCCAAAGGAGGACGCGTCGGCGACGGAGGGCCAGCCAGGACCTTCGGCCACCGTAAGCGGGAGGCACAGGTGGGGTCTCTCGGGGAATAGAGGTTCTCACTCACTTGCACATGCCGTCGAGATGGGGGCGCGGCGTGTTCCGCGCGCGCTCACCTCTTCTCCCATGGGGCGAGTTTTAGACCGCCCCACACCTAGAGAGCTCGAAGATGCTGAGGGACAAAGCAGTCCCCCGGCAGTAGAAGTGGCCTCGCGAGGCCCACGCCTGCCAGGGCTGAGGAGTGGCTAGGTCATATACCCGTAGCCCTGGCATAAGGCGAAGGACGGAACACCCTCTGGCATTCGCTATCATGATAGGAAAACACAAGTCCAGATCTGGAACTCTTTCTAGCTGATATTATATTATTAATCCATAGTAAATGTAATTAATATATACCAATGTAAAATTTACTTTTTTCACATGTATATAAATCTTTATTATATTTATTGAAAATTGTGTATAGCAGAACAAGCATGAAAGTAGGATAAGTTCAGTAGAAATGAGAGCATTGACAAATACAAATATGTGAGGTCAAATATTCATCATCATCATGCGGGTTCTGCAATTTAACTACAATAAAAAAGTATATATATATATATATATATATATATATAATTGTGGATGAAAAAATAAATTCGTAATAATAAAAGTTCAGAAAGGAATTTTAAGGTGGTGACATATAGAGAGAATGGATTAAAAGAGGCCAACAAAACAAGTGTATGGAAACAGTGTGGGTGATAGGGTCGGTGTTGGTAGACTGTGACATACTTACCATGATCAAATCACAAATGCCTTCAAGAATGGCGCGAATAAAAGCACCTATAATGAACGTGTATATAAAGTGACTAATGAACGTAAATGATGCGAAAGATGTACGTCGAGCTCGTAGCAAGTGGAAATCCATCGTCTCTGCATACCCTTATAGTAAACAGGCATAATAATATGTGTTTAGAACAATACACACGCTTTCATTACCTTCAGTTATATGTATGTACGTATACAACAGAATCGTTCAACGTTATTTTCATCGACTTCCAGACGTTACACACGCATTAAGAACCGATGACAATACAAAAAGTCCATAACTTTTTCCAAATCTTGATCAGAATCATCAGATTAAAAATCGACTGATACTACAGACTAAACATAAATATATGATCCATAAAGTGATAATAAATATAGTACTACTTTATCGAAATTCGAGATTTCTGATTACTATTGCTTCCGGATTCGTTCTGAAACTAAAAAATAAAAAAGCGAAGTTAAAAAATATAAAATAAACAAGTTTAGCAAACCAAACTGAAAAGTATTAAATAATTTTAAGTATGAGGATTTTTTATAGCAGTAGAAAGTTCACAATTTATTATAATAATTATGTAAGAATTCTAATAAGTTAAAAATAGAAACAAAATGATTTTTTGTTGTAAAAAACGATGGTCTTTGAACTACTTTATTAATTAGTGCTATAAATAGCTAGAATGTTGTTGTTACACAACATTCTAGATATTTGCAAACACAACATGTGTAAGTGTATTAATATAATGACGGCCTCTGTGGTTGAGCGGGCTAAGCCTTTGCCGGCCTACCTCACTGCAGCGCAGAAGCTCCAGGTTCGATTCCTGATATAGTAAATTTCAGAGACGTATTTTGTCCGTTATTTACCATGGTCTGAGTGTCCGGGATCGGCCCCAGAGTGGTCCGTTGTATATTATCCATAACACAAGCGTAACTTGCTTAATTTGGGTGTGTATGTCCGCTGATTATTATTATTATTATATCTATCTATAATATTATAAAATTCTAAATATGCCGTTTCAGTACATTGAACCTATTTAAAAAAAGCAACTGGAATATACTATATAAACGATGGAGAACACGATGCAATTCTTTAAGATTTCTTGTCTGTTTTTTCGTGATTCATGTAAAAACTACGTGACCGATTTCGATGCGGTTTTCGCTAATTGACAGCGAATTTAATTTAGACTTTAATTCTGCATTCCTGGGAATTCCGCGGAAATTTTCTGGGAATGATTTAAAACGGCCAAATTTAAAAAAAAAACGAAGTTCAATGTGATTTTTTTACTGATCGATAGCAAAGTAATAAAATCATCAAATACATCAAAGTAATAAAATGTTTGATATTTTTTTATCCCATGAGCGGTTTGTAGCTTAACTAAAATTAGCTTATCCCGACACAGTTTTTGCTAAAACGACATCTTAAATTCATATTCAAATGCTGCGGTATTTTGTGTCCGGGGAAACCCGCGGAAATTTCAAGTCAATCGTAGACGATTTCGCGGGCATATCATAGTATTATTTATATAGCTAAAAATAAAGGATACGTAAAAAGTATCCTCTCCTTACACTCTGTCCAATGATTCATTTTACTTGACGTGTCACGTTTATCAACTTGTATATTTTTCTACCGTTAATTTCGCATGCTACAAATGTCACATTTGTCATGTTTCATTGTTCCACGCGACGGAATACTAACGTTCTGAGATTCATCTAATGCAGCAACTATCAATTATCGTTATCTCAATTATTTTAATTGAATCGTTTTGAAATGAAAATGTTTTATTTAAAAGAAAATAATACGACATTTATTTAGATTTAAAAAGTCGTAATTTTGCTTTTTTTTCAATGTTAAGTAAACTTGTGGTTATATAGCTCATGTATAAATATAATGCAATACAGTATTTTTATCAAAATTAAATGATTATAGGTGCACTAAATTGATTAAAATGTATTCCCAAAGAAACTCGATATTTATACAAAATCTAATTGTTAACCCATTAGGGCATTACTGCTTAATGATCGACTTGTCAAAACTAAAATTAACCGCTGGACAGTACCCTGTCATAATAGGAACACTAAAAATAGTGTTAAAGGACAGGTGTTTACTATAATTATGTTCTTATATCTTATATATAAAATTATCGTGTCACAATGTTCGTTCCCATACTCCTCCGAAACGGCTTCACCGATTCTCATGAAATTTTGTGTGCATATTGGGTAGGTCTGAGAATCGGACAACATCTATTTTTCATCCCCCTAAATGTTAAGGGTTGTCCACCCCTAAATATTTTTTATAGATATTTTTTTTATGTTACAGCATTAAAAAATACATACAACCCTAAATTTTCAACCCTCGACGATCAACCCCTATTTTTTACCGGGCAGGACGACGTCTGCCGGGACAGCTAGTGTAATTATAGAGGAAGAAGGTTTGGATATTGACACATGATATGATTTAGACACAACATCCATCTGTGTAAGATAATCAAAAAGAAAGTAGAAGGAAGAAAAGAGGAGACTTAGGTAGGCATTTGTCGAACAAATAAAGGAAAACATAGGTATCGTGCCGTGCGAACAATTGAAAAAATTGGCCGTGAATACTGAAGAATGAAGGAGGCTCCACCGACAAGAGCTATGTTTATTATAATTATTATAGCCACACTAATAGTCTTTATATACCTATATATAGTGAAACTTGGTTAAGTGGGACCTGAATAAGTGAGAAACCTCCATAACTGTCCCAACACTTTAGCACTGAAATACCCCTGTTAGTGGGACGAAACAAACCATTATATCTGGATTCGTTCTTTCGATTTATCATCATAGTTAGCTCTATAACTGGGACAGTGAGTGAAGTTTATATGCATAGACCTCTGTAACTGAGATAACATCGTTTTGTTTGTTTACTTACTTATTCTTATTCTACCCGCAAATTTTGCACTTAAGCAATTTTGAGCCTCGATGACCTCCATTTGTATGATTACATTTATTAATTTTTTATGATTAAAACTCACTTATAATGTTTACATAACACGTTATTTTATTTAATAATCGCACCTCTATAACTAAAATAATCTGTATTCTGACCTATATTAATGGTACTCTCTGTAAATGAGACAAATATTTATTTATAACTGGATATTTGAGACACTGAGTAAGTGGAATACAAGTGGAAGTGAACTTAACCAGGTTTTACTGTATATACAATTCTTCTGTTCGTGTGTATGTCACGGAACTCCTAAGAGCTATTTTGATGAAATTTTTTGTGTGTTCAAGTGAGTACCCGGATAGTTTAGATTCACAATTGGATCCGGTAGGTGGCTCTAAAACCGGGTTCTAGATTTTAAATTTCTCAGAGCAGGACGGCATCTGCCGGGCCAACCAGTAACTATATAAATTAAATAATAATATGTTAGATTGTATTTTGAAAAAATATGTTTCTTCATGGCTACTAGAGCAGTCAACCAGGAGCGCAAACCTTAAGGAGTTCTACTACTAAATTAGAACTACAAAGGTACTTGGGGGCGCGAAAAAATTTTTTTTTCCCTGCGCGTTCCTGACGACAATTATTACTTAGAAGTCATGGAAACTAAAGAATTAAAAACATTTTCTCACAAGTTCTATGTTGCAATATGGATACTACATATGAATAATGGTTGTGTATAATTATAGTACGCAACTAGGTTACTCGGCCATCCGTCTGTTTAACTACAAATTGACTGACAGTACTCATAGTTATGTCATGAAGAGGAATTATCGAATTATTGAACATTCTGCCTAGATTCCAATAGCTGATGTCATTCTACAATGACTAGCACTATGCCAAATATGAAGTAATAAATGGAAAATATCACACTTGACCAATTTTTTTACAGCGGATCTCGTTCGAACTAATTTTCATCTAGTAGGTTTTAAGCTCGATCACCTTGATTTTTAATTTTTGCATAATCCAACCCGTTGTTCCTAACTCAGACGAAAATAAACGGGTTTTTTTTATAAATTGGAAAACGAATATCTATTAATACCTGTCTGTTATCTATTCTTATATTTTATCTACAACGGCGTTCCTCAGGGCGTCATTTTAGATCCTCTTCTATTTTCTATTTTTAAAAGTTCCATCTCGAAAAATTTACCTTCTTCCTGCCATCTCTATGCTGACGACTTACAGATTTATACTCAAGACCCAAGGACAACTTACACCATGCTATTAAGCTCATTAATGGTGATCGGATCGGTCGCATATATCGCATACAATTGGAGTACTTCCCATGCACTTAGTTTCAATCCCAGTAAAACGCAAGCTATCATTATTGATAGCTCTAGACTACTCTAGAACTATAACCAAAATAGACTTATACTGCTTCCAATGTGTTCGTTCACAGAACACCTTTTCCTATCACTGATCAAGTCAAAAGTCTTGGCGTACTACTCATGGACAAAGAATTGTGTTGGCGACCGCACATCAGTGGCTTAAGTCGCAAGATTTTTTAATTGTATACATCACGGAGACAGGGGCTAGGTTTTGGCCCCCGGAGTCAGGTCCGAGATGTCACTACTCACCTAAGGCTTCGCCACAAAGCTGCGGGTTCCCATACATCATAAAGAAATAGCCCTGTCTTTAGTGCTAAAGACCGCCATTGTTCAAAGCAAAAAGCAATCGCTGATCGCGTAAAGAATCGTATACACCGTGCAGGAACGGAGAAAGAATACAATTTCCTGCGGCCGGGCGCCCTGTCGTAAGAGGCGACAAAACAACCCACAGCCAGGTTGTAGGGAATTAGACCGACTGGATGGCTACCACCCCTGGTCTAAAGTATGTCGCCATAACAATCTTGAGTTGTGTTCCGGCATTAGGGACCAGGTTCCAGTCTCCCTTAAGAGAGCAGCAGCGTATTTGTAGTACCTTTGGTGTTGCAAATGTTCATAGGCGATGGTAACCGCTTTCCATCAAGTGGGCCATCTGCCTGTCTGCGGACTTCTGCAATAAAAAAAATACACATTTTAAGCATATTTACTTAATAAGAACTTGATCTAGTCTAGCCATTTTTGGTAATCGGCCGTAAATAGACATACTTGAATTTTATATTTTTATTTATATATCGATATAGCTCCAGCAGTTACTGAAAAAAGTTACTATAGCATACATACCCAGACAGATAGGAGGATGAATAAGGGCGTGTTCAGATGACACGCGTCGATCACGCACAGGACCCGCACACGCGTTGTGCACGCCTTACGCCCGCGCCCGCCACGCGCCAACCCAGCGCACGCCTCGCGCCCGCTTATACTACTAGTGATGGACTAGGGACCTTCGTAGTTCGTTCAGTAGACATAGTGGTTTCGAGGTGTCACAACGTCAGAACGTTTAAAACAATATGGATTTGACTAAATCAAAGAAAGTTCTAATTACATACTATATGTATAAACAAAATAATTAAAAAAATAATAAAAAAAATTTTGAATGGCGATAGTTGACACGAACTATAATTATATTTTCATTGATGTTAGTGCATACGGCAAAGAGTGTGATTCAAATGTGTTCATGGAGACCACTTTTTGGAAAAGCTTAGTGAACAAGACGTTAAATTTGCCAACGCCTGCACAACTGGAAGGATCAAATATCGATCTACCCTACATTTTTGTTGGGGACGAGGCTTTTGCGTTACACGAAAACTTACTTCGCCCATTCAGTGGTCAACAACTGGATGCGACTAAATCGATCTTTAACTACCGTTTGACCCGTGCAAGGCGATACGTAGAATGTGCTTTTGGCATTATGGCTAATAAATGGCGAATCCTACATCGTCCTCTAGATGTGTCACTTGATTTAGCAGTTAAAATCGTAAAGACGTGTTGCTTACTACAGAACTTTATACATAAAGAAGAGGGTATGCCTGAAGTATCAACCATCAATCTTGGTCCTGAAATATCGGCTTTACCAAGGTCGCAATCAACACAACAAAATATACCAGCAAGTAGAGTTCGTGACAATTTTGCGGAATACTTTATGTCTGAGCGGGGAAGAGTATCATGGCAAATTAATTATTGTTAGTTAAAATGATAAAATACAATTTAATAAAAATATTTACGTACCGTATCTATTTTTTTCCACATCCGGTAGCGATTCAAAATCCTCATTGATCATTATACATATCTCACGCCAAGCCTGTAGAGTTTTTCTTTTATCTAAAAAAAAAACTTTATAACTTTCAAGGGTTTTATTCCACAGAACATCCCTTTCCTCCACCAAAGAAATCAATTTTTCTTTATCGATGCTATCCATCATAAAAGCACCACACTAGCCCTGGCGCGGGCGCAAGGCGTAGGCGGGGTGGGTGCAGTGCATGTGCGGGGCGGACGCAGGGTGTGCGCAGAGCGGGCGCAGGGCGGGTGCGAGGCGGGCGCATGGCGTATGCGGGTGGACTTCGATAAATGCAATTAGAGATCTATTGATGTGTCATAAGACTTAAAATACATACAATGAATTTCAAAGCGGGTTAGACGCGGGTGCTGAAGCGCGTGTCGTCTGAACGCGGCCTAAGGGTTGTGTAAGGGTTCAGTAGGCCTAAAAAGGAAACTTTTGGAGAATCGCTTAGTGGAATTGACTTGATAAATGCTACGATTAATGTAAGACAGCAAAGTTTCATATTATTTTGATATTTGTCACATTTGTAATAAGAATCGGCGAAAGCAGCCGCCTGATGCCCTCTGTTCTAAACAAACTTACTTTAGACTTTCAGTTATGAACGTCAGTTCACGTATATATTTTACTCGCCTGATCTACTTCCTACTTTTATCGATAAAAAATGGCATTCATTGTAGATAGAGAATAAAAACGCATAACACAAACTACTTACGCTTTGCATCGGACTACTGAATCATATTACTAACAAAAGCTATATAAAATATTAACTTTCTGTTTGAATGTGCATTTATAATGAAGAAGTTATTATAAGAGACTTTATATTTTTTAGACTTTTTAAAGATTAAGATAAAGCAAAATATTTAAAAATATACTCAAATCTATGCATTCTATACAAATAAATAAATTGGAAGTGTCTGTTTGTAATGACAAAATAATAACATTTTACTAAATATATTAAAGTTTAGACGGTACTTATATCTAAAACTCAATTTTTAGCGAGCTGAACCGGAAAACAATTAAATTAAATTTATTTCCTAGCGGACGTAGTTTCGGGTAATAAGTAAATGACTATCTATCTACAGGTAACTTGGTAACTTTCCGCCAAAGTTTTCTCTTTACACTACAAGATGGAGTTGTTGAAATAGGATGTCATAATATTTCTATGGCTGACGACGCATTTGTGACACCCGCGGTGTTGTAAATATCTGCCGGCACAGGTGACCACTTTTCACCACATAGGTCGTCTGCTTGTTTAATTGCCTTAGCTAGCAAAAAAATAACCTTTTAACAAACTAGTGCTAAGAAATAACGTAACTCCTAAGAGTAGGGCGGCCTAATAAGTTTGAAGTAGACGTGCTTCTCTATTTTCCCAGGTAGGTAGATGACAGGTGATTCTACTCCCGTGGAGCGAGCCCAAACCACCTCACGCGAGGATTCGAGATGCTGGGAGCTACGCTTCCTCCCGGCAGTAAATGGCCTAGTGGCCCTTGGGCCCCCGCCTGTCAGAGTTCTCGGAGTTGGTTGAACTTCCGCTTTTCCGTAGCCCTGGCATAAGGCTTAGAAAGGAACACCGAGGGGTTTTATTGGATATCACTGACCGTGACGTGGTAATAACACTTCATGCGTGAGGCGCTAGTGCTACCCCAACGTCGCAAATCTTACACACCGGCCGCGATATTTTCCCCTTCGTGTGGGTGATGGTACTGAATCGGATTTCCCCTCGAAAAAAATATGATATGATATATATGAGATAATGTCCCTGAGGGCTGTCAACCGCAGTCCTGCATCTACAACACTCGGAAATCGTTATACACTGCATTGCAGGAAGACAGCAGACTTGTATACTTCCGCTTACTCTCCCGCTCAGCCGCCACCATAGAGAAAACTATCTCATAAAAACAGACAAAAGCGTGCCATATTTATAATATATCACCACCTCCATTTTCCAAATGGGTAGGTAATACATTGTACAAAAAATATTAACAGAATATTCATATAAAAGAGCAAACCTTTTATTACCATGTATTCACCATACTTTTAAAATATGATTTTAATTAATAGGTAAACAATATATACACCTACGACACTATTTAATTCGTTAAAGATATATTCATAGATAGTCTTATCCATAGAGAGTTAGAGTAAGTTCTTAAAGAAGCGTACAAATTTACTTGAACGCTTTATGAATAAGACCGGCTATTACCTTGCTCAGTTGATACAAAAGCTAGGCCTAGCGAAGGCGAGCCTACATCGCTTTTTAACATGGAATAAAGTGTCGTTGACTTGACTGTCAATTACATAGTTATGCCTTTCTTTAACAATAAAATACTTCACCATATTTGATAGTCATATTATTATTACTTAATTAGCACATTTGGTCATGAATTTTCACTTTTTCTTAAGAGACGCACCAGCTCATGTCGTTCAGCATGTATGAATTCGGGTGTAATAACCGTTGTCATGTCCCATGAATTATTCATGACCATAGTATATGTTTACTTCATGCGTGTAAGTGATGATCTCACTTTTTTGTTATAAATAGTTTAATTATCAGTTTATTGCCGCCGATATTGTATAATCTAGTATTTATGATAGTTCGATCTTGATGATGTGATCATGTGTACAGCATGTTACTACCAACTACATAACTATGTTTTAAACAAATAAATTAGGTTTCATTTAAAAAAATGTGGATGTTAATTCTAACACAGTGGACGATTCCATAGAAGTGATGAACGTTATGCTATGTTAAGAAATTGTATAATCAACATTCTGACTTTGTTTTATTAATGGTAATAAAATTATGGATCAAAGTCAATTTGCCTACAGTCGGACCCCACCACCAGCCGCCATCCTAACAGTTCAGTCTTCTAGTCATTTGGCTACAGAACCCTAAAACAAATATTTATTCAAAATCAAAATATTTGAAAAATTAAAAAGATCCGTTTCATACCAATTTCTTTTGAAAGTTTTTATAAGGTTTACTTTCATTCTAGCCCATAATGGCTAAGTTTGACAGAAGATACATACATTTTTTACGACTCAAAAAGCACATGTCATAATCCAATATTAAACGGTTAATTTATGTCTTTGAATTTGGATGATCAACGTTATCCATAGGCACATAAACTTGAATCATTTAATGTTATTAAGTTCCGTGGTGTCCTTTGAATCCCGTGCCTTTCAACCAATTTATTCAATTTCACCTAATTATATAATATAATATGAGTGGTTGCGCCGAGGAACACCTCCTTATAAATTCTTCCTCCCCATCCTCGCCATCAAGAACAGAATAATCTTTTAAATGAAGAATGCGCATAACAAGACACAATCAACTCAGTGTCACTGCTGTCACCGTAATATAGTCAAAATGATTCTTGGAACATAAATACAAATAAACTAGTATAATTTAATTTAGTTCTCTTAACAAATCCTAGTAAGTGTGCGAGCCCCCGGCGGACGATTGCATTGTGGCGGTGGATTGGTGGCGACGTAAGTCACTCTTGTCTTGCTTCTTCTTCCACGTCCATTTGCCTTCTCTCGGCCATCGCATCGCGCCCGCAATCAGCATTACAACATTTTACTTAAATGAAAAATCGCTAAGGAACGTCATAAGAATTTATCAGAACCTGTCGCACAATATCCTATAGAATATTGTGCGACATTAAGTTACCTAACTGCTCACTGTAGATTTTCGAATTTAGCTTTTCGTTCAGTTTTAATAACTCAAAATGTATTGGTCCCGAAAGTACTAAAAAGGCCTAAAACTCCATCTTATCTAATACGCCTATGTTCACTATAAGAAATGAGGATTTGATACGAAACACTCGAGCGTAGCCAGAATTTGATTCGTGTCGTACATGAGGTAATATTTGACACTGTCGTGACGCACATTAAGTCAGAAGTTGACAAATGTTTACGATCTATGTTATTCAAGTAAGCTCCAAGCGAAGGAAAGCACACAATAGAATACATTTATCTTTTTTATTTATTGTGTGAGTTCAGCAGACAGGCAGACGGCCCACCTAATGGAAAGTGGTTACCACATTTGGAACGCCAAAGGTACTACCAATATGCTGCCGCTCTCCAAAAGGAGGCAGGAACCTGGCTACTAATACCAAAACACAACTCCAGGTTGTTATGGCGGCATGCTCTAGACCAGAGGTGGTAGCCATCCAGACGGGTAAATACCCGACCACCTCGCTTTGGGTTGTTATGTCGTCCCTTACGACAGGCCGCCCGAGCGCAGGAAATTGTATACTTTCTCCGTTCCTACACGGACAATCCTCTACGTAATATATATATAGGTAGTATATATACATATAATACGCGTACGTAGTTGCAAATTATCTCCTAACCTATCGTCTTGAAAAACAATCTTATGCTCAGATATGTTTGCTGACTTGAAGTATCAGAAGTCCTAAACTAGGCATTTCAGGAGAAGAAACTGTTAGGATGGATCTCCGTGGAAAACACTAAGTAGAAGGCTAAGGTAGATAGACATCTCATTTATACACCAATACATTTAATTAAACATAGTATAAAAACAATATCTGATTGTGCACAAAGCGATATGACCGTATCGCTAAAAAGTGATCTCTTCCAGACAATGCCAGATCCATACCTAGAGTTGTCTTGATAAAATCGCGTTTTCTCCTCAATATAGTAGAGGTATTAAGCACCTTGTATTAGAAGAAAAATCCTAACGAATACAAAATACTAGTAATTAACGCCACCAATCCGTTAATTTTTTTATAGAATCTCATTTTGTATAGACAATTAAAACTTTTAATGAACGCCTTATTTAAAACATGCTTTTTTAAACTTAAATCAGTCATAAATTGAAATAATTGTAATTAGGTCGTTTTAATGTCACAAGTTTCATGAAATTGATAAAGAGTTTTAGGACTTTCAATTTGTGACTATAGAACCCAAGAACATTTGATCTAAAATGTTATTATATATTTCTACAGGGAAGGAGGAAGGAATACAATTTCGTGCTGTCGGATATCCTGTCGTAAGAGGTGACAAAACAAGCTACAGCCAGGTGGTAAGTTATTTGCCCATCTAGACGGCTACCACGCCTAGAGTACGTTGCCAAAATAACCTTGAATTGTGTTCCGGCATTAATAGCCAGGTTCCAGCCTCGCTTTAGAGAGCGGCAGCACATTGGTTAACGCCTTTCGTGTTACAAATGTCCATAGGCATAGGCGGTAACCGCTTTCCATCAGGTGTGCCATCAGCCTGTCTGCTGAACTCATGCAATATAAATAAAAAAAACTCAAAAATGAAATGGATCTTGTTCAGTTTTTGAGAATTTAGACAGTTATCTTCAATCAACACTAACACAGTTTGAGGACAACGTTTTTAAGAAGTCGTAGCTACAATTTTGTTCGTAACAAGTGCCTGGATATGAGGCGTAGAACACCATCTTCCGAAATTACGTGAACTATAATAATTGTAAGTTAAGATTTTACTATCATTATAGATCCATACAGTTTCTTCCGTTATAGATCTTGCTCAGTGCTGCCATCTGTCATAGACGATCAGAATTAAGTGAAAGTTGGAAAGGAATGCATTCCAATCTTCGAGATCACCACAGAAAGCTACGTCGTCGACGACGTTATTCACAGTTTTACGTTTTTAAGAGAGATGGCGATATTTTAACTTGTCTCAAGTAGGTACCTAGCCATCCACCGATCCTGATATTTTTGTGATTTGCTGCAAAATGTAAATAAGTATTTTTCATTGTTGGAATACAGCAGCATAAAGTGGTTACCGTCGCCTATGGACATTTAAATAAATTTTTGGACACTTTTTTAAACACATCATTATTATTTATTTAATTCTTTAAGGGTTCATACAAGGTATTGGTCTATTAAATTACCAAACTTCAAAAAATAAATATTATACATGTAAAATAGTCGAATTATTCTATTCGTATTCCAGTATAATTTCTATACATCCTATGAATAATAATATAGTAATAATCGTCAAACAACACACACACATTATATATCCCCAAATTATGCAAGTCACGCTTATGTTATGGATAATATGCAATGGACTACTCTTGAGCCGATCCCAGACCCCCAGACCATGCATAGCAAAAAACAATGAAATTCGGTCCCGAAATTTACCATTCCAGTAATCGAACCCGGAACCACTGTGTTGCAATGAGGTAAGCCGGCAAAGGCTTAGCCCGCTCAACCACAGAGGAACAAATTTTGTCTCGTATTAAATAATCAGCGCTAAGTAGTGTAAAAATGGGCCAGTTAAATACTTATTTATTCGAACACTTAAATAGTTTATAACATCTTATGTTGGACACTATAAAATTAAATAATAAATACATAATTTGGCGGTCTAATACAAGCGTGTAATGTAAACTGAAATTGACTTTCATATTGTCGTTTCATTCTGCCTTTGAATTAATAGGTATATCTTCTATAATATTAATAAATTCTATATATGCCGTGTCTGTATATTGATGCTATTAAAAAAACCCCAACTAGAATAAACCACACAAACGACGAAAAACTCGACGCAATTTTTTTTTTATCTGTTTTTTCGGGTTTCTCGTAAAAACTACTGGGCTGTCTTCGATGCGGTTTTCACTGATAAATAGCAAATTTTTTTCTATGTTTTAAAATGTGTGATTTTTAGCCCAGTAATCCTGCGAAAATTATCCCGGTGGCAATTTAAAGTTGTTAGGGAGCATAAAAATAAAAACAAATTATTCTGACACAATTACACTAAAACGATAGCTTACATTCTTTTTAAATATTGTCGGATTTTGTGACCTGAGAATCCCCGGGAATCTTCCCGGGACTGGTTAGAGTCGGTAGTATAAGTGCATAAAAGTTAGTTGATTCGTATCCGATTGATACTAAACCAATATAATCCAGGGCTTTTATATTTCCCGGGATTTTCTAACTTCAAATCACGTGATATAAAGACTTGCTCGATATGACAGTTTCTATATCTATTAGGTATCTTTAGTAGAGATATAATTATGTATGAATATCTTTAGTAACATCACTTATCCCGGGTTTTACGAGAACCTTCGTAATTTATGTACTTCCATACTAAAAAGTTCGTTGCCCTTCTGAAAATACCTTTTGATTTTAAATACTAGCCAAATAACTAATTTTCGTTACCTGTCAAACTACTAGTTAAATAAATAATTATGATGAAGCTTTTGAACATTTTCCAGAAAAAAATGCCTACTTTCACCAGTCAACCTAATATTAAATCCGTATTAAAACAGTCTCAGAAATATCCGTTTTATCTATATATTTTGTTCTTCTTCACTCAATACTACAATAACAGTACAATACAATAATAGTCTTTCGACTTTGGACATTAGTCATGGTGAGACCATTGCGACCATTTTTAGGGCCTACCGGTTACATTGTGCCTTGCGGAAGTGATATGATTAGACATTTGTATCCCACATAACTATCCGGGTTCGCAAGTAACATTTCCACTAAAAGTTCATGATAAATGATTCCCAGACGTTGATATCTGAACCAAGAGGAGCAGATAACCAAACAGCCCACTTTCACATTTATCTATGAATAATTTGAGACATTCTATTGCAACAACAGCATTATGCGTTTAGAGTTTCACATCGAAGACACCCACACATAGTTCTGTAATAATAAGATTTTTGAAAATAGCAATCCATAAGAAACATAATCTTATTGTTTTGCTTAATTTATTATAAAGTCTATTTTCACAAAAACATTACACTATTTGTTTTTCACACCCTCTGTTCAGATATTTAATGCCGCCAGATCCCGATATAAGTAAAGGGTTTTGGTCCAAGTACAGGTATACTTGGAGTCTTTTCTTAAACCTATGATGTAAACGTATTGATATTGATGTCATAATAAGTATAAGACATAAATAATTATGTATTACACACCTATGTATAATTATGTCTTGCAAAGTTATATATATTAATTAATATTCAATATTCATAAACAATAAAAATCATGTCTTACAATAGCCTATTTCGAATCAAAGAAATAAATCGTACGTATCGTAATTATAAGTATAAGATTATTATTAAATATTAACAAGATTAAACATATTTTCATATAATTGAAATTTTGGTGAACAATAATGTGTTTTCTGTCTATCTATCTATCTATATTTATTTCACAGGAAAGTACGATAACGCTATAAGTTATATGGATGTGTCAGCCATGCCGTCCATTCATTTGAAATAGACTAGTTGGCTTCGCACGGGACCATCATTCACGACATGAAAACTGTCGGGAATAGACAATTAACAAGAATGATGTCTCACGAAACCAAAACACTGGCCTGCTGTATCTTATAAGCGTTGCTATACAACGTGGTAATCCGGCCAGCGTTTTGGCAACGTTCCAAATTGACGGTGCTATTTACTATTTTTAATTTTTATATTTTATAAATTAAGCTGTATATATAGATATTATTAGTATCATCATCATCAGCCGAGCGTTAAATCCCGGTTGCGTTCGGAGCGTTCACGCCGACGCCCAGGGTCCGCTTTACTACTTATTCTACTCCACTTCGCGCGGTCTTCAGCATCCCCGTTTTGAGACCATTGGTACGCATGTCATACTTCATTACATTTCATTGTCATACTTCATTTTACATACAACATTTCTTGGGCCTTGCCCTTCGACTGGGACCTGGCGGAGGCAGCATGGCTACATTTGTTCCCCACATAATTAGCCGGTCTCCGTAAAACGTGGTCTTACCAGCATAAGCGACACTCTTGCAGTTTGTCTGCAATGTCAATTGTCACGGACATGAAGACTGTCTCGGATGCGGAGTTCCTGACATTGTCTTTCCGCGTCACTCCACACATCTAACGCAGCATATTCATCTCCGTGAGTTCTTGCTTGTGTCACTCAAGTACAGAGGTTTATAGGTAAATTATGTAAAATAAATTCGAAGCTATCAATTAAAAAAAGAACAATAATTAAATCAAATACGATAATAAAGGCAAATATGTTCGTAAATATCATTTATTATTTGTTACAACATGACTTTGATTAAAAATAATGCGAAAAATCTTAATCAAAATTAATATGTAATCGCAAAAATATAATCAAAATCAAGCTATATATTCCGCAGCACGTGCGCCAAGCTTAAAGCAGAATTCTATAAATCTTATTGAATTCAAGTATTTAAGACAGTTTATATGTATAAAGAATTTATTTTTAACCGTGTCGCAGTATCCGTTACAATTTCTTATTATGTCTAGACCAACGGAAACTAAAAAACGTTTTTCCAAATCAATTTGTAGTAGTAGGCATTACTTAATTGGTTAATTAATAGGTATCAGTTTTATATTTTTTACTAGCTATGCCCGCGACTTCGTCCTCGTGGAATTTTTTCGCTTAACCCTAAAAAAAAGTAGCCTAGGTTTACTCTTTATAACATCAGCTATTTGCCAAAGTCCCATTTAGAGATTAGCTGGAACATCCAGAAAGACAGACAGTCAAAAATACTAAAAATTACATTTTCGCAATCTCTGGGTCGGAATAACTCCTCTGACTTTTTTCACATTTTTATTTTGACAATCCTGACAGACAGTCCAATTTTATTTATCTGTCTGTATATATGAAAGAAAGAAAGAAAGATATATTTTATTTAGGACAAATACAACATAGAGTAATATCAAACAGTAAACTAATATGAACAGAATAAGTCCTAAAATTGGACCCAGTCTCAGCATATGCTGACCAATTAAGGCTAGCGCTGTTCTTCCGCCTGGGACCAGCAAGTGAAGTCAGGAAGGACAATACAACACATATAATAAATAATGTACAATGCAATAAAATAATGATAAAAAACTATAACATATTAAATGACAACATTAAAATAATGATAATAGATTAGAAACTAATGTAAACTAAAATTCAAATAGCACTTGTGTCCTGTCTTAGATTGGTCTGTGCAATTTGGTGTACATTCAAAAATTTCTTAAGTTTGACCCTGAAAAGTGAACCTGAACGTACGTTTCTAATCGGTGGAGGAATATTATTCCAACACCTTGAAGCTGCATAGCGGAAGCTTCCTCTGAAAGCGGTTGTTTTGTGGCGTTCCATAGTAAGCTGAATTGCACATTGACGGGCTTCAATTTGTCTTCTGCTAGATGACCAAGAAAGCTTCTCATATAAATAAGAAGGAGATCTGTGTTTAACAACCCCAAAAAGAAGACACGCTAAGTGGAGCTTGCGACGATGAATCATTTTTAAAATTGAGTGCCTATTCAAATAAGGTGTTACGTGATCCCTTAATGGTATATTAAAGCAGAATCGTGCACAAGCATTCTGCACTCTTTGAATAAGCCGCTTAGTTCTGGCTAACAGACGAGGGCCAAACATTACGTCAGCAAAGTTTAGACGTGATAAGACTAAAGACTCGACTAATTCAATCCGAAGATCTTCGTTTAAATATGGCCTTATTTTATATAGAATTTTGAGCTTATGCTTATTATACAGGTTCTTACTGAGTGAGCTACATGCCTTTCATATCTTAAGGTCACAATCTACATATAAACCCAGATTTCTTGCTTCAAAGACCCTCTCTATTGGTTTGTCCATTATCATCACTCTTTGTAAAGGATTGATATGTGAAAGTTGATGCTTACTACCAAAAATAATGTATTTTGATTTTTTGGGATTTATATAGAAGATAATTGTGTAGGCTATTGTCTTATGTACGCCGAATAAAGCCTAAATCCATACTAATATTAGTATAAATAAAGAGACTAATTTTGGTGGTTGGTTCCTTTCACTATGCAAGGAAAATGATTCTATATTCAACTTTTTTAAGAATATAAAGTAAGGGGACATTTTATCGCAAAAAAAAAGGATAGTTACCGCAGTAACAGGGCTTTTTATTCCGACAGTTTCCACGGAATAAGGGTTTGTAGTTAACACAGGGGAAAATATACTAATACTTTGTCATGACATTATAATTATTATGTGCTTTAAAAATAACGGAATAATACAGAATAGATTTTAATGTTAAACTGTATATATGTATATTCACAAATGAATGAAAACACTTTATTGTTCACCAAAATAAAAATACGTTTTAAAGAACCAGATACAATAATTGTTAGACAAAGGCCGGCCTTATCGCTTAAAGCGATCTCTTCCAGGCAACCCCCTAAACTAATGTATAATTGATTACCATATTAAATCTTAAGTTTTATCTACAACATTTTTTCGTTAAATATATCGGTAGTCTCCACATTTGTAAAACTAAGGAGTACTTATACGGGGTTTATCACGTACATTTACTGTGAAACTATTTACAACGAACGAGCACTATATATTGGCTGATAAACAAATAATGATCAGAGATTAGACTATATTGGTGCGCTTCAGTGTAAAACTTCTGTTTATCGACATTGTGCTATTAAAATTATAATCGAAGTTTTCAAGAGAAGAAAAAGCGTTCCTTAAGGCTATCAGGCGTTGAATCTTCTAATAAATTGGTAACAAATATTAGAGGGATGTTTAATATATTTTCTATGGTTTTTATTATTTGTGGTGAAATAGCAATGTTGTGTGTATACAATCCACATGAGATTTAAAAAGAGAGTAAAAATATACATTTTCCGAGTGAGGCGTACGTAGTTCGTAATTAAATTAAAATCCCACAAAAATAGAACTTGTTGATAAATGTAAGAAAACAGTGTTTATCGTGTAAACAAGGTGTTTGTTATATAAACAATTTTATTGAGTAATTTATTCATTGCTACTTTAAGATAATTAAAGTCTATTTCTGGTTTGAATATTTAGATGATTAACAAATACGATTTGACTCCAATAGTGGCCTAAAAGGTTAATGCCTCTCGAATGTCAACAGCATGATTAAAACATACGAAATGTTTCCACGTGATTGAATTTCTCAATGAATAGATCTCACTTTGAACCTCTTAGTATTCCTAGAATCATCCAAAATAAAGTAAGCAATTGTAATTCTGATATCATCACTTTAAAAGTTTAGAACTAGAGATTTACAAACTAAATTAAAATTCTTTGCTTTTGTTAATTCTAAACTAGATACTTGTTTTTAGATTAAAGCTAAAAGAAAACATCGTGTGACTAATTTACATAGAATACAAATTCTACATGCGTTTCTCAAATACTTTCGATATAATCTTGTTGGAATAAAAATATCCTTATAATTCATGAAAACGATTATCGATAACATTGTATGACGGATGAGGAAAGAGGTAATAATAAAAAATAGTTGTATATGAAAATCGTTTTATAACAGTTTTATTATAAATAGCAACACTTAAATTAAATACTGACCAATTGGAATTCAATTGCATTTTTGTAAATTTAGCTTTTCTGGCTTTTAATTTCTTATAAAGTAATCTTTAATTTCTACTGTACATAAATATACATTACTCCCATTTAACTCAAAATAGTTATATACCCCGTATAACATTTCTTCGTCGATTCATTTACAAGCGAGCATAAATGAAGCATCACATCTAAATCATTTTGGTCGATCCGATCATTATTGCGTTATACTGACATAAATAATTACCCGTTCACTTATAACAACGTAAAAATATTTAACACATATGCTTGAAATTGCATTTACGAAGCCTGCATACATTGTTCGAATGTTAAAAATTACACACCACACAATAGCACATGCGGTAAATAGGTACTGTCTGCAACTACCGCACGGTGTGCGGTAAAATAGCTTTTTAGGTGAAAAAATCAAGATTAACAAGAAGATCAACATTTCAATTTAAAATCAAGGAGTTTAACATTACGAAAATACATAAGCTAAATAATCGAACCTCCCTGGAAGAGCTATTAATCAATATATTTGTCTCACTTTAATACTAGAGAGACAATAAGACGAAAGAAGTAGTTCTAATTTTCACCACGGGCACGTAGCGTCATTTCCATACGCACGCAACATTTTTATATTACAAACTTCAAAGATTGTTACGTCTTTCCGACTGATATATTTTGTTTGTTTCATTATCTATTGTACTGTTTCCTCGCAAATGTGTTGAAAAACATTGTATGACACACGTGCGGTTGTTGGTTTTTACTTGGAACTGTGGTAAGCCCTCGACTTCGTTTTGGACTTACATTCGTCTACTCGTTTATAAAGACCTACTTAAAGCACTTGTATCATATATAACTATTAAGGTATGCTATCATAAAACGCAACTGTGAACCGATCAGCCAAGGGTTCCAGATGTGAAAGAAGCCTTACAATAATAATATATGTTTGTACTCATTAGCGCGTATAAATAAAATATTTAAAGAAATAATTAACAAATGTCGTCATTAAATCAATGGTGTGGGATTCTATCTAATTTTGGTGACCTTTTATAATGTCCAAAGGTAACGCCACCAGCCGCGGTGTGGTAAATCTGATTTGGCAGGAAGCCTCTCTCGAAATGTCTAGGAGCTACATGCGTGGTCTGTAAATGTCTACCACTGGATAAAGCCTCATATGCTTCCAGAGGATCCTTAGCAAACCCTCGTTTCATATAGTCAATTTGAACACTTGAAGGTATGTAGGAATCCAATAAAGACGATGGCCGTCTTTTGAACGGAGGACCATACGCTTCAGGAGGTCTACGTGTGAATGTTTGAGGTATAAAGTGATTAACTGACGTATAGACTTTAGTTGGAGGGCGGTGTAATGGTAAGGCTTTCGGAATAGGTGGCATATGCTGTATTGGAGTTTTATAAATAATTTGACTAGTATGCGGCACATCCACAACATGCTTATGATGATAATCATTACTCAAAGGTGTGTTTGATATATACGTCTGTGTGTATTCTGGTTTAGGAGTCTTGTGATAAATAATTTCAGTATGAGTGGGATAGTGCTGAGGACTTTGTTCTACAGTCTCTTGTACGTCTTCTACAGCGTTTGTATCTGTGTATTGTTGACTTTGATAATTATGAGGTACGTGTTCTTTAGCAAGACCCTGTTGTGCTACAGACGTAGTATATTGTACAAACGGAGTGTGATATGATACTGCTGGAGCAACTGTAGGACGTGCTATTGGTTCAGCCGCCTGAGAAGTATAAGTAAAATAAGCGATAGGCTTAGAGCGTTGCTGCTGTACAAATGTCTTTCCAGTTGGTGTCACATAATTAGGTACTTGTATATAATTTGTTTGTGTCTGGACGACTTCAGGTGCTGTTTCGTATGCTGTAACTCGGGTCGCAGGTGGTGCGGAATAATGAGCTTCACCATGTGTGGCAGCTGGTGCGGAATAATGAGCTGCACCATGTGTCCTAGCTGGTGCGGAATAATGAGCTTCACCATGTGTGCCAACTGGTGCGGAATAATGAGCTGCACTATGTGTCCTAGCTGGTGCGGAATGATGCGCTGCACCCTGTGCCGTAGCTGGAGCGGAATAATGAGCCGCAACATGTTGATTACTTGTTGGCTCTGGCACTTCATTGTAATACTGAGGGACTAGATATACCTGCACTGGAACATTAGAATAATATCCAGCTTGAGGGCTAGTTAAATCATATTGTTGTTTTGGCTCTTCGACTGGTGGTTCAGTAACATCATATTGTTGAATATAACGTGGTTGTTGTGGTTCAATAGTTGGGCTTTGAAAGTATCGAAGGAACCCAGACTTCAAACCTTCAAGAGGAATAGAAGCGGAACTTGTTCCTTGTGACCTCTCATCACTTGGTTCTACGTCCTTTTCACTTTTTAGGTTGTCTTCTTCGATATCTTGGAGCTCAATTTTTTTCTCAGATTTTACCGCGAGTGCCAGAAGCAAAAACAATGACACCTGAAAGTAAAAGTGAAACAGTGTATGAGTTCATTAACCAGGGATGTAGGAGAGATACCGATGACGTTAGGAGGCGTGCCAACTAGCCCACACCTAACACAGCGAGCAGGTGAGCGGCAAAAAATATACTAGAACTGTAAAACCTACTATGAAACCGGTTTACTCCGCGAGAACACTCTCAGATCTGGGAATACAAACTTTTACTCTAATATTTCTAGTTAAAAGATTCCATCACATGTGTACATATCTAATTAGTTACACAAGTATTACGATTAAAATGTGACTTAAAACTTAAATAAGGATATAGTTTTAAATATATTTTGAATATAAAATTTGCAACTCTTAATTGTCCATCTTTATGCATATACACATAGATAATTAAGAAATGAGTATGGTCACTAATAATAATAGTATCTCAAATTTAGCGGAGGTATAAAACTATTTCCTTAACCGATTTAAAAAAAATGTAGGTTTATAATTCTTATTGTATTTTTTTTCATTTAATGTTTCATGAGCACATTACCTCATTACCTTTTCAAACTAAGTCACAGAACTGACTGTTCCACAGAAAATTATATTTAACTATTTGACAATGAAGTTTAAAATTACTTAGTTCATCAAGGTTGTTTGATTTTCTCTCTTGCCTATTGTTTAGATAATATGTAAAACCTTTTTACTGGTTTAATATTTTTCTCTTTGTTTCCTATTGTCAATTTCAGCCTCTGTCATTATCAAAATTGAAATTTTCTTTTTTTACATTTCTCTGTTACAAACGTATTTTTTTAATCGGTATTGTTTTTTGTACTAGTGAAAGCAAAATTAGACTGAATTAACGAACATTTTCGTTCCGTGACTGTACGTTCAGCCATTTTTTTTCTAGTGATTTTGAAGATTGTTTTTGCGGAATTCAACAAAGCCTAGAAATGGTTCCATAGAAAATTTATTGCTGTCGGATATTGGGTTCCGAAGATATAGCAGTAAATTCATTGAAATGGGACTGAAATGTGAATTTCAGTCCCATTTGCGATATTTTAGCTATAACTTTTTGTTTCCGAACTGATTTGGATCATTCTTTCTGCGTTCGATTCAGTATAACCTCAAATGATATAAGTGTCATTGGTATTAAACGTCCCCCCGTGACCTATTCCGCCGGGATCAGGGCGATGTTTGAGAGGTCGCAAAAATCTCCACAATGCCACAGAAAGGCCACCAGGCGCCGCAGGTGGCCACCTAAATCCCGAGATGGCCATCGAAAGCCACAGACTGGCCAACCATGCTGCAGACGGAGCCAACACGAAGCCCGTGATGATCACCGAATGCAGCAAATTTGACAACGCGAGCCGCCGACGTACCCCTTATGAGTCTGGCGGGTCCAGTCCCGTCACCGGGGGGGTAGTTACCCACCGGGAACCTTGTTCCGGGGCAAAGAGCAGTAGGTCGAAGCCCCTTACCGGCTCTGCAACCACTACGTAGACTATGACCCACTCGAAAAAAATATATTAAAAGTACTTATTTCATATTTTACAATATTTTGTTGGTGTAAGAATATGTATACTAGGGCCAAAGAGACCAGATACAAAAGGTCATTCACCTAAAAACTACTGTGGAGATGAGAATCTATTATCTATCTCTTTCCATCTCGTGTATTTGTCGTAATTTGTCTGTCTTTGTCGTAAGATCAAGACGGGTTCGCCAACATTCGGGCGCCATTTTATAGTAAGAGTTACTGTTTTTAGTTCATTCCGTTTCGGAACGCGCTCGTGGTGATTCTTGTTATTTGTAGAAGTTTTGTTATTTTTCGTTGTTTATTTAATTATTGTTAGATTGTTGTTGTTGAATATTGTTTGTTGTTATTAAGAGTGGTTAATGATGGAGCCACAACCAAGTACTTCGAGAGATAAATCAACAGATTTTAGTTCTCCAGAAAAGAAACGCCCAAAGGTATGTACAGGAAATATTTTACCATTGCATTGATATTTGGATTTTAGCTGATAGATATTAAATACAGTATACTTTAAAGTTATTTAAAAAACAACAACTGTAATAATAAAACTTTTTTAATTTATTAAAAATGCACGTGAATAAAGTATACCATTTTAATTTAATTTTCAATTTCAGGTAACTAGTTTTACGGTAAATGAAAAAAATATGGTTATTAACACCTATAAATATGTTAAAGAAACTGGGCCTAAGGATAAATACCCCTACAAAAAAGAGATGGCGCAGAAAACAGCTAGTATTTTAGGTATCGGCGTTGCATCAGTATATAGAATCCTCAAGGACTATAAAGAACACGGCGAAATTTCTCCTCCTGTCACCACCAAACTTAGACCAACGTTTAGTGACAAAATCGATGATTTTACTAAATCAGCCATACGCAAAAAAGTACATGCTTTCTTCATTAAAGGCGAACTACCTACAGTGGAAAAAGTACTTTCAGATATTAATGAAGACGATACACTGCCAAATTTCAAAAGGACTACTTTCCAAAAAATATTAAAACATTTAAAGTTTAAGTATATCAAGAGGCAAAGAAATAATGCACTGATTGATAGAGATGATATTGTATTGTGGCGACGAAAATATTTACATAAAATAAAGAAGTACAGAGAGGAGAATCGGCGTATTTTTTATATGGATGAAACATGGGTGAACGCAGGTTAGTAATTTTAAGTTTAATAAAAAAAATACACTTGAGCGCACAGAGTTTCTATCTTCAGTAGGGGAGGGGGGGGGGGGGTATTATCCTTTAACGCATAATCAAAACTAAGTATTTCTGCCTGAAAGATTGTGTAAGATTATTATTTGTAGTATTGCCTATGTTTTATTGTATCCTGTATGTCATTTTCAGGTCACACTGTTAATAAAACCTGGGTTGACACCGAAATAAAATCAAAACGGCGAGCGTTTTTAGAAGGTCTTAGTACAGGTGCGAAGAATCCTACCTCAAAGGGCCGGCGACTAATCGTAGTGCACATTGGAAACGAGGATGGTTTTGTGGAAGACGGTAGCTGGGTTTTTGAATCCAAAGGCACCGGTGATTATCACGAATCAATGGATGCTGCACATTTTGAAAACTGGTTTGAGAAGATATTGCCCAAGTTAGGCGAGAATGCAGTTGTCGTCATGGATAACGCGCCTTACCACTCTAGGCGACAGGAAAAAACACCCAGCTCAACATGGTTGAAGGCTAACATTCAGCAAGCGTAACAAAAATATCAGTTTCGATGAAAAGGAACTAAAAATACAATTATTAAATAGAGTAAAAATGGTGAAGAACCAATATCAATTATATGTCGTAGACGAATTGGCAAAGAAATATGGCGTCGAAGTACTAAGACTCCCTCCCTATCATTGTGAATTAAACCCAATTGAGTTGATTTGGGCTGATATAAAGGGGCACGTAGCTAGAAACAATACTACGTTTCAATTTGCAAAAGTAAAGGCACTATTAAGTGAGGGTATGGCGAAAGTCACGCCTGATCGGTGGAAGAAATGTGTGGAGCACGTTCATAAAGAAGAAGAGAAGTTTTTCAAACTTGATTTTATTGTAGATGACGTGATGGATAAATTTATTATACATGTTACAGATTCTGATTCTACAGACTCAGAACAATCGGCGTCAGACTGAATAAACAATGATTTCTTTAAAAAAATGTTTCACTTTTATCCTCATTTCCATAAACATTATTATTATTCTCATTTCAACTCAATTTCTTTATATTAATTGTTACCTTTTTAGTATAACATATTAATAAATAAATTGTCTACTAAAATATATAATACAACTTTCAAAAAGTTACGCACCCCTGTATTTTCTAATGACCTTGCATTGGTTTTGTTTACATTTGGTATCGCTTCTCGTTGGCCCTACTATAGTAACTTTTATCTTTTACTTGAAGATGTTGCAGAAAATTTTATTTTTTGCTTTTTAGTTACCCTTGAAGTCGGTTTCTTTTTGTCATATTTTTTTAATAAAATACTTTTTATTTGTTCTATCTGTCGTCACGCAAAAAAATACAAATTAATTTTTCTTTTCATCCTGCTTCGTTTTTCAATCGATATGACATACAGTGTTACGGTGATAACATTAAAAATGTTGCCCTAGATATGTAACAGAAATTGTCTAGTGAAATTATAAAGGTAAATAATTGAAAGGCAATTATTGATCACTTTCGATGTGGTATACACACGGATCCCTTACGTATAAAAATAGTTATAGAATGATCAAAAATATATTTTCATAATTTCCGGTCAGGGTGTTGTAACACGTACAGCGTACACGTACCTTTAGGCATCCAATAATAATTATTGTGCATAAAAAGTTATGACTATAAAACCTCCCATGCTATCAATGTAATCGGAACATGACAATGAATGCCAACTTAGGCTGGTGTGTACCGAAATTTAACCGACGGTTAACCAAAAATAATCACTGTTTTTCTATACATTTTTGGCGATTATTTTATTTTAACCATCGGTTAAAAGTCGATGCACACCAGCCTTAGTCATTTAGCTCGTGATCTAATCATATAAAGCAATAAATATGTCTACACTATGATATAACTGAACCATAAGTATTCTAGATAAGGCTAACGTTTCTTAAAGTATTTTACATAATTACATACTATTCGTTGTACTGGTAAGCAAGCTATGACAGTTTAGCGGTTAAACCACGGGCATCTCAATCAAATAATGTGTTTTCATTCATTCATTGATAAATCTATAATTCCATGGATTTCTAATAGACAATATCTATGCACGATGGAGAATTTAATATTATACAATATATACGATTATTTCTTCACGAGGATGTCATACTCGACATAATTACGACAGGTGTTTAATATGTAAAATGCTTAAAGTAGACCGCCAAGAATCTAAACGCTTTACTCAATTCCCGACAAAAATTGTATAATGAATTCGACCTACGACACGGCATTAAATTATACACAACAGGTGGAAGCTCATTAGCCAATAAAATGAAAGTGCAGCAAAAAATTTGAAAATCACTAAATTTGATTTAAGGTTTAACTGCTTGACATTTTGGAAATATGATATTATGAATATTACGAAAGAAGAAGATTAACTATGACAGGCAATTATTGCGTTAATCTATGTTAATTTTTTACTTAAATTGATGTGTACATTTTATAGAGGAAGGTCATGAATTAAATTAATTTTATATACCATCAACCAAATAATTTAGACAGTCCTAAAACCATATTGAAAACACAATGTTGTTATCAGCCATATGCGTGTGAGGTCACGCATCGTGAAGGGTTCGGTAGAGTTAACGAATGTCCATGGTTTTTGGGGCTCTCCACCATCTAGGTACGGAGGAGTCATCCCCTGTTGACAAATGAGTCTGCACTGCTTTCCGGGGCATTTTCAAGCACTGATGCGCAGAATTAACGTGGGCGTAACTACGTTCTAAGTCTCACGCTCGATCTACCATAAGCGCAGGGCACATGGGAGGAGGATGGTTTTAGTGGAGTGTTGTCCCATGGGTGACCTCTCTACATAGAGAGAGGTACCTTGCTGAGTCTCCACACATGCCGGTGATTGACTGTGGTAGCTGCACTATCTTCAGTGGCTTACCTCTCATCGCTTTGGTCTAATCCCTAGCAAAGGACCCGGTAGTGTGCGAAACGCATTTCCCCCGCCTCATAATAAAAATGTCCACTGTTTTTGTTATTTTCCTGTGCAAACCTAAAAACATTTAATCGAATGTAACAAACTAAGCGGACTGTAACAGACTAACACATTCCTAGAAACGAAACAATAAGGTGGCAGAGAGGGCAAAATGCCACGGGCTCCTGGCTCGCGATCCCGGCCATAAAGGACGTAAGCACAAAAATATATTTTTAAACTTGCATGATTTCAGCAGACAGGCCTACCGGGTGAAAAATAATTAAGTAACCTCGCTTATGGACATTTGCAAAACCAAAGGTACTACAAATGTATTGCTGTTCGCTAAAGAGAGACTAGAACCTGACTACTAATGCTGGAACACAATTCAAGGTTTTTTTATTTTTTTTTATTGCAGGAGTTCAGCAGACAGGCAGATGGCCCACTTGATGGAAAGCGGTTACCATCGCCTATAAACATTTGCAACACTAAAGGTGTTACAAATGCGCTGCTGCTCTCTTAAGGGAGACTGGAACCTGGTCACTAATGCCTAAACACAACTCAAGGTTACTATGGCGACATACTTTAGACCAGGGGTGGTAGCCATCCAGTCGGGCAAATGCCCTACCACCTGGCTGAGGGTCGTTTTGTCGCCTTTTACGACAGGCCGCCCGGCCGCAGGAAATTGTATTCTTTCTCCGTTCCTGCACGGATAAAAGGTTATATACGGATAAGGTTGTTATAGCGGCATACACGAGACCAGGGGTGCTAGCCATCCAGACGGGCAAATACCCTACCACTTGGCTATGGGTTACGACGGACCGCCTGGCCGCAGGAAATTGTAATATCTTCCGTTCCTGCACGGTTAAATTATGTTTGTTATTAACTCGAGAACATACAACGAATCAAGACTTGGAGCACATTCGTAAGAAAATATATCATTTAGTCTAAGCCGCGTAATCACCCGCGAGCCGTAACCGTAACAATTGCAATTACTGTAACCATGGACAAAGTATTCTTTTTCCATGGTGAAACCAAAAATAGTGTTACATACATGGTTTGTGAGCTCGAGGCGAGCTGCACACGGCACACTCACAAAAAAACGACAACGCAAAGATGTTGGCGTACGCATTAGAGCAAGTTACTATATCCGCTCGGTCACAGAGGTCTTTGTCCGACCCTCCCGAAATATACGATGAAGTTTTACATAGAAGAAAGAAAGAACGAAAATTTCTTTAAAACTACGATAATATAGGTCACTAGAATATGCCCCCCACTTCGTCAACGCTTAACTTGAAATCCCCGCAGTATTGCCAGAACATAAATTACAGATATTTCGCTTTTGAGGTCCCTTTAAGTTACATATTGCAAAATATTGGTCAGAAAGTAAACCTCATATCCGAAATGGTATTACGTCAAGTAACGAATTTGTAACTTAAATGAGCCCCTCCTTATATAGGCAGTTGTTTCTGCTAACTTAAGTAAGTCACTTTCCTTATACACTTTGCAACACTGTAAAGATTTTTTATTAGATTTGTACTAAATGATTTGACTCGTGATAATTCTGTAATTTTTTTTTCGAATTGTTTAGGTGTGGCCGTCACTTTCCTGGAATGTATATTCATATCTTCTGGAAATTAAAGATATATATTTTCTTGTAATATCCATTGAGCAATATCTGCCTACACAGTATTAAATTCTGTCTGTTATTTCATAATAACTTACAACAACATACCACTTTTATAAATTTGTATCTGTTATATATTGTACCTGTTGTTACTTTAATCAATTAAATAATATTATAATATTGTTACGTGCTGTGGATACCAGGATTGGAAGGAAACACCGATCTAAAAGATCTTTAAATTGTCTTTATTTAAGCCAAAGCAAGTTACACTGAACAGTCAGTCCGATACGTTGTCCAAATCCGGGATAAAACTGCTCTCGACGCTAGTTACGAATCTATAGATAACACAAACCAGCTCGTAGAGTTCTTTATTCTTAATCCGGTGTACGTCGCTTCTCTCACGTATGACTCCTACAGTGCTTCCACGTCAAGTCTTCTCCCTTGGCATGCGAGACTCTACCTTCGCGCATGGCCACTACAGCGCTCCCTTACCGATGCGACACTCGGAGGATGCCCGATACTCTCCAACGAGTTACCCTGCCGCATGGCCTTCTGCGCCGCTCTAGATGTGGTGCTCTGCTCCAAGACTCGTTCCAGGGTCCACCCGTCATTCCTTCCACGAGACTCTAACCACACGCGTGACAATATAAATGTCAAAATTAAGTAAGTACAAAATACCATTTATAATATAGCAAAATCATGAATGATAGTTTATAAGATTTTTGTACATTAGTCGTGTCTGAATGTTTGTCTGAATAGCAGATATTAATTTAAAAAAATAAGCATTTACGGTCTTATTGAGTTAGAATAACTTTGTAGGCTTCTTTAAGAACCTTTAAAGAAGCTTACAAACTTACTCTATCTCAGTATAAGTTCGTTTATTTTTAATATTTTGCGTACGTTTCATTTTAAAATTTTGCAAGACTCAGAAAATATGAATATAAAGTAAGAGTTAAACGAAAGTAACGGCCACAGTTATACATCTAATAAAACAACATTCGGCAATTTGTATTCTCATTTTAGCTAAGGAATTAGAACTGTGACGAAATTTGATTAAATTGCTAACACTATTAGACACGCGTAACTAATCAGTGCTATGTGAGCTCTTCTTTAGATACTCGTACTTAATCTCCAATTTTATACATTATCCGGTTTCAGTTTGTCAACCCATCGTATCTTTTTAAAGTAATCTGCATAGGTAATACTTACTATACACCTAAACCACATCTAATGTCGGAATTCAACCGATGGTAAGGAAAGTCGAGTAAATAGTAAAATATAGGAACCGGTGATCTCACACTCACACGGGTGGCAAACATCCGCCTAGGCTTCTGTGCCTGTCGCGGCTGAATCCTCAAACGGATTTCCCCTAGTCAAAAAAAAGGCTTGGCAAATTTCCTCATCAGTTATCTCGATGTCTCATTTATTTTCATCTTGAGAAATTTCATTACGATGATTCCGTCAGCAGATGCTAATTGTGTAAATGCGCAATTGCACATTAAGTCAGTGAAATGTTTATTGGCTAGTTCCTATATCTTACCGAACGTTCATTCGCGGTTAAAACTGGACATAAGCTCCATACAAGTAATGTCAAAATTCAACCGATGGTATAACACGTAAGATTCAGCATTTTCAATTCAATTCAGAAGATCGACCACAAGTGGTGCATGTTGCCCGGGCAGGATACGAATCAGAGTCCTTTAAGACGCGAGTTTAACACAAAAGTACCTACGTTACCCACTAAACAAACACGGCTTTGTATTCTACAGGTTGCTACAGAATGCACCATGTGTATTTGCAATATAAAAAATTGGGCTAGCCGCCATATAAGTAACAGAGAGATGTTTTTTTCAAGTTGCATAAGCGTCTGGCATGTCGTTAGTCTAGTCTTGAAAAATACTTTTTTATATATATTTTTAGTTTAGTCAACAGGTGGGGAGGTTCTAAGTCGTAAACGTATTTCCCGCTAACTTTCGAAGTATATGGTAGAAAACACTGTAAAAGTTATTAGTGATAAAACTTAAAAATACTTTTAAGGAAAATTGGGTAAATAACATCTGTTTTGTTTGTTAGATATGGCGTATTTTCGACTAAATTCTTTTTAGTGTTCTGTATCTACATTACAATATAGTGGACGTTAGATAAGTCTACAAAATCCTTGATTGTAGACTGAATGCACTTGGCTAGTTTTTATGGTTCACTAAGATTTTTCACGTCACTTCATCCACCTAAAAAGTATGTTTTTTCTAAGTTTACTTATTGTATGTACATGTTCAGTCACGAAAGTTTCAAAATACTGTTTCATAGAAATCGGTTTACATTAAACGTTATGAGACGAAAACTAATAATAATCAAAATAAAATTACTGACCCATTAATATACTAGAATGGATAAAAAAGACAGCTTTCAAGCAATTTCGGAAGCCACTATAACTCACCTTTAAAACAATCATTTTGTATTAACAGCACACACTAGAAGTTCCTTTTAAAATCACAAACCACGGAAGAACTATCTTTTAGCACTGTCCAGTTGAGGACATCTTAACAGCTTCGACACTGGGGTCCTTCTGTCAACATATCCGTAATTGTAGTTCAGCTGGCCATGCAAGCGGAGCCGTAGGAAATCCTATAATTTCAAACAAACTATACGTTACAAAGAAATTATGTCACAACACTACAATTACACTCAATAATTGATGGGACAAATTGAAATCGATTCATTTACGCTTTGCAAACTCACTTAACGATATATTTTTTATTTTGAATACAGAATAATATTTTTTTAAGATTCTTGCATTTTAAATCGCACAGATAAGAGAATAGATTTTAGGGTTATGTAAAATAGGTTGTAGTTATAATAAATTCAAAAATGGAACGCAACGAACTTTTTAATGGAATTCATAGGTGGTCGAATGCGTTCGGCGAGCTAGCCGGTGGGTAAATGGTCGCGCGTATCAGCCGATGTGTTATTAAATACAACACTATTCTACATATTGAAGTGCAGCAGAGATGGTCAGATCAAAACAGATTTTTAGTTTTTGGACCTTGTGGGGTGCTTATTAGCTGTGTAGATTTATATTTTAAAAAAGTACATTATTGGTTAAAAGTGTACAATAGTAGTAGGATGCTGATTGCTTTTTATGAAAAATTATTTGTGTTGAAAATGTCAATTACATAATGCAATGTTTTGATCGGAACTTCAGAACTTCTTCGTTTGGTATTAGTCAACCACACTTTGGCTAAGGCTCTTGCAGAAATATTAATCTAAAATTTGAATATTCATGAATACTTGACCTTGGCTAGATACATTAATCGTGCATATATTTAAAAAGAAGAATAGAAAAATAAGACTTAGTCGCACCGTGAATTACTATATTTTTAGGTATATATATTACCATCTATCCTAGTCAATCCTAGTGACATAATATAGCGAATACAAAAAACGGTTTAAATCGTTTATTTTTTGAAGAACAGTAAGAACAGTATCTCTTACAGGTAACAAAAATGGAATAAATAGTGTAAACTACATTATCTATCATCGGTCTTATTCATAAAGAGTTAGAGTAATACTTAAACTTAAACGTAAAATACTTGGAGTACACGTCGTACATGTAAGCCAAAAGCCAACTTAATTATCAACTACGAATACAACACAACTATTGTATATTATATATTTTATAGGCATCGTAAGGAGTAATATCAGGATTAATAATTATCCGTCTGTCGTTCTTATGTGTTTAAATAATGTTTCTTAAATATTTTTAAATATTGTTTTGTAATTATTGATGAAGGGAGATACTCTTATATTATGTTACATAAGTTTTACTAAAATAATAAAGTTGATAATTAAGGCAACACATTAAAGTACTGGGATTATTGCTACTTCTAGTATTCTTCATCTATATTGTAATGTACAAAATGGAATATTTCAAAAAAATTAAACTATATCAAGAATACTCTTATATTATGTTACATAAGTTTTACTAAAATAATAAAGTTGATAATTAAGGCAACACATTAAAGTACTGGGATTATTGCTACTTCTAGTATTCTTCATCTATATTGTAATGTACAAAATGGAATATTTCAAAAAAATTAAACTATATCAAGAATCTTGAAATTAGAACTTCACATACTCAAATAAATGTCTTCCTTCATACCAAATTACTCGTAACATCCTAAGACTTTTAAACTTACCAAGCATTGCATTACACCGTCCGGTAAACATTCATGGCATAATTTAAGTAGACTACTTAAATGGAACTATTTGGATTAACTAATAACTTATCTATACTAATATTATAAAGAGGAAAGATTTATATTTTAGTGTGTTTGTAACGAATAAACTCAAAAACTAATGAACTCATCATTAGTTTTTTTTATTTAGGTTTATGGCTTGGCATCTAGGCCTTTAAGACAGACCTTAGTTTACAATATAGTTTATTCATTTTCATAAGCCTATGTGTAGCACAGCTGAACTGTAGGTAATCAGCTAGTGCCATTCAACGGAGTTCTTGTGACAACTCAAAAGGCCACATTGGACTATACAGTTCACATTTCTCACAAAACACATAACCACTACTCAAAAACTATCAATATCCTAGAACTATTGTTCATTTTAGAGTAATTTTACACATTTTTAGAAAATAAAACTGCACAGCACAACATCTCCTTTCAGTTCCCGCCAAAAACTCTGTCACCATTAGAATGCTCTATCATCTCAGATTAATACAGGTTATATTTATTACTAGAAAAAAATAGGGATACCTACTAAAACTTCAATAATGTAACCAAAGGTGTAAAAAATTGAGTTTGAGTGGGTCCGGAGATGGTTTAGATTCACAATTAGGGCCGGTAGGTGGCGCTGGAATCGGATTCAAGTTTTTTTTTATTTTTTGAGGGCATATCACCGTCTGCCAAAACCGCTAGTATGTAATAAAAATAAGCTTCCATATTTGATCATTATTCTGATCATTAAACAATCTATAACTCTGCTTCATTTGCAAATAGAAATTCATTCATTCATTAAAAACAACTACAATTTTCAACAAATGTACAATACCATTTTTATTATCATTCATACCATCATATATTCATTTCATATAATCAATTTAATAGCTGTTAATATATAAAGTTTTTTCTTAGAATAATGAAGTAAAGTTTCTCTTATAATCAATTATTATTATTAAATGAGATTTTGTACTAATTGTCACAAATGCAAAATTTAATTATTTTTGTTATAATACCGCTAATGTCCCCGGTTCCTATATCTTACTATTGATTCACTTGGTATCCATCGGTTGAATTTTGACAGTATTTGTATTGAGCTTATATACAATTTTACCCGATAGTAAGGAAAATGAACGATTCTTAAGATATACGAACCTATAAATTAATCATCATTGCATCAGTTTACGAAGAAATTAGAATGGTGTTGTTAGTTTGATTTAAACCATGGATCATGAGAATGCCCGAACTTGTGGAGAACTTACGTGGGGCCATCGAAGGATCGACACTTAGAAACTCTTTCGACATTTTTTTTATTGCAAGATTTCAGCAGACAAGCAGGCGGCCCACTTGATGGAAAGCCGCTACCATCACTTCTGGACATTTGCAACACGAAAGGTGCTACAAATGCACCGCTGCTCTCTTAAGGGAGACTGGAACCTGGTCACTAATACCGAAACCCAACTCAGGGTTGTTATGGCGGCATACTCTAGACCAGACACTCGCCATAGATTATTCCTGTGTATACTAAAGGAATTCACCAGAGGAGAAGCCCCAGAGGACAAGCCTCAATCAGTGATACTACTGTAAGAATAGGGACTAGAAAGTACTTTGGCTATTGCGATGAGCTGCTAGAGGAGTTCATTTATGAATCATTTTATCATTTTGCCCATAACATAATTAAACAAACAATTCATCGGATACAATAATTAGTGAATTAAATTTGACAATAATTATCACGTATGCAAAAACGTGTTCATTTTACTAGTCATAATATCACTCTGTGTCAATTTAAGAGGAAATTATAATTATTATATGAAGCGTGTGAGCCGGTTTATTATTGTGCCAACAATAACAATACAACAAAAAATTCGTCGGATAACATTATTACGAAAATAAGTAATTCCGCTATGCATAATCTTAAGTGTTACGAAATTCTTCGCTCATTGTTTTCTTGTGATAAGATAACTCATTTTAGGTAATACTTTAAACAATTGAACAAAGTAATACAAAAATTGGACTCATTCAGTTCCTGCTTGTAATTTTATGTAATACTTCTAACTCCATGATACCGTTTATTTTACATCCCAAAAGTCGGCCAAGTGCGTGCAATTAAGTTCTGTGATGGGTTCTATAGACGTGCCTACAGTCTAATGCCGTTTTAAACTACGGAGACTTAATTTTTTTTTAGAAAAACTGATATCTCTTCATTGATTATATCGTATACTAATTTTATCATACACTCCTTCTCTTCCCTGAAGAAATGTTTGAATTTATTTTCATACATCACACCCCTTCGATTTGTGGTCTTCTAAAAACCTCCTCATAAAGGGATTTGAACATTCTTCAACATTTTGCTACAAGTCCTTCACTGTGCCTGCTATATGCCAGTGGAACTCTGCCCGTAAATTCAGAAAAGCTAAACCATTTGCTCATATTTAAAAATCGATTTGAAACCATTACCTTAATTAGAAAGTATATGTTATTATTCTATTCTTCTAATTTTTCTTAACTTTGCTTTTTACTGTCCACATTATGCTGTTCTTACTTTATTTTTATTTCTTTTTAATTTCATTTTATGTAGACGACATAAATTGTGAAAAATACCTTCTAAGTCAGGACGCCTGTAAGAGAAAGCTTCAACGAACAAGGCCGCCTTTTGTTTCGCAGTAAACGTTTTGTTTTCATTTTGCAATAATTTATTTTGATGAACAATAAAGTATCATAAGTTATCTATCTATCTCAAAATATATAAGATACTAAACCGTACAAGGTTTAGTATCTTCAAATTCAAGGGTTGTACAAAACCCTTGAATTTGTTCAAAATTTTCCAGGTCATAGTTCAAAAAGTAGAGAATAGTAATTATTTTACAATTTTGCCAAACAAAATATCTCACATCAAAAATTATCATTGTTAAGAATGTCTAACTACGTATATTGCATACGCTTATTATGTACGTTAAAAATAAGTTTTATCATCTACATTTTCGATTTTTCACAATTTCGCTAAATTATTATCCAAAGTCGCTGCGTAATAAATACCCAAAAAATATTGCACCTTTATTCCAAATTTCCTTGCCTAATGGACGTAGGCCTCCCCAAGAGGGCGCCACTC
Source organism: Dendrolimus pini (assembly GCA_949752895.1). NCBI lineage: Eukaryota > Metazoa > Arthropoda > Insecta > Lepidoptera > Lasiocampidae > Dendrolimus > Dendrolimus pini. Next base: position 15,144,172 of record OX457135.1, read on the forward strand.
ATCCCTGTCCTCCGATTTCCTCATCGAGCGCCTACCGGCGACCTTGCACGAGTCGTCGGTCCGTCGGGCTGGAGGGCCCGACACTACGTTTACCGAGACGCGATCTCCACTCCAGGACTCGTTTGCTCCATTGGCCGTCGGTCCTGCGGCAGACGTGACCGGCCCACTGCCACTTCAACTTGCTAATTTTGCGAGCTAGGTTACCTTGGTTCTCTCAGGGATATCCTCATTTCTAATCTCTCAATTTGTTTTTGAGAAAATTGTATGTAATATATATATTCTGGATAGATAGACAATATGTTTTTCTACGACATTTGTTTTTGCAAAAATAACTACGGACCCCTAATACTGTACTCATTCATTTCTAGTTGTAATTTCGTGTAATACTTTTAACTCCATAATAACACTTTATTTTACAATCTAAAAAGGAATAATTATGTTTTGTAACGTCGTTTGTTTTATGATTTGTGGTGTAACTTAAATTGAATTTTGTATGTTAGAACCACAATAATGGACCAGGAGCCAGTGACAGATTTTCATGACCAAGTCCCTCCTAATCAAAAATTTGTGAAATGCATTAGGGATTTATACCATGAATACTCGCGACCGTCAGCTGCGACTCCGTGGGTGGGGCGGGCAGTGGCAGCCTCCCACGCATGGAGAAAAAAAATTTTTTTCAGTCATTTCCTCCCATTTGAAAATTTGGCAGATTATAGTTTACCTAGTATTTTAAAGAAAAAACAAAGTCAGCTGACCATAACATGGTGGATTATATGTCAGCTGGCTGCTTGAACATAAAAAAAAAATTCAATGATTTCCTCTCAACTAAAAATTTACCTGGTGGTCGTTTATATGCTACTATGAATGAAAATTAATGTCAGCTTGCTGTATCTAAGTGGAAAGTTTGTCAGCTGGTACCTAAGGTGGTGTAGTAAGTGACTAGTAGCTGATCGATGTTGCTGCGTTACACCGTTGAAGGTACCAGCTGACAAACTTTCCACTTAGATACAGCAAGCTGACATTAATTTTCATTCATAGTAGCATATAAACGACCACCAGGTAAATTTTTAGTTGAGAGGAAATCATTGAATTTTTTGACAATGTATTAACGATTACATTGTTCCCTTAGAATATACAAAATGAGTTTTTATGAAAAAACTAAAACTGTCTGTTGTATATATTATATATAGTAAATTGGTTGTATCTCTCATAAAAAAACACAAGCGTAAATTATGAGCCAAGAGCGTAACAGCCCAAGCAAATTTAAGTATTTGCTAGTAGCTACAAAAATTAAGAAAGTGCAGAAATATTAATAAAATATACAGTTTCAATTTACTAATATTCTGATTGATGCACATAGCATATACATATTTTTAGTGACTACAATTCCATGATCATGTATGATACTTACAGTCACATAGCAATCTCTTTGTACAATTTGATGGTTAAACTAGTCATAATAGTCCAAATGTTCAAATCTCCAAAAAATTCACATACCAGATATTAGTTTGAGAACGAAAATATGAAATTTGAGTTCTGCCATAATAGTTATCTTATGATACTATTATAGTTTGATAAGTTGGTTTTTACACGAGAGTCAACAAATGTAAGTAAGTCCGAGATGAAGTCGACGGCTTACCCTATGTTAGGCCCTCAACTTTAACTCGTGTCTATTCACGAATTTGGAAAACCAACAACCGCACGTATGTCATACAATTTTATTCAATAAATCGAGAAAACAGTACAATAGGTAATGTAATGACACAAACATAAATATCGGTGGGAAAGTCGCGAAAATATTTCACGTTTCTGATATAAAAATAAGACGCATTTGCAGATGTCGTCGCGTCTCATTTTCTCTATAGTAATAAAATGAGACAAATATATTAATCAAAAACGCTTCCAAGGAAGTTTGATTATTCAGCTTCTTTATTCTCGTAATGTTTAACCTATGAAATATTTGTATTTTTTTAAGTGCCTATTTTACCGAACGTTCCTTTGTGTAGAGTGTAATTTTTAACTTTACAACAATGTAATGTAGAAAAAGTTTATTTTTCCTCTATTAAAAATTGCAATTAATTTTTGAAAAGTGTGCCCCAAATAAAATTAGTTATTACTAACTTAACCTATGTTATTCAAGAACATAATATTACCCTAGAATGGACTTGATGTTAACTGTCGAGTTTGATGGACCCATGAATATTCTTATAGTATAGGTAGATTCTTAGGCAACATTATTCTCGAAGTTATACTTAGAGACCAGCGCTAGGTAAATATCTTTTCGAATGTAAGTATATTCCAAATCTACTGTAGACATTACGCAACATTTTGTGCGTATACTACACTCCTTTTGTTTTAAACCAAGTCGGAAGTCGATGATTTTTAGCGAGTGCCCAAATTAACCTAATAATAGGTTAACGTTGAAACTTTTTTGATTTCTAAAAAATGACCGCAGATTACATTTGTTTTGATTGCTTTCTTACGCTGATTAGATATGCGAGACAGTAAGTAGTTCTTTTGGTAAAACGGAAATCTTATGCATTTGTATATCTCTTATTGATTAAATTATAAAATTTTGCTAATTAATAGATACATTAAATAAAAATATTTAGCAAGTGCGTTATTCAAGAAAAAGTTCAATAGAGGTATGGAGGTGAATCTCCCGCCGCGAATAATTGGCCACCAAACAGGTTTTTTAAGCCTCATACATTTTAGGTTTCTTCCCTTTTCAAGTGTCTGGTTCATAACTGTAATGAGGATCACTCGTATTCTACCCAAAAATGAATGATCTATCACTAAGTTTGGTATGGTAGCGGATAATGATGCGCTCATATGTACCTTTGAACGCCTAATAGCTTTGTCATCATATCATATTGTTACAATTTGGGCCACCTGCATATCTGTAGACAAAGCACATTTATTACCCGCCGGCGTTTGAGCTAATAACATTGAAACTGTTTTCAATTGACTGCCTTCTTTTGTTTACTTTGTGTTTAAAATTTGTGATTGGAAAAACATCCCATTGTGTATTGTAATCTTTATGGTTGTCATTAGCCAGATGTGATTCTTGGAAATTCAGTTCACGCTGTCAAGCAGACATATTGTATTTGGACAGTATAAAGCAATGCCCCAACGGAGGGGTGAGGCAGTCAAGCGATAACCACAAGTGAGGCAAGACATGTGTACATTCGGTAATCTATATAGTGACGGACTTTGCGCGTGTTATTGAATCGTGCATTACGTTTTTATTGATTGTGTTCAGTTATATTTGTACCAGTGTTATACGTGTTTGTATAGTTCTAATAAATTCTATAATCATTCCAACGGCATTTTAATTCGAGTCCTGCTACTCGTAACAATATCATGTTTAAGGAGCCCAAAAATAACATGTAATCATAACTACATTACTTACTTAGACCTCGAAAATGATTTAATGAATCATGTTGAGCCTAATTTTACTTAATATATTTTATTAAGCTCTACTGGGTACTACTTGATTTTTTTAAAATTTCCACCCCATATTACAAAAGTTTGATAGAAACACACTCTTTACCACTTTGGAAGTAAACTTACTAGCTAAAAGACTTCTTCCATATTTGTTCTACATTTTAACGTATAGAAAAATTTACTTTGTATTTCATATATTTGGTGTGAATTTAGTATAAAATGGGCATTTTTTATCTAACTTGTAATTTCTGTTTTATTTGGAATTAGCCTAAGATGCTTCACCAAAACACTTATGAGATCATGGCGGCGGTAGACCACTATTTCACCACCAAATTTTGTGACAGACTCGTTATACCAGACACCGGTGAACCGTATAATCTGCTTTTGCGATAAGAGCTAAGTTTGAGTATCACTTTTATTACTACCGGTTTTGCAAATATCAACATTAATACCATGCAATAAGGTCTATCTTGATTTTTTTAATAGGTAAATGTACGTTGGTCCAAATGTGCAGTAAAAGTAGAATGCTTCAACTTTTGCTAATTTTGTTTCGTAACTTTTGTTTACAAATTATAGCTTATTATTTAGTACGTGTAAATTATTATATTGAATGCCCACTTAACCACAGTGTTTTACTTCATCACTGAGCATAACCAGTGATTTGATCAGTGGACCCGTAATCAAAGTTCACAGTTGAAATAAAAATAAATTTCCATACTACTCAAAAGCTTATTTATTCTATTGCTATATTTTGATAATACTATTGTTACCCATTAATATTACGACTCAAATCAATTTCACATTACTTTATTCGAAGCTATGAAGCCATTATTGTTTTTAAAATTATGAATTAAATTACTCCATCAGGCATTTCCAATAAGCAATCTGTATCATTCCATTTTGAAATAAGTAGGTACATTCATTTTGACAAATCTATTTTCGTAAATCTATATACATAAAAGAAAGTCGTGCTAGTTTCACTATTTATAACTCAAGAACGGCTGTAGCAATTTGGCTGAAAATTGGTGGGGAGGTAGCTTAGAACCACGAGACGGACATAGGATACATTTTATCCCATTAGAACCGGTAGGTGGCGCTGATCGGGTTCTAGAATCCTCCTAATGACCTGGACCAATTTTGGTGATTTTATTTTTGTGTGTTTGAGTGGGTTCCCGGATGTTTTAAATCCACAATTGGAAACGGTAGGTGGCGCTGGAATCGGGTCCTACATTTTTATTTTTTCAGAGCAGGACAACGTTTGTGGGACCGCTAGTAGTAATTTCTAACCCATACTGAAGTTGCCTGGAAGAAATTAAAACTATATTATCGTACTTTTGGGTTACAGACCATGGATTACATATATTCTATTCTAAGGCTGGTGTGCACCAAAATTTAACCAACGGTTAACCAAAAATAATCACTGTTTTTCCATACATTTTTGGCGATTATTTCATTTTAACCATCGGTTAAAAGTCGGTGTACACCAGCCTAAGTCCAATGCAATAACAGACTTTCTATATTCTACTTAAATATACTACTTGGGTCGAAGGCACCGTCTTCAAATTAAATGAAAAGCCTATAAAACACAATTAAAAATTATAAATGAAGCGTAGGTATATATAATATAATTAAGATGTTTTTAATGTTAGTTCAAGCAAATCATTCACAAATTAACCCTCTTTGAACTGTTTAAATATTTTTTCTATAGTTATGACAAACTAATCAAAACATAAAGATGTAAATTAAGTAACATTTACACCAAGTGTTATGTTACCTATACATGACAATTATAACAATGTGCTATAATCACTTTTCCCTGGATCGGTTTCACTATATACTTTCTAAGTAAGTGGAGCATCGTACTCGCTGTCACTTCACGCACTGCGCTCCCATTAGTAACCTATACCACCCGTCTTACACCTAGACCAAAATTTCTAAAATGATGATTGAAAGAGGATGAAGTGACAAGAGTTAAAAAAGGAATATTAAGCTGGTTTGGGCGTGTACAGAGAAATAATGAAATGAAATAAAATTTATTAGCATGTAAATAAGTAGTACATGGTACATAAAAAAAATGACTAAAATACAGAGAACAGTACAAATGGCGTCCCAAAGGAAACTCTGTTTCCCGCGCTAGGTCTCCTGAGAGCCTGTGTGGCGGGCCACAGTATATAATGAAAGCAGAAGCACAAAACAAGTATGTGACAGCAATGTAACTGGTAGAGTCGGTACCAGTAGACTACGATGTATGTAGTACTTGCAAAAAGTCAGAAGGGCTTATGGTAAAAAGAACAGCAACTGGTCACTATACTTGTAATCAGAGAACCTTACGATTTAAACACATTGACCCCGTCAAAGACAAATTCCACGTACAGACTGTAAAAGCACATTTTATTACCTGTCGACATTCCAACTTATTGTAATCCTTTTATGATCGTCTTCTTTTGTTTACTTATTTATTGGCATACGTTTCTAGAGAACTGCCTATTGTTCTATATTTTCAAATTTTAAAACGGCAGACGTGGTCAAATTGATTTAAAATTCGTTAAAAATCGATACCTGTCTTACCTGAGCGCTTGTCACGTCCACCACTTTGAGCTTAGTGAGCACCTCGTGCATAGTAGGTATAGGGGCCTCAATGTACAAAAACTCAGGTCTGGTCAAATACATACAGGTGGCCGTTCATGGGCTCTTAGACCATAATAGACGTTGTGTAATTAAAATTCGAGATAATTAACTCATCAATCTCATTCATGTAACTGATCGATTATGAGCGTAATGATCTAAACAGACTTACTAAAATAAATTGATAATTCACAGCTGCAGTAATGTTGTTATAATAACTAGGTATGTTAAGTAGTTTATTTTAACACGCTGGCTTACTTACCTCAATTTCACTGTTAGATTAAATTTCATTCAATTTGTATTATACCAAGATGCAGAAAACGGGTTTATCAAATCGTGGTTTTATAAATGACTGCAGCTTTCATGGAGGTTTCATACGCGTTTTTGGTTTTGTACATCGCGAAAGGAATTAAGAAACTGATCATCAAAACAAAAAATTACAAAAACGCATAACTAATAGTAATAGATGCTAAAACAAAAGGCAGCCTTACAGGTAAAAGTGATATCTCCCAGACAACCTGACTCAAAGAACATTTTTAATTTATCTATTAATTATTATATAGTGATGGAGAAAGAAAAAAGTAAAAGAAGTTTTGATAGGTAGGTTGCTATACAACCTATGTTCAACTCCAATTCTGTTGATGCCACATGTAACAATCCATTCCCATTATTAATTTATGCAAATGTCTTTCCTTGTGACACCATCCTCGCGTCTGGGGAGAGGCTATACACCGGGATATGTAGGCCTTGACTCTTGAGCGGCCGTATGCCCGACATGATATGGAATGAATCGAATGGAAGCCACCGGGGATGTCGGCCGTCAAAGAACCCACTAAGCCTGTGCCCCTATCTCAGAAGTTTTTACGGGACGCCACAGGAACTAGACCTGCAGGGGAGGACACCCCCTTCGACAACAAGGGGAAAGTCCGCGGAAACCATCCCATACCTCCTATCCTATACAACAAGCTAGCAACACGTTAGCCATGGCCTTGGTGTTACATACCTCTATTGGTGATGCTAACCATTTTCCATTAAGTGCCTGTCTGTCAGCTTATTATTGTCAGTATGACAGCTTAGCTATAAAAAGATAATGTTACTTACAAGTGAATAATATTTCTAGGGTATTGACTGTTTTTCAGCAACAATTGTCTTGTGTTTATATTGAAACTATAAACTGTTTACGGAAATGTCCCTTCTCGTACTACCGCCACCACAAGAACTCAGTCGCATAGCGTCATTCAAAGACCTACAATTTGGCTGAAGCTTTAACTTGAACATTATTCTAAACGTGAATATTCATTTGTACTTGACAATAACTAAATACACGCAAATTTAAAAACTGGTTATAAACTAAAAACACGAGAGGGTTTTTGGCGAGAACTGAAGGGTGACGTTGAGATGTGTGTGTTATTTATTTTGTAAAAATGTATAATATTGATAGCTTTTTAATAAAAATTATGTTTTTGAAAGAATTATTATGAATGAATGATTATTATGTTGTCAAAGTAACTATTTTTTGGCTTCAGTCGCAGGCCTACAATTTGACTGTGGTGTACTGTAGACTTAGTACATCAGATGAACCTGTATGGACTAAGTTCATTTGCCTACCATTGTGGCGAATGTTACTTTTAGTAATAACACAAATAACTAAAGTAAAACAAATAATATTGTTTTAGATTGGACTGAAACTGATACTGGCAGTTATGCATGGTGATTCAAAACAATGATCTCTTCATTTCACTCAAAGAAATATTCAAGTGAATTGCAATGTGTTGTTTTGTGAGTCACGCATTATGTAACGGAAAATAGCGCTTTGAAATGAAACTGTTAAAATTAGTAGTGTGCTGCCGGCGGTTGCGTGATGGTAATAGTTTCGAAATTAGACCCAACAACTTTAAAAATTGTATCGACTATCGAAATCTGTTGTTTAATTCTGTTAAGTCATACATGACTATAAATATCGAGTATGAAACTTACAATGTAATAGAAATTTTAACACATAATAGTGAGAGAACGAATAATAAACAGTAAAGCATGTTTTAGCAAATACCTATATAAAGTATTTAGATATGTTAACACTAACAAATTTGAGGATATTGGTAGACAATAATATTTTATTACATTCTTGTCGGTATTTGCCGAAATTAAGCTAGGTAAGCCTTATATTAAGTATATAGGCATGAAATCACAAAACAATTATAAAATTACATATAATCGAATACAATGCAAGAAAACTTAACTAATTTGTATTGTATTCTACCCATAGTCCCTCAAGACTATAAGTAGACTACTGAGCCTAAATCACTGTTTTCTTTGGGTAAGGTGCCCAGAAGGCTGGCTACGTTTCCTCGTTGGATTCCGTTGGCCGAGGTAAGCACCAGCCTTCCGATCACCTGGAGCGTCAATGAGTCGTTTCGATAAATTTTGGTTGAGGCTCATGGCAAATATGCAACTCTCACTGAGGGTTGCATATTTGCGCCGCTTGAGTGATTTAGCGGTTTCTGCCACCGAACCAGCTGATCTAGACGTGTTTGGTAAATGAGATGCGGCCAATGTGTCTACGCATGTCGCGTCCCACACCAAAGGCGGGAACTCTGCCAGGGAATTAGAGTCATTCCACAGGACACCTACCACCATCACGTGCAATACCGTGCGGTAAGAGTAATAAGTATATATGCAATAATAGTAGTAGTAGGCTATGTCTCAACCGAGAGCAATGTGCATCGTTTGCCTTGGCTTGATCACCTACTAATTATGGCGGAAAATCTCGGAGGGAAGAGGAACTATCTAGGGCTTCTAGGGTGACCCACTGGACGCGGAGCTGTTGGTCACCGAAGACCTAGAGTGAAGTAGTGGAGACAGATCTGTATGAGTTCAGGCTGTAATTAGCAGGGAATAGTATTGAATAGAAAGCCATGGCGGCTTTTTTTTATAGTTCAGCACTCATTTTGGATCACTAAGCCGCAGTAAAATAGGAATATTTTAGCAATGTTATTCAATTTTAAATATTACAAATAAACTAACGTAATCTAAAACATTATTTATATATCGTGATAGGTGAGTAATTGTTATTTTGAGTTTATATGCGTAAACATGGCCCCCTTGTCTATACATATTCTGTCATGCAATATAATATGTTCAATCTTGTAACGCTTGACCTCTGACTTCAGTGACAGCATACGTGAACGCACTTTTAGTTTTTTGGTCTTCACCGATATATATTGTCGAAGTTCAAAAATTTCTCACAAGATGAACAAATCGCACCTTTAAAGGCGAACCTCTAACCAAAAACATCATCATCAACATAGAAAAAATAATATTGTCCAAAATTTTGCATAATAATAAGTATAAATATTTTTTTTATAATAGTATATATGTCAAATATAAATTAGAATTTTTAGGTTCTTTGTGTAAGGAATAAATAAAACATTTTTAACTAATATGGAATTCGTTTTATAAAGACAGAGATTTGCAACTCAGAATACAGGAAAGAAATCAAACAAAACTAAAGGAGACTTGACGATTGAGAATTACTGTCTGTCAACAAAGCGTACAATAGTATAAGTACACCTCTGTGTGAAACAAATTTAAGTCACAATTTTATATAAATGAATAGAAAATTTGTTATTTTAGATCTTTCTTCTTGTATCTTGTTATTATTCACAAAGAAATGGAAGACGATTTGAAGCGGTTATTACGACTACAGCAATGGTTTTTCCGCAATAGGACTATTGGTGGCAGTTGCTTCACTTGCTTCTTGTTTGGAAATCAAACTCGATGATAATGAACTGTATAATTATTATTATTGAACTTTTTACATGACTCGAAATATACATAGAATAAGTACAGATTATGGGAGAGAGTAGAATTGTGAATGAACAATTATGAACAATTGAAAATGAAATAAGAGGAACATTTTTTACCTCCAAAGCCGCTACTATATTTCGCATCCCGTCCGACGCCTAGATGCTAATTGCGCCAGCTATGGGCGTCGGTGGTATGCGGGGCGCGGAGAGTAGTTGTGCTCCGGCGGGCGGGTCAGGGGGGTGCTCTCTGTCCGCAACAAGGACCATATGCTATTTACCAAAATGTCATAGTTTCTTTAGGCCCAACAGAACGTTAACAATACGTATCGTTCACGTGTTCCCACCCATAAGTGACTGTAAACAGTTTGCTTGAAGTAAACCAGCGAACTGATAGATGTAACATAGCAGCACAAACCACTCCTGTGGCTTTCCCAGAAGTTTATATATAATATACATCATTATGCATCCGAACATATTTATGAGTCAATGAAAAAATATAAGAGTTTTATCCAAAGATTTTTAAAACCGCGCCAGATCGGACCCTATATTTATGTTGTACTCTCTCATTGCAATTATAAAAACGACGATGCTTTATAAATTCCTTTATTCATTTAAACACAATAAAAACCCTTCAAAAAGGAACTACTTAAGGATTTTTATAAAATGTCAGTTAATGTTGGAGCAATATAGTGAGCAAAAATATGCACGATGGGTAATACAGATGGCACTTTTCGATTCTGGGAGCCTAAAGCAACTGCTGGTTTTGGAGAATCGCTTAGTGAATTGACAGGTGTCCACATATAATGGTAGGCGTAAAACATAGCATAAAGTTCCACTTTATTTTGATACTGGCCATATTCATTATACGAATCTGCGAAATCGGCCGCTTTAGACTCCCTATACTCCCAAATGGAATGATCCTTTTATTTTCCTTACTACACCAGAAGTATGTGTGTTTAAAAAAATTTAAAGTTCAATCAAATAATTTGGATGGTTAATATTTCGGTCTTGTAGATCTATCAGAACTAGCCACTTATCAGAAGTCGATCTCACCACAAAAACAAAAGCTACACAGAAAATTGCTTAAAATAAGACAAAGTGCTCTAAGGGCGATCAATCAAGTGGATGGAAACTTTCACGGAAAGGGAACGGCGTTCGACCATCGATAATAATGGGTAATTGATACTTCGACATGGCGTAATACGACACTTGGCATTTCATTTGTGTTCATTTAACTTACTATATACCTTTTCTGCTTAATTATTTAGTTGAATAACGTTTATGTCTTTTATTATTTATTTTACATGAAATTAATTGGTTCTTAACAGTTCATATTTAATTAATTGGTTCGTGCCAGTTAATATTGATTGACAAAAGTAGACGGCCTTTATACACAACGGAACTTAATACTTAACACTACCTCTGTAATATAGGAATAAGTACTTACCGATATTCAATTAAAATCTTATTTTAGAATTGAGCCTCCACAATGAGCTATCCAAATGACTCATTAATTCTTTTGGTGATCATAGGACTGGTGCCTACCTCGTAAAACAACTCTGGATTCCCATACTGACCGTATGGGAATCCAGAGAGGAAACGTAGCCAGTATTCTAGGCGCCTTACCCATAGAAGACCTAGGCTCAGTATTGTATGTATAGTCTTAGGGATTATAGATAGAATACCTACCTACAAATAAACTAATAAGCTTTCTATATGCATTAGTTTATTTTATCTAAATAGAATTTTGTCTTAATTTTTTTTATAATATATTACATTTCGATATGATTACATATAAGTAAAATTTAAGTTTTTGTTTATAATATCAAAATAACAGCTTTTTACTCAAGCCATGAGAAAATAAATATATACGGTACTTATATCTAATTCATTTTTTAAATTTCTGTTTATCTTTTTGTTCCGGCTAATCTCTGAATCGGCTGGACCGATTTTGGCGGAACTTTCACTGGCAGATAGATGATGTCATAAGGAGTAGCGACCATACAACATTTTTACTCAAATTTATGGAAATTGTTCCTGGTCATGAACTTCATGAAGGCACAAAGAGAGTTTAATGTTTTTTCGTTACGTTACTCTAATTGACAAAAATTTTGGGTGTAAATTTAAAAAAAAGTAACTCTGTAATGTAAACGAACCGATGAAGGTGAAATTGAATTTAGTACAAAAAATACGGTCGTAATATGTTTAATCGTTTAAGAACTGGAAAGTAAGTAAATCTTAATAAGGTAATAATGAGGAATAATATTTATTTTCACGCTTTAGCAATTTCTTGTTTTCTTATATGACACTAGGGCGTCGTCAATTGTATTTATAATCACAACTGAAGTATTAAACGCCTCCGCAATGTATGAAAATGTATTTGTAGATGTGTTATTACTGTTATCCAGGACCATCTCAACCATGTGGGGCGCCGGGGTGCAAAAATCAAGCTGCTGGGGGGCATATTTGGGGGACCCCCTTTCCAGTAACCAAAAATAAAATTAGTGAAACGTTATAGTAGTCAGTAAATTTCATTAGAAAATTCGTTATGTTTTTAGTTAAGATGGTGTTAGTTGACTTTCAAAATTAGCAAATTATGTACATGTATAGGTAGAGATACCTCGGCTCTGCCTCTGGGTGTCACGCACCCCTTGCATAACCGGGTAAAGATAATACTGCCGTTTGCAGTAAAACACACCAACCAAAGACTAGCGTGTTTCAGTGGGCCTAAAGCAAGTATCAAAATAAATTGGAATTCTATGCCATGTCTTATACGTACCAGTATATGTGTCAATGAGTGTCACTTTCACTAAACGATTATCTAAAAGCAGCCGTTTTAGGCCTCGTGATCTGCAGTTAACTACAGAATTTAAATGCGATGCGATGCGGAATTTATTCCTTGGTGCGCGTTTCTATAGAGTTCCATAGAGTTACAAAATACTATGCGGAAAAAAGACATGACCGAATTGGAATCAGATGCAGGATTAATTCCGCGGTGCGAGTTACAAATTTTGCAAGGAAAAATCACATCAAAATTTGTGTTGAGCGCTAGAACTTAGCGCTCCAATCATAATTATATTATGTATAGAGCTATTAACTTACTGTAATTACCATTTATTTACCACTGTGACTACTCAACTCGTTACTATAGTGTTCATGAATCATTAATTCATAATGGACGTAATATGTAGATGGGTAATGATTTAATTTTTCCAAAAAAGGACTACGAACTAAGAAACCGTAAACAAGCAAGTTTCTGAATACATGTTGCATTTTACGTAACATGAGACATCTTTAAAAGCCGTACCCAATTATTACATTATAACAAGTGGGATCCGACATCTAATGCGAAACTTTCCAAGCCACAATAAATAATGTAATATAGGATTTATATGTGGCAATTTATTGCATTTAATTGGTATTACGTCGAGAGTAGTTATTGCATTTATTATACAGTTTTATTAATGTGAAGACGATTGGGCCGGTTTGTTTGCATTTTGTAAGTGGAGTGGTCCGATATAACTAGTTATGTGTTTGTATTTTCAATAGCATTGTATGTACAGGCTGATACGTTTATCTTGGCGAAATTTTTAATAGGTAAATAGCTATATTTGTTTACAATAAACGTATACCTATAAGTATATTATACGCACTGTACCTTATGTACCTACACATTTACGTGCTATGTATATAAATATATAATGACAAGTAAAACATCACATACTCAAATTTTACAAAAAAAAAGAACGTACATAAAGCTAGAGAAACAAGTATAATAATTATTTCTTCAACTTAATCTGAGGACTTAAAGCGACTTTAAGCCATCAGAACCCTTTAAGCGAACTTTAGGAGATTTGTCTAACGTACGAACGTGATAATTATCAAAATAAAGTGTAATTTTATATTATGTCTTACAACTACCTATGTAATTATCTAGGCAATTACCATAAATGAGGCATATCGTGGGCGTCAGTGCAATCCTTTAACTACATGTTTGGTGATATTAAATTTATTTATATTATTTATTTATTTTAAATTCTACCTACAATCCCTTAAGACTATAGGTAGAATATTGAACCTAGGTCATTGAAGTCAATAGGTGAGGTTCCTAGAAGCCTCGCTACTTTACGTCACTGATCCATTATCCGAGGTAGGAACTAGCCCTCTCATCTCCCGAATAGTCAATAAGTCGTCTGTAAATAATTTGCAGAGGCTCTTGGCCTCAGGACCCCACGATCAAAATGTTTTAAAGCAAAGAGCACAAACATAAAACTCTCACCGAGGGTTACAACCCTTACACCTGTTTTCATAATGAACGCTGACGCCGCTGAATATGCTTTCGATAATAGAGATAGTTGCGGAATACTTTTCATATCGAAAACGGTAATCCCAATACAGCGAAGTTGCATGGAAGGTCTAAATAAAAACAAAATACTTCAAAATATCTTTTATATAGCTGTATACATTATAAGTTATGTGCATTGCATTATTGAGTAAATAAATATTTGGACTAAAAGAAATTACGAAACCTGACATTTCTGTACTGAACTATGTAGACTAAAACGGTCACCGACTCAGATATTCACAACAACATTTAAATCGTTTTACTTATCGGCAAGGCGTAATAAATTTGATTGTTATTGATGTTATTTAATGAAGTTTCTCAAAATATATTTTTGATTAAGAATTTTTTAAGATTTTATTCGCATCGCCATGTAAAAGTATGTATGTTTATTTACAATTTATTGCGACAGTGTCAAGAAATCCACAACTTTAGCAGGAATAAGAAAAATTTTTTAAGAAGAATTTAATGCTTTTTCGTTCATACTATTAGGGCACACATTTATGGCCCTCAAAAGTTTTTGTAGACTTGTGAAATGTGAGGTTGTTATGAACAAAAAGAAACATGTAAAAAAACGCTATGTTCGAATGCTCAGGAAAACTTCAAATGAACATCCATTACAAACAACTATTCTTATTTGTTCTAAAATCTGTTACACAAAATTAACGTTTATAGTCAGATTGGATGGAATTAACGTACATCTTGAATCATGTCTTTTAAAACTTTCAACCGTAATTCTTACATAGTGATCTTAAAATGATTGCCTAACATTATTTTGTACCAATTTGTATAGCATTTGTGTGTGGGCTTACCATGAGCTATAATTTATATATTACATATATAAATATATTGTAAACACATTTAAATATTGTGGATTTGAATCTTGGCAGAAAAAATTGCACCATATGATTTTGATGAGATATTAACAGCAGAATTGAGCCCCTGATGTGTTAACCCGCCAAAACATTATGTGGAGAATAAATACTTACACACCGCTTTCGCTACTGGTAGTAAACAAAATAAACCATAAAATGGTCTCTGGACATAGTGCAGAATGATAAGGGTGCCAATGGTCTTCACATTGAAGTGGAGAAGATAAAGAACTAACGCGACCAGGATTTCACATTAAGATAAAAATGTATTAATTGTTAGATTTATAATTATCATCTTATACATACATATAGGTGTAGCTGATGCGATTACGCATTTTTGAAGTGATAAAAATAAAACGCCATAGAATGGCATGCTCCCTTTCACTGGACCACTCATCTTCATACCCACCTGCCATTACAATTTGTATGATCAGTTACGAAACAAAATTACATGATATGTTCTCACGTTAATAAAAATATAAAGAAAATTGTAATTAAAGAGCAGCTTATGGCCGCGTCCATTTTTAAGTGAATACTTTTACTGGTCATTAGTTTTAACTGTTTCTATATATATATATGTCGGAGGGAAGCTATGACTATGACGATATGACGTATTGTTGACTGGATGTATAACGCACAATATCATTTGTTTACATTATAATCACTTCTAAAATTCTTAATGTAATTTAATTAGATTTGTTAATGTTTCTATAACTTAAAGATCATTCTAACCTAATAAAAGTTAGAATATTGTAATTTAATAAACGACCAATGAGAGCAGAGCATGTCTTGAGCGGGGTCAACGCCCTCTATACTTTGAATAATATCTACTTGGGTAGACTGAGGAGTTTTTGTGGCACATTCGGTTGGTGGCAACAGGTCGAGTTGGACCATTGAGTATTTTAAAGAAAGTATTGAAGCTGGAAGTATGAGCGGGTGCCCTGAACCCGCTGCTCGGTCTAAACTATGTCATAATGTTGATCAAATCTAAATTAAAAGTGTATAAACCGTGGCTATTGTGTTTTATGCTCGCATTTTATCCTGATGACGCCCACTAAACCTGCAATAACTAAAGATGTCGTGAGAACGAGGCCGTTCTGCGACATATATATATATATATATGTCGGAAGGAAGCTATAATTGGATGGATTGTTCTTGGATGTATAACGCATAATATCATTTGTTTACATTTTAATTACTTCTAAAATTCTTAATTTAATTTAATTTGATTTGTAAAATGTTTCTATAACTTAAAGATCGTGCTAACCTAATAAAAGTTATGAATATTGTAATTTCATAAACGACCAATCAGAGCAAAGCATATGGCTCCGAGCGGGGTCAGACGCCCTCTATACTTTAGTAGTATCTACTTCGGTAGACGTAGGAGTTTTTGTGACACATTTGGTCGGTTGGACCAACAGGTAGAGTTGTACCTTTGAGAATTTTCTAGACATCCAGTCAATAATACATCCAATTATAGCTTCCCTCAGACATATATATATATAGTTTGCCCATAAATTTCCCAGGCAGGCATGCGTTACACATTACGCATTGTGTAACAGAGCAGCTTGTAGTAGGTACTTCGATTCGTACGTAAACTTGTTCTAACATAACATACGAGTCATAATATCCGTCTTATTTGAATAGACCACAAGGTTAAATCCCGGTTGCGTTCGGAGCGTTCACTACGACGCCCAGGATCCGCTTTCCTACTTTTTCTACTCCACTTCGCGCGGTCTTCAGCATCCCCCGTTTTGAGACCATTACGCATGTCTTCCCTTCCCCTTCGACCGGGACCTGGCGGAGGCGGCATGGCTACACATTCGTTCCCCACATAATTAGCCAGTCTTCGTAAAACGTGGCCGTACCAGCGTAAGCGGCACTCTTGCAGTTTGTCTGCTATGTCACGGTTATGAAGGCTGGCGCGGATGCGGGAGTTCCTGACCCGGTCTTTCCGCGTCACTCCATACATCCATCGCAGCATATTCATCTCCGTGACACGCAGTTCTTGCTTGTGTCGTTCACGTTCAGGCCACGCTTCACTGCCATACAAAAGGACAGATCTAATGATGGATTTATAGACCTGAGAGACCTGATAGATTTAGACACCTGTCACCTCACGCCACTTGGCCCAAGCTGCTGGATTTGGTATATGGATTATGCCAAGACTTAAGAAATAATAATAACAGTAATATTTATAAGGAGTGACACTATAATAGGATATAGAGGACTTTATTGCCAAATCTAAACACCAGCTTCCAAAGTGCACGGTTTGAAGCATAATAAATAGATACTCTTCAATCTGATTCCGCCCTCTCCCTTCCATTATCGGACAACCAGATCTACGCGCATATATGGTGGATATTTATGTGGATATACCCATTGGTGTCTTCAAGCCCCATTTAAATGGTTAGGAACAAGTGTGCTCGATCTTAGACCATATCTCGCTCTACAGCGGACGAGTTCATGGTCAAAAGCGAACCTACACTACTACAAAAAAGATAAACTTACGTAATATTTTATTACATTCACAACTCTCATGCTCTTAAATAGAATGTATGTTATAGCATGACCATTAAAATGATATTACTATGTATAATAAATTGTTCGACGTTTTAAAGTCAATTAAATGGCTATATTTCAAACTATCAAATTGCAACAGTTCAATAAAGTACTATTTTATGTTGTTGTTCCTAGTATTTTAATAGATTTACAAATGGTCGATATAAATCATTTTAGGACGTGTTATAAAAGCATAGATGAGATAAGATGAAATGCTGCTGAATGTAACCAAAGCTTTAATTAAATAAACAGTTCATAACATCGTTATAAAAAACTAAAGTTTCAAATTTATCTTACAAAATCTTGTTTTAAATGAAATCAAATATATGAAAAGGACATATTAAAAACACAAAATATATATTTTTTTAACATTCTTTATTGTCAACAATCATTTAGCGGGTAAATAAACAATTTTTATTCTGTCCTGTTACCAACGTAATAAACTAAGTAATAAATAATATTTTATGATAATACATTTTAATTATTATGA
This sequence comes from Dendrolimus pini, assembly GCA_949752895.1. Lineage (NCBI taxonomy): Eukaryota > Metazoa > Arthropoda > Insecta > Lepidoptera > Lasiocampidae > Dendrolimus > Dendrolimus pini. The sequence goes on from OX457135.1 coordinate 15,162,316, forward strand.
CAAACAGCTACAATAGACATTATAATTAAGGTCTTATAAATTATACTGGAATGCCAGAATGACAAAGTTCTATTTCAGATTTACAATATAGGTAAGTTAGATTATTCATGTTATACATACTAACCCCATTTTTTGGTCACTTAACCAACTGTTTTCTGGCAAAGCAGATAATTAATAAATCTCTTATTTTACAATAACAAAATATCTATCAAGTTATTCAAGGTCTAATCAAACTACAAATTGTAAAATAAGAAATCATTCTTAATAAACATTAACATGCGTTGGCATAATGTATACAAAATTACGAAATATCAGCTTCAAAGCAAGGGGGCATCACAAAACCATGTCTATACTTTGAAACACCGTTAAAATTAGCGAATCAATATCTGATAATAAAATTTCCAACGTCATTTTGACGCTGATCGCTATTCCAAGATTTAGTAGGAATTGGAAAAAAATATTTGGCCATATAAAATCTCTATTCGAAACATAAGTTCGTTTGCTAAAACTGTGCTCAAAAGCAGCTTAAAATAATGTCCGGGGCAAAGTATTTATTAATGTTTTTACTCTTTTCAATTCCACCATAGAGATGGCCTAAGATAACTTTACATAATTATTACGACTGCTATAGCCAGTCTTGTAACTAGAATTAGAGTCTCCAGTCGTGCTATAATCGCTGTGCGATCCTACCTCATTTTCTTCTTTAGGTATTGTTTGAGGCTGTACCGAATCATATGCTGACTGTACAGGTGATGAAAGCTGAACATTATATTTCGCTTGATTATTTGAAGGATAGTACAAGCTTGGTGGGTTGGGATGGGGAAGATTATTGTAAAGCTGGTGGGGTTGTGCGAAAAGCAACATTGATGATGGGTGACCTAAATACGAGTTACCTAGTAGATGTTGAAAGGGAGATACGCCTAACTGATTAATAGTACTTGAAGGATTAGAAGAGAATATTGATTGGGGATAATGTAGTACTTGCGGTGTTTGGAAACTGTAAGGAGGTTGAACAATAGCTACTTGCAAACCTTGTTTAGACGGAACTACTTGATATTTAGCTTGGTATCCAGGATTGGGAACGAAACTGATCGGTGTGAACTGTGAAGGTTGAGATGGAATATGATTCGCTTGTGGTTGTGCGGTGTAAGTTTGGGGAGTCTCTGTCCCCGAAGATGAATAATATTGGCTGCTTGCTTGATTGGGATAAAATGAATTCGGAGCTTGTGACTGATATGATGAACTAGAAACTGGTTGACTGTTTTGAGAGCTAGGGTTTTGAGAGTAAATGCTATATGTGTAATCCTTCTGGGCACCAGTTGATATAGTATTAGAACCGCTTCCTTTAGTAAAACCTCTTTTCTTTTGATCTAAGTCATCATATTCACTACAGTGAGCCAGAGCGGCGAAAGCAATAATGACCTGAAAACACGAAGAACATTAGAGCAATCTATCATCCTAAATCAAAGAATCGTGGAACCTAATCAATCAAATAAAATTGGGTTTGTAAACAACGCATAGAATTTACGAAGTAAAATAACAGATATGAGAACATGCTACAATCACCGATAGTTATGAAAATTGTATTTGGATCGTAAAGTTATGTAAATACCAGACTTTCGGTTCTGTATCTCACAGTATGTAAGTATATATTTCTTTAAATTGTTTAGATGGTAGGTTTTTTATTTATTAGCAACAATCCTGTGCTGAATACATTAACACAAAATAAACAAAGTAATTAAATTAATTAAAAAATGATTTATTGTCCTTTGTCCTTAAAAAGGAACAAGCAAATGATCTCAGTACCAATTTTGTCCAGAAAAATAGAGTTCCCGTAGGATATGAAATTGTATATTAAGTTCTATTTACTAAAAGCACTCACCAAATATAATATTTTCATCCTGTATACTGTATTTGCAACAATTTTGTATAATCACATATTTTAATATAAAGTTACGAAAGGAAAAGTGTTGGTTTACCGCAGTTGCACGGAAAAGTGCATGAATGTATTAACTACATCCATTTATATTAACGGCACGGTGGTGGGCAACTTTCCTATGTCCAGATCATGAAGGGAAGTAACCGCTCGTTAGGTCTTTGTCCTGTATCGGAACATATCCAGTTTTGCTAAGATTAGTTGTTTCCTGCTATTTACGGAAATACGTTATGTATCTACAATCCAGCGGGCTTACATATCAAGTTGTTTAACTAGGACTGAATAGCGTTTTCTAAGTTTATATTTGCTTGCTTAAGTTGCTTGGAAGTAATCGCTCTAAGCGATAAAATATTGCTTTTAAATACTGTAAGTATTATATTCTTTTGTATCTTTATTAAGATGAGCAGCAAAGCGTTATCTATATTTTGCTCTTAATATTATTTTTATCTACAAAAAAATACTTTCTTTTTGAGCTTTGAGATCACATCGCTATGAAGCTAATCTAATTCATTCATTTATACCCAAAAAAATGTTAATTCATAGCTCGAACTATGGAAGAATTTTAGGAAAGAATTTAGTACGTTACTAAAGATAAAGTTGCTAAATCAGCCAACAGACACTAAATAGGTATTGATATCCCAAAATATATATATTATACGATAATGAATTAGAAAGTTTTAATATATTAACTCTCTTTATACAAATAGTATTATATAATTTGCACAATGCATTCCTATCAGATAAATGTGGTTATATCTTATAGTATTGGAAAGTAAACAATTCATTTAAACCAGATGTAAGTAAAAGGGCTACCTACCAAGTCAATGGCGCGTAATGCATCTAGTACACTTTCTATGGTTTAGCGTAAATTAGCTGTTATAATAAGACTTCTAGGAATAGATTTTCATGCATCATCATGTCTCATTACAATATAAGATTCGGCAATAACTATTTTTTGGTTATAAAATTCCATGTAGCGGCACTCGACTTAATTCGGTTCTGTATCACGTGGAAACTCGTAAGCTTTTCTGGGTGACAAACGATAAATCGGCTACATTATCGAAATATAAGCGAATTTTACACTGTTATCTCGATGTGCAGTTAACACGAGAAGCAGAAGAAGAAGAGAAAGCAGAAGAGAAGCAGAGAACTTTCTAGGAAACACTTCGAACCCAAGTCTTTGGAGTAAGCCACGGATGACGACTAACTTAAACGTATATAATAAAAATTATATCAATGAATCATAATCGGTTCAGTCTCAATGACACGAAGAAGGAACAAACAAAATACAAAATCACAAACTTACTTTCACATCTATATTACTCGCTTTACTCTTATGTATTGATGCGGATATGATAGTTTTAACTTCACATTCTTATATAAAAGTAATAAATTATAAGACTATTTCAGATGCATCAAAATGCAATAAATTAGTATTTTATTATAATAATTTAGACAACTGATCTGGATATTATTACTCGTGTCTATGTTTTGGGTATAGCAAGTACTCAACACCAAGTTTTATCTTTACTAATATATTTACGTGATGACCGTCGAAATCTAAAATATAAAGATTTGTTTTCGTTATATGACTACTAAAACATTATTTCGAAATAACCCCATATCTCAAAAAATATTTGTCGAATGTTGTTCAATCTATTTTTCATTGAAATTATTTTTGAAGCTCGATTATATTCTAAAAATTAAAAAATATGTGCTAGTTCAAAGTTCAAAAGTTGTTAGAGAGGGGCAAAACTTTTCACAAGTTAGGAAGCAAATTTCTGCCTGCCTAGTTTGGCTAATGAGAGACAAATAGTAGTAGTGGCACGTGTATACAAGGTCGATATCTCACTCTTCGCTGTAGAAGCTCGTCACCAGGGGGTTGGTCTCGACTTCCCTGCGATCCACTCATCAGATCCTGACTTGGTGACCATGGGACCATCTTGAGGAAATAATTACTACTTATAAATAAAGAAAAAAAATTAAAATCGCTCGACATCTGACGAAGATATCGTGTAACAATGAAGTCGGGTTACAAATTCCGATGATTTTCTCTCGGTTACCTGAGATCCACTCATCAGATCCTGGCATGGTGATAATGGGACCAATACGAAAGAATACCCTTTCGATCAAAAGAAACACTTTGAAAATCGGTCCATAGTTGACGGAGACTTCCGTCAATTGTGGACTTTTTTAAATCGGTTAAAAAAGACAGTAATAACGGCAATTTTGGTAAATCGACATTTATATTAGCATCTCTACGTCAAAACTTGTAAAAAGCGAAACTGTATTGACTTTATTAGTCCTACTACTACACACTTGGAATTTTTTGCATTCCCTAATTACTAATACGTTTGCGGCCACTCCTAAGTTTTTTCGCAATTTCACTACATAACTTTGTTTCGAAGTTAAGTTTTTTTTTATTTCTCCGGTTCATCCACGATACTGTTGGGACATCTGGAATACATAATAAAAAAATTCAAGTACTACCATGAAAAAAGAGTAGTACCATATAAGTATATTACATTCTTATGTAGTACTACTTAACATTACTGTGGTGTATGTATATATGTAATTTACTATTATACATACTATATATAAATAAATAATATTGCAACATCTGTCCGTCCTAGGATGCAGTTGAAAAGCAGCTTCAGGCATTTGTTTCCTGGCATATGCTGAACGGCACCTATTTTGTACCATCACGAGACATATTTTAGTTTTTTTGCTATATAACTGTAATAGTTTAATACATATTTCATTTTTGTTTTGTTTTCAATGTTACTATAAACAAATCAAATCAAGTCAAATATAGCTTTTTACTTTCTTTCATTCACTGCTTAGAACCTTATTTAAAACTAGCTGTGCTCGCGACTTCTTCCACGTGGAATATTTGTTCCGCGGAACCTAAATTTTAAAAGTAAACTAGTATTTTAACATCAGCTACTACCAGGGAAAGTCCCGTCAAAATTGGTCTAGCCATTTCGATTTAGCTGAAACCAATGGTTTGAATATTTTTCACAAATTCTAAACATTGCATTTTCGGAATCTCCTGGTCCGAATGATCTTCCCTGTTTTTTTTTACTTTTTAATCTGACATACAAACAGACACTTCAATTTTATTTATCCGTATAGAGTATATATAGATTGTAAAATATTTCGGAAAATAGTAATGAATCTTTTAATCTGAGAAAATTGGAAATTCCGTGAGAAAAATAAATATATGCACAAATCCGCATAGAATGTACTATAAAAATATGTAATACAAATAATAGGTATAATAATTCTACATCTATCTTAATGCCATCTATACTCTTTGCAGGAAACTACTTCTAATAATACTACTTCTAGGCACACAAGTAAGCAAAGTGAAAGGTAAATGTTATGTCACTAACTAAAATCATAGCTAAACGAAAACTATTTAATGTTTCCTTGAGTAAACACAGATGGAGCTAGATTCGCAATCGAAATATTTTCCCCTTTACATTTTTCGGCATTTTGTTCACAAGGGGCCATGTGTTACCGGTGAGCAATAATATTCAAAAATCTTTAGCTATTTCAAAGTAGGCTCCAACACCACATGCAAATCGACGGGTGCAAAGTAAAAAGAGATATCTGCAAAATAGCTACTTTACAGGAGAGCGAAAAGATGATTGTATTAACTTCGTAGTATTTGAAAGAACATACGTAGCTGTCTTTTTTTATGTACGAATTTTTTTTGAAATAATGTGATATATGCAAAACAAATAATGTCATATTGTAGACTTGTTTTATTAAAACGATTGTACAATAAACTAAAAATCATCATTTTGTAGATAACTTTATTTACTTTGCACCCGTCGAAATAATTTTATTTATTTACACATCTGTAGATGTTTATTTAGAAATCTGTAAATTATTTGTCTCCGCTCCAACTTACTTAATAAAACAGAGAATGCATGCAAAGTACACTTTTTATTCGAAAATTTGTACTATGCATGTGCCTGATATAGAGTATTCTCGACTAATTGTTTTTAGAGTTCTGTAGTCAAATGACAAAACCAAATATTTTTTTCTTACTTCTATGCTTCTACGAAACCCTTAAACTTACGTGGACTTATGGACTGACACATATGGGTGCCGGTGAATACTATCGGACGCTGAAGATTACCCAAAGAGAGATTCTGGAAAGCCGTTCAAAGACATAAAACCTCGAGGCCCAACCTCCTTAATGTCTCAATTGGATACACAGGAAGAAGACTCTGGAAAGTCATGTATATGACCATCGTTGCCGTTGTCAGTCAACAGTTGTCCACTATAAACGTAGCCTCTTCGTTAACACATATCGTGTCCAATCTTTTTTTAAATAAATATTTGATTTATTCTATGAAATATGCATATCTACTTATATAACACATTTGAAAAAAGAGAATACAAAAAAAGACCTCTAGTTTCCAATTTGTGCCACTTTTGTATTGAAACAATCATCTGTGCAAGAACGGAGAAAGAATACAATTTCCTGTTGCTGGACGGCCTGTGGTAAGAGGCGACAAAACAACCCACAGCCAGGGTATTTGCCCGTCTGGATGGCTACCAGATACCACCCCTGGTCTAGAGTATGCCGCCATAATCACTTTCGAGTTGTATGCCAGCATTAGTGGCCAAGTTTCAGTATAACTAAATAGAACACCAACGCATTTGTAGCAACCTTAGTGTTGCAAATGTCCATAAGCAATGCTAACCACTTTTCATTAGGTTTCCACAGGTCAGAGAGTCGACATATACACAGACGAAGGCGTGAAAGGTAAATCTTAGTAAAAACCAATCAAGATATTTGTAAGGTAATACGCAAAGACAAAATTAGAAATAAAATCAATAATCATAAACTACCGAAATTCGTGTAAACAATTTAAGGGCTTTTAAATAAATAATAACAGATTTTATATGTCATCAGCCATTTGGAGTCCACTGCTGGACCTCGGCTCGGCCTCCCCGAGACGACGCCACTCTTCCCTGTCCTCCGATTTCCTCATCCAGCGCCTACCGGCGACCTGGCATGGGTCATCGGTCCATCGGACTGGAGGGCGGGCGTCTGACACTACGTTTACCGAGACGCGATCTCCACTCCAGGACTCGTTTGCTCCATCGGCCATTGATTCTGCGACAGACGTGAGATTTTATAGTAGATCGTTTATTACTCAAATTATTAATAGTGTTGCCTTTGCAAGCCGACACGATGTGCAAGTCGCAAGAATTAGAACTGTTAAAGGTATAGTCGCGAGTAGCCCGGGTGACACTGCAGCACTCTCCTTAGCCATTTACATCAATGTAGCCAATACCTGTTTTTACGGTATTCTGGGGGTCCACGTAATAAGTGGCAGGTAATCGCGTGCCAATTTTATGCATGTTTTTTTAGCACTGTGGCTGGTAGATACAACAACAACGATATTCTTTATTATATACCAACATAGTAAAAGTAACAAACTTTATTATCTTAAATACTTTAAAATAACACAATTTTACTTTTTTATTTTAAATCGGCAGATAAACATACATACGGTATTATCCCCAAATTAAGCAAATTACGCTTCTTTTATGAGTAATATAGAACGGACTACTCCGGGGCCGATCCGAGATAACCAGACCATAGTAATAGCGGAGATAGTTCGTTCCCAAAATTTACCATACCAGGAATTGAACCCAGAACCTTTGCGTTGCACTGAGGTAGGCTGGCAAAGGCTTAGCGCGTTCAATCACAGAGGCCGTCAAAACGGGTGTCCTTATTGCTTAAAGCAATCTCTTCCAGAAAACTTGAATGCATAAAATATATAATAATAGATATAACAGTTGCACATACTCCCAGTCCCCAGTTCCTCTAAAAGTTATTTATTTTACGTTTGATAACTAATATGAAAGAACAACGCATTTGCAGTGCATTATGCACGTGGCAACAATGTAATAAATAAGTAATAAGTAATAATGGTTCTTGTAACAAGAAGTGATTAGCAATTCATGAATTACAAATATATGCAATGCGGTCATTTGAATCAAATGCAATAAAATAGTAAACAATAAAAAATAAATCGCAACAAATGAAATCGGGATCCGTAGGAATTAAAATTAGTCTGCTAAAAAAATACTCAAAATGATTATATGCATGCCAGTGGTCTTACAATAAGGGAAAGCTAAAGATAAATAACACTTTGTTAAAAACTACTTAGAAATATTACAAAAATGAAATCCATAGTTCAATTTATTATTTTATTAATAATCTTAAGGACGATCTTACTTGAAATGATATCTTACGGGCCTAATGACTCAAAAGTGGAGAAGAATGAGTAGAAAAGCTAACCTGACGGTCATAAGCGAATTTACCGAACCCAAATGGACTATCATATTACGATGATCATTAAGATAATGTGCAGACAATCTCACGTCACATTATTATGTATCCTGCTATAATTAAGTATTTAAATTAAAATTGAAAGTTTTTATTCAAGTAAAATTCTAAATAAGAACATTTTTGAAACCATACATCGCGTGATGCCATCCATGTTATATCTCCTTACCTACTGAATTATGTACTTCTTACGTGCATTGCACAGATCCTTTTAGATTTAATACAATACATCATATATTGATAGACAGATAACACCTTATTGTACACCATTACAGAAAACTTACGATTACGAACTTATCATAGTGCATGTTAGTATTCTCCTACCCTCAAGGTGCATGCATACATATATATTGAATATTATAGAAACGAGTTCATACAATTTTCGCCTCGCGTCCCTATTTAGGGATTAAATAAACTCATTAGAGGAGCAGAAGCTGATTCCTATATATAGTGATTTAGTTTTTTTGAAGCCAATAGTTAAAATAACCTATTATTTCTCGCAACGACGCTATTTGGGGATATTTTTTTACTAAACGAGTATTGTTACATGCCGTCAAAAAGTGAATGCACATCTGCCTGCCATAAATCTGGTTTATTACCTTTCCCGCATTTGGACTTCGTTTGTTTACTTTGTGTTTAAAAATTTTAATAAAGAAAAACATTATATTGTTATTGTACTTGTTTTATGGCAGTCATTAGACAGGTGTGTTAAACTAATTCTTAAAAATGATTATTTTGGCTCTAGACATATTGTATTTGTACAGGATAAAAGGAATTCCCGAGGTAGGGGTGAGGCAGTCAAGCGAGGATTACGATACGAGCAAGGCGTACATTCGATAAGCGATATAGTGACGGATTTTGCGCGTGTTATTGAATCGTGCACTTTGTACTGGTTGCGTCCAGTTATATTTTTACCTGTGTTTATACGTGTTTGTATAGTTCTAATAAACTCTATAGTAATTCCAATTGCATTTTAATTCGAGTCTCACGCTCGTAACAGTATTAATTATTCCTAAATTTCAACTTAAAATATCAAAACAAATATTTCAATACCTACTTGCAGAGCCCTAAAGGTGTTAATGTAGTATGTTTATAAAAAACGTGAATTGTTGCATAACACCGCTTAAAAATTCGGAAGTGAATGCAGTTGACTTCCATTTTAGTACTACATGTTCCCTCGAGCGTGAAGGTATTAAGTAACTGAATATTTACACAAAGATATTCAAGACACTATATTCAAGGGTTAGCAAATTCATATAAGTATAATTAATATTAGTACATTTATCTACAACATAAATAAAGTATATTTCCTTTACAAATTATGTGTTAGGAAACCTGGATTACATTTTCTCGCGATTAATAGAAGAGACCACGTATAATTTTGAAGGACACTTAGATGAGAAAGAAGTTTCAAATAAAACTTTAGGAGATTTTGCTGCTTAGTAGCAGCAAAATCAAAGGCGATAGACGAGTTTCTCTCGCTACTTCGTCTCCTTTAAACTGTTAAAACACGCTGCAAAGAAGTGCAATTAGATTAAGAAGTAGATTTAATTTTATCTTATGACCTTCAAGGAATATTTTAGTATCAAATCTGAATTTTAATAAGTCTATTTGAATTTGACAGAACGTCGACCTGTAGAGGGTAACATGAAGTGAAGGTATAATTATTTAATGGCCTATTTATAGACAAGAATGTAGCTTAATTACTTTTTTAATAAAACCAAGTATTTATTATTTCTAAAGACTGTTGCATAAAAACAGCTAATTGAAAATGATAGATATCATCGAGCTACAAACATTTGCGACATGAAGTAAACAATAATATCTTAAAAATCCATCACAATATTGTTCATAAAATCCACAGCCCGGGTTGTCTGGAAGAGATCGCTCTAAAGCGATAAGGCCGCCCATTGCTCCTACTTTTACTGTTTAATGATACTAATGTAAATTGTTTATACTATGTGTATGTGGTGAACAATAAAGTGTTTTCTATTCTATTATATTCTAATATTGTCGCATTATCAAGTTATTATATTGTAAGCATTACACTTGCGTTTATAATGCAATTTTCAAAGAATTACCCACCCCAATACCTGTTTCAGACTGTTTATTACATAGAAAGTGTAATTTTATCATATGGTTGTTTTTCCTAAAACCGTTACGTAGTTAGGCGTAGTAACTTGGAAAAATGTGGGTGAACATTCCCCTGTTTATTGTTAACATCTCTAAGTTCTAGTAAAATAGACAGATCCAAGAAATAAGAGGTACTCGTATCGAATCATATGAATGCCTTCTCCTCTACGTTTATGTGTCATATTCGTAGATAATAATTATAAATTATTATAACTTGTTTCAGTAGATTAAAATAAAATTACTGATAAGTCTTCTAAGCTGTATGCTTGTTTGTTCTATATATTGCATTGTATATTATGTATAATAATAACAGAATATAGTAAAGTAGTTAATCTCTTGATTACTCTTATATCTGAGAATAACAAATTCTTTTGAAATATTTACTATTTCAGAATGCGAATACTAACTACACTTAATTCTGTCAATAAAAGATGCAGTAAGTTTCAATTTCAGTATTTAAAATAATGAAAATTTGTTTTCATTAACAAGTAACATGAATAAGCGACAAATACTTATAAATATAGTGAATGTCTTTAATAAAATGTCCACTAAATATATTAAAAATAATTTTTTTTAAGGTAAGCAAAAGCGGAGTTCTCATTGATTTCTCTGAAGCCATAATCGTTGCGGTCATGAAGACTTCTGTTAATGATAAAAGTATAGCAATTATTATAAAGTAAGTTTAATAAACTTTCGGAACATATCGTTTTATTATTCATTAGTTACGTATTCAATTTACGTAAAAAGAAAAGGAGATAATTAAAAATTTAACCTTTACACTCAATATGAAATTATGAATACAATTCTGATTGGTTATCAATTCATTGACTTTGGAATTGCATAGTTTACTTTGGTTTACAATATAAATAGTCTAATTATTTTGAATGTTTCAGTCTAATTCGGTAAGGATGGCGGATATGGGTTGTTTACTTGAGCGTAGAGGTCCAGGATTCGATTCCCAACAGAGTAAATTTCGTAACGAACTCTCATTATTTACTCCAGACCGAGTGTCTGGGATGCCCACGAGTTGTCTTTTAATATTATCATAGCAAAAACTTACTGGTATATTTTCAGCTGATGAATATACCTACGATATGTGTTTGTCGGCCGATTATTTATTTCTTAATTATTAGAATTTTAATTCAAATATAAATCCGAATAAATGATCGAAGTTGTAGGACATATCTGAGTTCTTCTAATCGATTAAAAATAATTTTGATTAATAAATCCTTTTCGTTATAAATCCATATAATATAAAAGAGCATAATTATATATCGTACTAAACGTATTGATACATTAATTACCGTACCAGAGTACATAACATCAATTATTAGTAGTTTTATTACTCTTAGCTCTTTACTGAACCTTGAAGTTGAACATTGTAATGAAATTTTATTCTGATTATAAAAAAATATCAATTTTCAAAGTTTAATAAAGTTCACCAAGAAAATAAAGTGCATGTAAAAACAACAAAGTCAGTGTCTGCATCTTTTAATTTCCTAAAGCACTTTCTCATGAGTGAAACCAAGTGTTTACGCTTCCTATCGATTACCCAAGTGTTATCATGTTTCCTATATTGTTTACACGTGTTTGTTAAACACATGTTTGGAATTATGTGAATGGAGGCTGGCCTGTATTTTAGGCAACACGCTAGCGTTGCCATACAGCGCGAAAATGCAGCCAGCATTTTGGGAACGCTCTGCAAGAACAGGGACCTGGAATACTTTTTTATTTATATGTCGTGTGTATGTATTATTACTATGTAAATAATAGTTTTTTAATTTTGGTTTTTTGTTTATGTATTATTTAAATTGTGTCAATATTTTTAGAGATGTCAAATAAATAAAAACATTGGATTATTTTATATATACTATATTATTATGTTAATATCATAGAGGAATGTAATATATGTCAATATACTAGTATGAACATAGGGCGGTTTTATTTATTTCAGGCGACCCCTTAGAGTTATGAAAATAAATATGGTTAGTGCTTAGTATTCCGTCCGGGAAAGGGACGTTTTCCACCTCTACAGAACTGTTGGTAGTCCAAAAGTTCCAAAGAGGTGACAAACGCCCTCTGTATTCGTTATTTGACTGCGGTAACATAACAAAATCTTAATTACCCAATATCTGAAAAGTAAATACCATATTGTTGAAACGAATTTTCTTTGAAAGTATTTTTGAAGTTCTATCGCTCTTTTTTGCTTTTTTTACTTTATAACTTAATGTGTGTAGAGCCTCCTGGGCGGGAACACTATTTCACGACTTTCGAAGCTAATGGGTCGCCACCTATTGACTTCATCAAAAAAGTCAGAAGAAATATCGTTAGGTTTCTTTTAGATCTAAATAGCGATGGCTAATGCACACCGAGAAAAATGTTTCAATCCTTAGTTACATATATGGCAGCCATCCCTAATCTAATAATTAAATATGCACTGATTGCTACATCTCAATTAATTCATCGAAAAGTAATTGTACTTACGTATTTTACTTATTTTAAAAAACAGGAGCTTGGGCTAGATACATATGAAGTAAAAGAATGTTTAGCTAGACGTGTTAAACTTAAGCAACTATAACACATTGCCAAGCGGTGTACGTAGAATAAGAAATGGATTTAAATTTTAACTTAGTATAACTTTCAAATAATGTTCACCAGTGACACTTATGTAATTTGAATAAAAACTTTTGAATGTGAATCTTTATTTTCATCAAATAGCTATCAATGCAACCGTAAGAGGGCTAATGTTGATATTTTAGAACCAATCATATTTTAGATTTGAATAAGAATCTTTAGCTTTACAAGAGGTTCTACAGGTCGGCGTCGTTAGCTAATGCACTGCTACGTAAGTCTCCTCTAGCATCCAAAATTTACGCCTTCTGAAACCAGTGGGAAAACGCCCTATGTAGTCTATAGTCAACATATTGAACTCCATAGATAATACAAATTCCAGAGTTTCCCAATTTTCAAAAAAGCATAAGTATGTGGTACCTGCTAGTTCTCTTGGTCTCTTATTTTCTATTTTTTTAACCGACTTGCAAAAGGAGGAGGTTCTCAACTTGGCCGGTATGTTTTTTTTTTATGTATGTACGCCGATTACTCTGAGATTTATGATCCGATTTACGTGATTTTTTTAAGTTCGACGCGGAATAGTTGCCATTTGGTCACCTAGAATGTTTTTGTTTTCTAGATTAGTGGGTAAATATCTCGAGTCCCCAAACTCGTTTTGCAAAAACGACGTTGGAATCCTGGCTACGTGATTCATGGGAATCACAAACGTAATTTTCTGTTACCTAATAAGCATATCGTTGCTAACCTTCTGACGTTAAAGAAAACCATCATAATAATCTACCCGTTCCCCCTAGAAATAGAGTGGCACAAACTCGTCCGTGGGATATTAGGGGCTATTATTATTTTAAAGAGAATTCTTTATATTTTTTTGAATGTGCATATTGTTTGCTTCACTCTCTAAAACTGTCCACATGAAGTTCCCATTGCTCACGTAGACTTATGCCATATTCCTTTCCACATATTCTATGGACTTTATGCCAAATGTCAAACAGTTATAAGGCGAATAAATAGACAGTTGTAGAATAGATTAAATGAATGAACTCTAACGAAACTACTGCATTTTCTGGAACAAAATGTCACTTACTATCGAAATTAAACGTATGCTAAATCTCACAATAGTTAATTTATTCAGCTTTGCCAATTTTAAAAGAAGTCGTAGTATTTCTGTGAGAATTTCTCCTCATTCTGCTCTACGCATGCATCACTTTGCAGTTTTCTGATCGAATGTACACATTGTCTCAATTACCATGTACCTACTGAGGTGAAGGAAAACATCGTGAAAAAACCCGAACATTAGGAGCTCAGCAGTGGCATAATATTAATTTATAAGTATTTTACATTTATACCATACACCCTATTTCATGATAATAAACACTCTTTTACAGTTATAAGTTAATATGGATTCAATCATTGTCTTCTAAAAATAAATATAATAGACATATTAAAAACACGTAAAAGGCATAGATAAAAAAACTTAAAACATTTTTTAAACATGTTTATTGTACTTTAAAAATAGCAAACAACTTATATCTACAATTAGGATAATAAATAAGCTGTAAAACTAATACTATATGTACAGAAATTCACGGCGTTGATGGTGTTACAATTAAAACACAGTGGTGGATTTTATTCAATCATTCCGATACACTATTAATTAAAAAGTCATCACCGGACTATTGGGATGGCAAACACCCAAGTAGCAGTCGCAGCAAATTAACAGAATAAACGGAAATAAATAATGATAAAATCTTTACTTTCGCTACGACACGCCCGTGTAAAAACTACATGAAACCACAGCCTAGACATCTCAAAGACGTCAATGCCCTATATTTACAACAAACATCTTTGTGTTGATTTATACATCTAATGACCACGAGGCTTAAGTTCTTCGCTGTATTTGATCGTGTTGTACGCAGTCTCACTGTGCGCTCCATGAGAGTCCCTTGGTAAACTATAACGGGAGCCACTGTGTCCTCCATAACTGAGTTTTGGACTTGACGAAAATGAGCTGTGTATGGATGATGGGCCCCTGTATGATGAGCTACCCTCACCAAAGCTACTTGATGAATGTTTTGGTGAACTCACGAAATGAGGTCTAGAAGATGAACCTGCATGTGAAATCGATGGGGTATATGAACTAGCTGGGAAACCATAGGTTGTACCTGGGGGTGAAGCGAAATTTCCAGAAGAAAAGCTGGCTACACCATCTAAGGGAGCAGCCAGATTTTCACCCTTGACTGATTCAAATGATGGTGCCAGTTTATAAGTTGCACCATTGTTGAAGCCCGAAAAAGATCCAGCGTAATTGGCACCATGATCACCAGAACCTAAAGCCAAGAGTCCATGGCTACCACCAGAAATAGCGCCAAAAGAAGGAGAACTGTACTGTTCGGACAAAGCAGACAACCCGTGACTGGAGTCCCCTTGGCCCGAAGATCCTAAATATGCGGATGGTTTGAAAGAACCTTTGCTAGGAATAGCGTAGCTGCCACTTAATCCCTTCAAGGAACCACCAAATGAGTGCCCAGCACCGCTCAAAGTGTATCCAGAACCACCGCCGAGAGAATTGCCAGAAGCTCCTCCTAATGAATGACCTGACGATCCACCAAGTGAATACCCTGACGCTCCTCCCAATGAATGACTCGAAGCTCCTCCGGAATGTCCACCTAAACTACCTAAAGATATTCCAGCTAGTCCATAACCAGAATTACCAAGAGAAATGCCACTGTTGCCGCCGAAAGAGTGACCAGAACTGGGCACAGCATAGGCTGTAGGTGCATTGCCTCCTTGGCTCTCAGGACTGAACAATACTGGACCTGTGGCACCATACGAGCCAATATCTTTGGGTCCTGAGGCATAAGCAGATGCAGAAGCGGCTGCTGGTGTTGAAAAGCTATATTGCTGGAATTTCGGTGATCCAAAACTGTACTGAGGAAGAGATAGGTCTTGACCACCATGACCACCTCCAACTTGCGTACTATGGAATTCGGCGATATTGTTGGCGGGAGTGAAACTCAATCCATTGGCGTTAATTCCATGGGAAAGCTGGCTCATAAGCTGTGAGAGATCGTTAGATGATATACTGCCATGATTGGGCTGCAGAGTTATTGGGGCCAGCTGGATTGAAGGTTGACCACCTGATGCAAGGTGTTCAGATGACAGTTGAAGCGCTCCATTAGATCCTTGTCCCCCAAAACTGTAGGATGGTTTCGCACCACCAATGCTATATCCAGCGCCAACACTGATAGCACTTGCATCGCCGTGACCAAAAGATTGTGCTGGATAACCTCCAGAAGATTGTCCGAATGAGGCATAGCCGACGGGTGCTTCTCTTTTGTCTTTAGATTCTTCAACTTGTTTTGCTTGAATTGCCCATGATGTTGATATACTCAGAAGAGCTATGAAAACGACCTGGGGAAAGAAAAAACTAAGTTTTTATTTTGTTCTGTAATGAATTCGTTTTTATAACGACGTTATGATGGATATAATGAACTAATTAATGGGTGGGGATCCGCAAACGGGTTTCCTAAATACAACATATATGCAGTCATACAAGTTCCAAGTATAATAACGGCCCGCATAACACTGTTCAAGAGATAGCCCACATTACTTTAATTTCACTTTTTCCACTTTTACTCTATGCAATAACAATTATTTTTTTCAGTTCAATGTATCAAGTCAAAATGTAATTTATCGATCTAATTTTTAAGGCACTGGCACTTTAAAAACGAATCTTCATCCAGGCACCGCTTTCCTACATAAATAATTATAATTTATACACTACATCACAATGTTATCATCATTGTGTAATTTGGATTATTTAATGTTGTTTTGCAGAATACTATAATAATATATTTCTAAACACTCATAATTGGACTTTCCAAAGTGTAACACTTCATGCACTTGTTTTAACTCGTAAGAATCACTTTTTAGATTTGATCATCACTGAGAAACGCGCACTCACCGTGAATTTCATTTTAGATGCTTATTAGGTATGCTCGTCTCGTTGATGAAACTAAACCACTCCGCGGTGGATTGGAGACAACAAACAAATAAGTAAGAGAGCGATCGGTCGGCTGACTTGTACAGCCGCCGAATTTGTAATGTGATGTCTCTGTGTTTTCACCGAATTTATAAGAGAGCGGACGGTGGCGCGCACCCGCCGCCTTGCAGGCGCTCTCGGAAGGGTAAAAGTGTATCAGAGGACCCTTTCACTGCACTGACTGAAAGAATGGGAGCGAGCCACTGAGCTTCCGAACCCAACAATGAGGTAATAGGGGCCGGAAGCGTTGCGTCATAGGTCGATCACGGTTTGGTGTACCCATTGATGCCGATGACATCCAAACATCGACACGTTGTCTTGTATTCAATAAACGCGAACGGCGAGTCGGAAATGTTCACTTTAACTTCAATAAATATTCATACTACTCCTTTTTTTTTAAAGTATAATTAGTTAAAAGCTGTTAATAAAATACTTGTAATTGATTATTTAGTTACACGCGATTAATTTTAAATTGATCTAACCATTCCTATTACTTAAGAAATTGTACGTTTAACTACAATGAACTACTGAATTATTATTATAAATTATTTTGTTAAAATTTCGTGCTTTTACTTTATATGAAGTAGTATACAATTAATTTATTGAACTGGAATATATTTAAAGATGCCCAGTATTATAACTATCTATATAATTGTAAAGTGAAACCCCGCAACTATCTGGATATCTACTGTGTATATATTCCCATATATATACACAGTAGTACAGCCAAAGTATGGGTCAAAATAATTGTCAATATACTACTCTACAAGTACTACTACTACTATATCTGATGATAAGACTATTATTAATAAATATTTTACCTAGCTTCGCCTCAATCAACTTGTATTCAAATACCGTGGGATATGTCTATCGTCTATGTCAAACATACATTGTATTACACTATTATCTTAGCTAATTCATATTATACTTCCTTGACTTTTATGTATTTAATTCCATTTCCTTGTTGATACTACACTTATGTAGCTTTAGACCTCTAGACCATAAGCATGTCACCATATGTGCTACAACTAAAAACTTTTTACATTTTTATTACATAATAAAATAGCAAACGTTACTTCCTTTCTAAATCAATCGGGCATTGATATTACTTATCAATAATTGTCATGCACTACTGTATTTTATTATTCCGTTTTTGTCAACCCAATTGTACCCTTTTTTATGACGCAGGGGGCATGTCTTTATTTGGGACACCATCCTCGGGCTTGGGGGAAAGGCTTTACACCGAGAAATGTGTGGGACTCCTGATCGGCCGAATGCCCACCGTGGCCTCCAATCGGAGAAACGGGGGATGGACGGCCGTCAGAGTACCCATTAAACCTAACATGCGCCCCTCTGTTATGCGCTTTTATGAGGTGCCACAGGAACTGAACTATAGGTATTACATCTGTAGCACCCCTACGCTTGGGTCTCACTTAGGGCACCCCCGGGGAAGGGTACCCTCTTCACCAACAAGGGGGGAAGTCCACAGGATCCCAACCCCATACCTTGATCTAAGTTTCTCTACATACATTATATTATATATAAAAAGAAAAGGCAGTCACTGATGAAGGACTCTAATTAAACTACCCAGCCGTTGAGAGTACTGTATAATATATTATTGTTACTCTATAAAACTAACTATGTTTTTGTTGATACTCGTATACCGTAAAACCCGTTTATTTATAAAGTTATAGCATAAGACGTTTTAGCATCATAATATTAGATTGCAAATGTATGAAATGGAAACAACAAAACACTTTTGCTTTCCACTCGTATACGTATCAGAAGCATCATTGGCTTGGTGCCACCATTCTCGCACTTGCAATGTTGAATCTAAAGTTATTTCAATGTATTCAGAATCGCCAACATCCGAATGCACTTTCATCCTCATGTTGTCATTACAACACATAAATTAGAAATGGAGACAGAGCAAAGACCTCAACTGTCATTATGTGAGTTCAAATCATGTTTCCAAATATCGAACTTTGGAATTTTCAATATTAAAATGAAATTTATGTTTTTTACATGCTTTTCAATTGAATTAAGTAATTTCTAAAGTAATTAAGTAATTTCTAAAGTGAATTAAATAAAAATTAAATAGTAAAAAAAATATGTATGTGTGTGTGCAGTTCGCGCGCAGTAGAACTGAAACAAAGTGTAACAAGGGGTGGGAGGGATTCTAAATTTCGTGACGTCACACTTCATACATTATATATATAGATTAACGAAAGACGTTAAAACATTTCCAACTGTTATCTGTATGGGCACAGTAAATTATTAAATATAATGTATTCTGTCTCATTCTCTCGCAGACTTAGTCCTAAAGATTTATGTGTTTATTTCTTTTTAGTGTCGCTTTTTCGTTTAATCGAGTTTCAAATCACAATGATTCTAAAGATGTCTTACTTTAAAAACTCTTAAAAAAAAGAGTTTATATTCTAATATAAAAATCTTTTAGACCTATACGATGATATAGATATGATATAGAGCCCCTCAAAAACACCGTAAGTAAATACTATTTAAAGTTTCGACGAGGTGAATGTACTGTCTCCTTGAGTGTTGCAGATGTCTATCAGCAACGATTACCATTTACCACCAGTTGGACCCTCTACTTGTTTCCCTAACAGCAAACGTAAAAAAGGTAACTTCTTTTTCTTACGAAACTGGCTAACAAACTAACGGCCCATCTAATCGTTAAGTGGTTACTGTTGCCTACAGACATCTTCAACATCAGTAGTGTAGCCAACGCTTTGTAAGCCTTTAGGATAGGATAGAAGGAATGAAATAGAGATGGGATAAAAGGGATACGATAGGGTAGGGATATAGAAGTGGGCCATCGGGTGGGCCATTAGCATAAGAGTAACCGTTTCACGTGGACATTCTGTCAGAGCGTGGTATCACACCGATCGTAGTTCCTAAGAGCTGTAAACAATGTAACGATTTCAGTATAGCTCCACCGCGTCAAAAATCAAGTGAAATATTTGGGTACTCCCCTGGAAATGTAAAAAAACAGTACAGTTACTTTATGTTAAGTGTAATTTGTAAGCGTAGAGAGGCTGTCGTGCAGTAATTGAACGTTTTGCCCCGTGCCGACGAGAAGCGTCCTAATGACCATTTTCAAAGTGGCGAGTGCAAAGCCGACATTATAAAACGCGGCTTTACTGCCAAGTACTGTTTTTATAAGCTTTTATTGCCCTTAAATAAGAAGAAACTAAGCCTTATATAAGCGAAGTAAATAATTTATGGCCGCTAATGTTTAACGCACGTGAGAATTGCTTCGTTTATTCTTCCGCTGTTTATGTCCCAGTTTAAAGCGAAATTAAAGTGTAATAAACTGAATGTTATTAGTACTATTGCCCTACTAAACTTAATTAAAACCATAGGGTTATTTAAAAACCTAAATATATAAAAAACTGAAATGGGTTACATTTAACCCCCTTGTTCATAACAGACATACGAGGTTTATAAGCTTGTTAAAATTGTATGAAGTTTTTTTATATATTTATAATCTAGCTGCTAATTCTATTATGAATAATACTTTCTTAACGAGCATATAAACCTCGTATAATTAATTATTGTGAATAAGAGGATTGATTTCTTAATTATTATACTTATTAAGAATAAATATTGCTAAATAATACTTAGTATTATATAGAATCGATATTGCTAATAGTAATTGGGAATACAATAGAAATAACTTAATCATCCAATATTTGGATTGACATTCCTAGGATTCTTCTTCCATTCTAACAGTAACAATATAACAATAACAGTTCATAATTGTTCCACTGCTGGGCTCGGTCCTCCCATTATAGGGGGAACGGACAGTATAACGCTTCTCCAAGGCGGCTTGGCAGCTTTGACACACAGTTATTAGCAATTGGTAATTGTGTCAATATGCACATTAGGTCAGAAAACTGCCCAAGTTGTGCATGCGTTCCGGCCAGGATCGAACCAGCGCTCTTTGAGTTTGGGACGCGTGCGCTAGCCATTACGCTACCACGACTTTCTAACAGTAACAAAAACCCAAAAATCACTTACTAAAGTATATATGCTGCTATAGTAAGGAATACTTCGATGTGATAATTTGTTTTTCCTGTTGTCTTAACAAAGAAAACACAGAGTAGAGAGTAGTAGTGAAACTCTAAGAAAAATACTCTAGTATTATTCTAAGTTATAGTAGATATTATTTTCACTTTAAAACATAGACCCAAGTCCACAATTTAGCATCGAAAGTAGCTAATTGGTTTATTACATAGCACCAAACATAATAATATACAAACGTAATTATGAGCGTGCTTTAGGTCTTATTACGTATTGCTATTTTGACAATAAACTCTAATAGTTCTATTGTCAAACACTTTCATGCATTCTCGCAGAGCTAGCCCACTTACGATGTCTATCAAAATAATTGGGATTGCATAAACTATTGTGTTTTTCATATGACATTGATCGTCTATTCGTAATTCCTGGTTATTGTTTCATACGAGCACTCGACGGAAACGGTTTTTCTAACTACAAAGTGTGATCACCATAGTTTGTTTGCTTGGTTTTTCTGGGCGTAATCACCAATGTTTATTTACTTGATTTCACTAAAAAGTGATCACTAACGTTGGTTTTCTTGATTTTATAGAATTTGATTACTCACGCTTATATGTTTGTTTGATTTTAAGTGCAACTTAAACAGTAAAGATCTAATTACTTAAATGGCTCATATTAAAGCTAATTAACCTCGCAAATTTATTTACAATAAAAAAAACCTGTGTGTCTCGGGACGCCCGACAGAAGTGATAACTTAAACTAATCTAAGTTGAACTATAAAAATTGTTTAACTTGAGAAAAGCTTAGGTTATTACTTAAATTGTATGTATATAGCGCGTGGGTTAGAGTGAGAGAGGAGGAGCCTGCCTACCGCTGCCGTATGCGTGAGAGAAAGTGAAGCCAGACAGACTGACACTGTAACGCGAAACGTAACGAAGCCGCTTAACCCTCCCATAAGAAGTTATCACTTCAAAAAATAAAAACATGGTTTTAGATTTTGTATGTATTTTTTTTGTATTCACATCATAAGAAGATAATTTTGTTATTAAAACACGCACATTGAGATAAATAATGTCAAAGGGTTTTGTCAAATAATCAGAATAAACTATTGTCCTGCGATACCTAGCTTTAGTGATCGACGGAATACTGGAGTTATTTTCGTCTGTATCCAGCAATTATATGTATAATACATGTATATATTATACGATGTTCTGAGTGTTGAAGAAACTACTCATATTTTATACCTAAAACTTCCCTTTTGGAACCGAAAAATTTAATTACTGCGTGGTTTACATAAATTAACCATAGAATTTAAACATTAAATGTTAATGAGCAAGCACGCATAATTACGTGTACTTTATGTAAATATTAATTACATACAACTTATAATAAGTGTTTAGTAAACAATAGGTGAACAGTTGAATATACAAACCGCCTCGTTGGAGGTATGTGAATATTACTGATTAGTCTGAACAGGTTTTGTGAAGTAGGCACTATATCGCCTATAAGTAAACAATAACAAGAAACAACAAATTAACACGTATAGATAGTACAAGTACAATGCAATAACGGTGCATTGTCCAAATACTTTCAAAACATATTTACTTTTCAATAAAACAAAATTTCTGTGTTTATTCACGTGAAGAATATATTATGTCACATGTAAAACACGATACCTTATTATATATAAAAACTAGCTGTACCCGGCAGACGTTGTCCTGCCTTTAAAAAAAATCTAAATGTGTGCTGGGACACATATTAGAAGTGAAACTTCAACGGACAAGTTGAAAAACGAATCGCAACGGACAAGTGGAAAAACGAATGGCAACGGACAAGTGGAAAAACGAATGGCAACGGATAAGCGGAAAAATGAATTGCAACGGACAAGTGGAAAAACGAATCGCAACGTACAAGTGGAAAAACTTCAACTGACAAGTGACAAAATGAATCGCAACAAAATTTTAACTTGAAGTTTTACGGGCAGGTTTTCAAATTGGACAAGTACGTTAACAATCAACCCGTAAAACTTCAAGTTAAAATTTTGTTGCGATTCATTTTGTCACGGCGCCACCTACTGGGTCCAATCGTTTATTTAAACCATTCCGGGACAAAATTCAACACATACAACAACAAAAAGAACACCTAAATTCTGGTACCCGATTGCAGCACCATCTACCTGGTTCAAATTAAAATCTAAATCATCCCAGTAGAAAATTATAATACTAATATCGCTATTAAAAAAGGGGTTGATCGTAGAGGGTTGAAATTTTAGGGTTGTATGTATATTTTAATGCTGTATCATAAGAAAATTAAAAAATTATCTAAAATTTTAAAAAAAATATTTATGGGTGGACTACCCTTAACATTTAGGGGGATAAAAAATAGATGTTGTCCGATTCTCAGACCTACCCAATATGCACACAAAATTTCATGAGAATCGGTCAAGCCGTTTCGGAGGAGTATGGTAACGAACATTGTGACACGAGAATTTTATATATAAGATGAATGTTTGTCTGTATGTCCTTTATAGAAATCGTAAATTATACATTTGATCATGTGATGATCTGTAGCAAAGTTGTAGTGCATGAGCCAGAGAAGGTTTCTGAGTTCGCAATTAGACCCGGTAGGTGGCGCTGATGTCGGCATATCGATTGAAGTTTTTCCGGACAGGATAACGTCTGCCGGGACAGCTAGTTATATAATAATTTAGGTGATTGCGCTCGATAAAGAATGCAAATAAATGGGGTAAGTGCTTGGCAACCCGCGTATAACCCGTGCGCGTTAACATGGCACCTGGCTCGAAAACAACCCTCCTCCCGTTGCCCTGCGCGAGGCCCCGCTCGCGTCGTGCGAGACCAGTAGCGTGAGCATCACTGTTATAGTTGTTAAATGACGATATTCAAAGAACTAAAATAACATTCAATTTTTTTGCACAAATAATTTAAATGTAATTAATTTATTGATGCCAGGTGCCATGTTAATTCGCACGAGTTATACAACAATGAATCACGTAGACCAGTGTTTTTCAACTTGTGGGTCGTGACCCCTAGGGTGCTCGCCGGCATAAGAGAAAAGGAAATTGAAGTTTATGCCTCATACTTAGGTACTTTCTAAGATCAGCTTTTCGCTTTTCGCAGAGTACAGGCCGTAATAATGAATATAGGTAACAAAATAGTGAAAGACATAAACGTAGTTATTTATGGCCTTACTTATAATCGTTTGTTAAATTTTAAGAAACTGCTCAGCAACTGATTAACGAAAATCTTTCCCATAAACTCCTCTTAAGGATAAGAGATGATGGTAAAGTAACTCATAACTAACTGTCAAAAATAGCCAATATCGAGAGGTAGTTTAAGTGACTGCTAAGAGGCAAGATGGCAAGTTTTATTTAAAACAGCCATTGATTAGGGGCTTAAGAGTCTCTTATTTAAGAGATGGCTAATTCTTTCTTAACGAGATTATTATAAGTAAGGCCCTTAAATTACAAACTTTTTGTCTATCTATGGCCCAAGGGGGGTCGCCAAAATTTTTCAACCTGTAAAGGGGTCGCGTATTCAAAAAAATTGAAAAGCACTGACGTAAACAAACCAAACGTCCCTTATATTTGTTACTAGGATATGCCTGTGACTTTGTCTACGCTTGACTTGAAATTCCCGCGGGGTTCCCGGAACACAAAAGTACCGCAGCTTTTAAAAATATAAGGTATCGTGTTAGTGAAAACTGTGTTGGAGTAAGATATTTGTATGCACCACATACATACATATTTTTTATTTTATTACATAAAATTTTCTATCAAACTTGAATTTGATTTTTTTTCAATCTGGCCTGGATAAAAAGTAGCGCAGATTATAAATCTATGAATTCGCTGTCTACCAGTGAAAACCGCATCCAAATCCGCCCAGTAGTTTTTACGTGAATCTTGAACAAACAGACAAGAAATATAAAAACTAAATGCATCGTGGTCTCCATCGTCCGTATAATCAATTCCATTTTTTTTAACAAAAAAAGCTCCAATGTACTAAGACATGCCGTCTAGAATTTTATAATATTATACCTTTGACTATGAAAGTACATCAAAAAACGTTTAATTGAAAATACTTCATATTTCAAAGACTACTCAATGGATATAGTTCAAATCAATTTTCCTTCAAATTCTACAACCAAGAATTTTTCAGATTTTTCCCCCTGATTGTTTCAAGTTAACCTTAAGTCATTAGTTTTAAAAATCTGATTTGTACTCAAAAGGATACATCGTTAACAAACAATGTTATAATTTAAAAAATATACATGTTTATTCTTGGGAATATTATACAATAAGATTTTTTTTATATAAGAAGAAATTAATAACGAGGTGCATTCATACTTCAAAGTAACATCCGTAATCATCTATTGTAGTTAATTGATGCTCACGTATGGCAGCTCTAAGAAGCTTATTTTTAGCAATTAAATATTAATTGTTTAACTGTCACCTTCAGAAAAATTATATTGTGATGTGACTTTCCACGCAACCTCGCTCGCATAGTCTTGAATCCGTATTTGTTGACGACCTCAAGGATAGAAAAATATACGTAATGTTCTCAATAAATCTCTACTCTGAAAAGCCATTCATAAAGCCGTGAAAAGGCAACAAACAAACTCACTTTTACATTGAAGTTTATACTGAAGAAATTGGTATTTTTATAATATAAAATACTAACTTTTGCCCGCGGCTTCGTGGTATAGTAAGAAAAGTAAGTTAAAAAACCCCTATTTTTAAATATTCTTCATTGGTGCTCCGCTCCTATTGGTTTTAGCGTGATGGTATATAGCCTATAGCTTTTCTCGATAAATGGGCTATCTAACACTGAAAGAATTTTTCAAATCAGACCAGTAGTTCCTGAGATTAGCGCGTTCAAGCAAACAAACAAACTCTTCTTCAGCTTTATATATTAAATTCTTAATTGATTCTTTACTCTGCTACTATTAGGTCCTAACTGGCGTATAATACAGAATTAAATAAAAGTTAATGTATTATACGACTCTGATCGCGGCAGTAAATTAATTTTCTATTTATTCAATACCCGAAACACAAAATAAATAATAAGATATGCTCAATTAATTACAACAATAAAATTATCTTGTCACCTCAGACAAATAAAACTTTTAGTCTGAGTTTTTTGCTGTTTTTTAACAGCGTATTATTGTCTTTCCATCCATTGATAGAGTAATAACGGTAATAACATTTTATAACTTAGCTAAACCATCAGACCATCCTACCTGGTCTGGGTATTTCTTTGATTGCATAAGGTTGTACTTATATAACGGCCGATGAACTAAAAGATAAGCTTTTTAATGGGCCTTAGTATTTAGTTACTTATTTAGTGACTACAAAAGAAAGAGGTTACTTCGTTTAAATTTTTTTGTTCACTGTTACAACATATTTAAAAAATCATCTTTTATTTACAGTTTTGTATACAAACTATTCACTACAAAATAACATAAACTTTGGTTTCATTATCACATTGTCATTTTAGTCACAGACCTATCGCCGTTCTTAGAATTGAATAATAATCCATTAACGTTTAATAATACTGGATATGGATTTCAGTTAATTGCCTGAAAATGTAAACATTAAATTGTGATACCTGTAGGGTGCTTTCAGACTAGCGTTTTTGTTTTGCGCGTATACGATCGTTTCGGCTTACACGCGCTTCGAACAGCCAAAGTCAAAGTTAAAACTTATTTATTTCTTAAACATGAGTATTTACATATTAGAGTATGCATGATGGTACAAAAGTAAATGTGCATCATGTTTGGCCAGTTAGGCATAGAAAAAATAGAATAATAAATATAATTAAATGTTTTAGAAACAATGTCATTATAATAACTCAAAAAAATGTCATTCAAAAAAGAAAAACAAATAATAATAATTACTATACCAACTAATTGTCTACAATTATTATATATTAAAATCTATTATATATTTATTGATATATTAAAAAGACTAAAATGTATTTATAAAATCGAGTAATTCGTAATAGCATTTATGTTAACGCCATCTGTTAGTTAATAGCTATACTACACATTTTACTCTGTCCCATTCACTCATTCCCGGTCCTATCCTTTTCTCAATTCATTCCATTCATTGTCGCCTCGCATCTCCTCGCAAATCTAACCTCTCTGCTAAAACGTGTCGTGGAATCGTGTGAAATTTATTAAAAGAAGAAATATCTGAAAAAAAACTCTTGTTAAAGAAACGTGTTAAAAGTGTACCTAAAAACTTCAATCCAGCGACCTACAAAAAAGTGAAATCAGGTTAGTCCCTGTTTCTTCTCCTTTTTTCCTACAACCCCTTTTTTGGTCCCACGATCCGCATAATATACTCACGTTTCACACTACTCATTATTACATTTTAATCATATTTACACATATTTCACACCTTTTCAATCGCTTCGCCACGCGGTGTTCACGACGCCATATTGTACCGCAACGCATTACTCAATACTCACGCGCATATCACACAAACACTCATTTATTTTAATACTTCAACGCATAACCTATCATACTTATATTTCAACTTTTTTATATATTACTCATCTAACTAAAATGGCAAAAGCAAAATCAATCGAAACTCCAATTGATACGAAAGTGTTATTACTAGAAGCCAAAAAGGATAGTTTGTTTGAAATAATTCAACAAATCTATGATCTAACCCTTAAAACAGACCCAGACTCCAAAGTACAGTTTCTTTCGCGTATCAATTCAATAGATAAAACGCGTTCGGACTTTATTGAAACATTAGATTCACTCATTGCAG